>CM064519.1:40785181-41033402 GCA_032716605.1 Paralithodes platypus
TTTTTTCCAGCTACGCTCACTACTGGCTACACTGCCGGCCTCTCGAGAACACAGGAAGGGTGAGTCAGTGGGTGGCGGTAGGCCCTGGGAGTCGGACGTGTGGCCCGCTGCACTCCCGGCCATTTGCACTCGATTTTAACCCTTTAAAAGCCATAATAATGCTCCTTACTTGCTGCAAATTGGTGCCTGGCTATAGCCGGGCGCTGCTCTTTAAGGGTTAAGATTGTTCATATGTATCTCATTGTACTAGGATGGGATACATTTTCCATATGCTGTGCGCGGTTGGTCACGAGGGACACAAAGACGACGCGCTCGCTCTCACTCTCCAAAACAACCTCCGTTGCAGCCACATGCTAAGCTTACTTCTTCATTGTTTCACATATTAGGTGTTTTCACTTGACTTTCATCTAATATTCATATAGTCACTACATAATCATCTTTTGTTAGTTATCACAAAATGTAAAGTAAATATCTAGCCTATCCTAGCCTCTTTCCTTACGCTTCTTTATCCTACTAACCCACTCAAGTCAACTAGCCTATCTTCCACCATCTTTTAACTCCCTCCGACTCATATGACGCTATCGCGTCATATGGAACTTATGCCAAAAAACTCATATGAAGCTAAAGCGTCATATGAACTTATCTGCATAGCTCTCTAATAAGTTATATGACGCTCTAGCGTCATATGGAGCTCAGTAAGTTAGGTAAGTTAGATGAAAATCTGTCGATTGGTGGCAACCCCAAGTTTCTCCGACTTATAACGGTCCCGCAGTGTGGTTTTGACAGTTGTGGGGTACAGTGGCAATAATACCGTGTCTCCCACCTCCTCGGACTTATTGGAACATAATATGACGGAGGGAGTTAATCACCAACTGAGATCATCCAAGGTAACTAAATATTCTGTATGTGTTAATCTTCTTATAAATTAAATATATACAGTCCACTTTATCTAAATTAACCATATAAGTGGTCCTTCGAGCTTTCACTAGTTCCCCCCCCCCCCTTTTTTTTTTTTTTTTGTATCGGCGGATGGTGGTAGCCTAGCCTTAGTGGGTTTTATTGTGCTGTAACTTCGTCCGTACCTCATGGCCCAGGGCTTTTGGCCTCATGGTGCCGCGGGTGGAGGGGTAGGGGAAAATTTTCCTGCGGTTGCTGACAGGCCTGTGTACATATTAGGAAAGTGCCGATTTTGGGCCACTCCTACGTGAGAGATGTATACGTGGACAGCCCCGTGTAGGCTACAGGCCTTTCTTTGCGATTACTCCTCTGGCCGCCCCAGGTGTCTGATACGACGAGATGTTTGCCCACCATGAAATTAGAGTAGATCAACAAAATCAGTATAGTCTAGAATAATAAACTTCTTCAAAGTCAGTACAGTATTAACTAATTATTTTTGATTACTAATCCTTTGGGCCTAAATTATATCACAATTGATTGGCATTAAGATGAAAATCATCCATACTGTTCTGTATAATAATTTAAATCTAGATCAAATTTATACTGTAAAATAACTTCTTTACAAATTTAGGTTATTCATTCATATATCTTTCTAAATTCTACTCTCATCGTGTGCCCTGAAGGCGGGGTAATATGATAGTTGATAGGCTGAGTGTGTGTTAATCCAACTCAAAACTTATTCCTTGTGACTTCTTGATATGAACTTTTCTTGTGTACAATTTCCACAATTATTAAATTTAATAATATAAAATTATTGGTACCCATTGAGTTTAGCCTGATTAAATGACCCTACTGGCTCTCTCTCTTAAAATTCTTGAATTTATTATAACTTAAAATTGGTACCTTTTTTTGACATCTAGAGACTTTTGGCCTATACTCTATTGTACTAAATTTCCCTCCCGGCTTTTCTTAAATTATGTTGAAATTATTCTATAATTTCTAAATCTAAATCAAAACTATTATGTAAGGAGTTAAATTGAAAGGCTCCAGACTGCTAGTCTACATTTGGGCAAAATTCTTATTCCGCATTTCGTGAGGGTGTTTTATTTTCAGCTCGCGATTTAATTTGATTTCACGGAGTACTGTATTGTTGTCTGCATCTTATTCGGACTAGCATTAATAGTTTGATTTAACATCACTAAATCTCCTTCCCATAAAATCATGGCTACAAGTTTACAACGGCGTCGGGCTGGGCTTAAGGTCTCTTTGACGGTCTTGACCTCTGACATCGACGAATTCCTTGATTCGGCATCTGGGGTGGAGGTGGAGGCCAGGTTGCTCAGTATTCAAAAGCAAATTGACAAGTATGAGGTCACCCAGGAGGACCTGGCCGACATTTACGAGACAGACGCCGAGTATATCAAGGAATTAAGAGAGGATACCCAATATTTGGAGGGCATCCAAGTAATCGCTGCAACACTGAAGGGAATCTTGATTCCAGAGGTCAAGAAGGAGCCAAAGAAGTCCACAGTCAAATTACCACATCTTACTCTTCCAAAATTTGAGGGTGATGCCACATTGTGGTCGGGATTTTGGGAGATGTTCAAGTGTACCATCCATGACAATCCCGACCTCACAGATATACAACGCTTCACCTATCTGAAGGGTCAGCTTCTGGGTGATGCGCATAAGCTAGTCGAAGGATTCATTGTCGAAAGTGCAAGTTATGCCCCAGCAATAGAGCTCCTGCAAGAGACATATGGGCATCCAGATCGAATCAAGGCAGCTTATGTAACCCAATTCAATCAACTAGCGTCACCCAAATATCAAACAGCTGACCTGAAGAACTTCTATGCCAATACAGAGAGTGTGATGAGGTCAATCATTAGCCATGGAATTTGTTTGGAGGAATTTTGTGTGGTGACTCTTGTCAATAAATTACCATCACCACTAAAAGAAACCATAAAACGGGAAATGGGAGACTTGAGCCTGGATTATAAGAAATTCACCCATTGCTTCCAGGCTGAAGTGTACAATTTGGCTGGTCAAGACAAAGTAGGGGGGTACACCCATGGCTATGGCAACATTTCCCTCCCAAAGTGAATACAGGAAATTTAACCGTGTCCTGTCTAGTGGCACCAATCATTTGTGGTACAAGTGTATGAAGTATAAGACAGGGCCTCTTAAAGTTAAAAGAGCCTGTCAACTACGTCTCTGCACTGGGTGCTTGTCAAAAGAGCATGGCCATTCGGGTTGTACTAACCCTAACATAAGAAGCTGCAAGTTTTGTAAGGGCAAACACTTTCATTCCCTATGTACACAGAAACAAGGGAAGGAAAGTAGACCAGCGGAGGATAACACCAAGAGAGAGCATACTGCTTCTACTTCGACTACAATTAATGTCCGTTGCCACAGGTAAAAATACAGTAATCTTGCCCACCGTACAGCTGCTGGTAAAGGGTAAGAATAATAATTGTGTTAAAATCAGATCGCTACTTGACCAATGTTCTCAGAGGACCTTTGTGAAGTCTTCTGTTCTATCCTCCCTTTCCTACAATTCTAAAGGAACTGAGGAGTTATGTCTTCACAGATTTACCGGAAAACAAGCCTCTAGAAAATATAATGTCGTGGCACTGCAATACAAACACAGAGGTAAATTTCATCATCTAGATGCAATAGTGGTTGAAGAATTGCCAGAACATAAAGGTGAACTTAGCCTAAAATCTAAACTGGTTAGTTTACAAAGTAAAGGCATAAAATTAGCCGATCCTCATGCAACGGACACAGATCAGTTGGAGCTGCTCATCGGTGCGGATCACTACTACGATATAGTGCGACCTGGGTATAAAAGGTCAGGTAGCCTAATTCTGCTTCCTACCAAGTACGGGTATGCCATAAGTGGTTCATATGTTGCACAACCTACCAGCTCCAGCACTGAAGTAATTACTGTATTGAAAGTAGCAGTAACACCAATGGACGAATACATGTCCACTGGTAATATTCCACCATGCAAAAATTACTTAAATGTTTTGTGGGATATAGATCATATCGGGATAACCCCTAAGGAATACTCACAAGTTGAGCGTCAAGCACTATCGTCATATGAGGATACCGTTACCTACGATCCTGACAGCCAACAATATAAAGTAAGATTGCCCTGGAACGATTACAAGGATCAGCTGCCAACTAACAAGGGTTTGGCCATAGGCCGTCTTCGGGGTCTTCAGAGAAGATTCATCAAAGAGCCTGACTTTTGCGAGGAATACTCAAAAGTCATAAAGGAGCAGGTGTCCCGTGGTTTTATAGAAGAGGTCCCTTTTGACAATTCAGATACCGGACATTACTTGGCTCATCATGGAGTTGTCAAGGAGAGCAAAACTACGCCAGTACGTATAGTCTTCGACTGTTCAGCCAAGGTGAGTGATCGTCAGCCTAGTCTTAATGACTGCTTGCATACTGGACCTTCACTGGTACCAGACTTGGCGCAGGTTTTACTCCGGTTTAGACTCGATAAGTATGCCTGGGTGTCTGATATCGAGAAGGCGCTTCTGATGTTAAAACTCCACGAGGATGACCAAGACTATACTCGGTGTATGTGGCCAAAATTTCCACGGCAGTTAGATTCCCCCCTCATATGTTACAGATTCCGGGCGGTATTATTTGGCGCTACATGTTCCCAATTTCTTTTAAATGCCACCATTTTAAATCACTTGTCAAATGTCAGTGCAGATCCGCAGGTTATTCAGCAGATTCGGTCAGGGCTATACATCGATAATTTACTGGGTACAGGTAGTGATGAAGATTTCCTGATTAATACCTATGGTGAAGTCCGAGAAATTATGAATGATGCCCATCTACATCTGCGTGAATGGGCGACAAAGAGTTCAGTTTTGCGGACTGTACTGCAACATGATGGAGTGGCAGCTGTACAGCAGGAACATGTTAGGGTGCTAGGGTTGTTTTGGGAGACGGACACAGATACCCGCTCTCATTCGGCGTTCAGTACACGCAATATTCGCAGATTACAAAGCGGATTTGCTTGAGTATGACGGCTAAACTTTTTGACCCCTTGGGGATAGTTCTACCGGTGTCGATCAAATCAAGATTATTCCTTCAGCAATTATGGAGGATAAAATTAGGTTGGGATGAGGTTTTGACTGGCGATCTGGTTCAGGAGTGGGAAGACATTATTTCTGATCTTCGTCTCTGTACGGGTTTTAATTTTCCTAGGAGAGTTGTCATGGACCATCCTGTTTCCATTCATGCCTTCTCAGACGCTAGCAAGGTCGCGTACGGCACCGTAATTTTCTTTGTTGACACAAGTGGCAGCCGTCTAGTCATGGCGAAGGCAAAGGTCGCCCCGATCAAATCCCTTTCCATCCCTAAATTGGAGCTAACTGCAGTTCTGTTGGCTGCTAGACTCGTTCACTTTATCGAGGAAACTTTTAAAAATTTGCTAAATATATCTGAGACAGTTATATGGAGTGACAGCCAAATTACGCTCTACTGGTTACATAGCCGAAAGAAGCTACCAGTGTACGTCACCAACCGTGTCAACGAGATTCATACCCTGCTCCCAACCTCACAGTTCCGGTATGTGTCTACCAAAGAGAATCCAAGTGACTGCATTACTCGTGGTGTAGCTGCTAAATATCTCAAATCTTCTGCATTGTGGTGGAATGGCCCATGCTGGCTTAATAATCCCAACGAATGACCAAAAAATATAGATTTGAGCGAGCAACAAACTGCTATTGTGGCACCGGTAATTGACTCGGTGCCTGAAGATGAGATGACACACGGTTATGGGACTGGGATAGATTCAGCAGCTATGAGAAGTTACAAGGTGTTACAGCATGGGTGATACGATTTGTAGAAAATGTAAAAGCAAAAATCAAAGGCACACCGCCCACAGGTAGTGCTTACCTCAATGTGAAGGAGATCAGAATTGCAGATAAATTATTACATAAGCTCTGTCAACAAGAAATATATACGCAGGAATATAAATTACTGGTTAAGGGAACAATTAAAGTCCAGGAATAGCCTGATCAACCAGTTGGGCTTACACTTGAAGGGGAATTTGATACATTGCGGAGGCAGATTACGATTGGCAGCACTCTCTGAGGCAAGTAAGTATCCAATACTACTGCCCCCCAATCATCCCTTCACCCATCTTATCATCGATAGGTGTCACCGACTCTGTTGTCATTATGGGGTTGGTCATATAGTCACCTATGTAAGACAACGATGGTGGGTGCCTAGAATCAGGCAGGTGGTCAAGAAAGTCCTACGCAAATGCTTAAAATGTAGGCGGGTACAGGGAACACATTATGATCCCGTCGGAATCCCTCCCTTACCAAACCTGCGAACCACCCCAGGTGAACCCTACAAAGTTACCGGGGTTGACTACATTGGAGCAATCCCTGTGAAAGATTCACCCAATCTTAAGGTGTATATGATACTTTTCACCTGTGCCGTTACCAGGTCAATTCACCTGGAACTGGTCACCAACCTCACTTGTGATAGCTTCCTACATGCCTTCAGAAGATTCTGCAGTAGACAGGGATATCCACGTATCATGCTGAGTGACAATGCAAAGACTTTCATAGGGGTATCTACATATCTCAAAGAAGTGAGCAACAATCCCAAGATTCAGACCTGCCTTGCGGATGTAAAATGCGAATGGCGTTTCATTCCCGCCAGAGCGCCTTGGTTTGGCGCCATATGGGAGAGAGCCATAGGCATCGTGAAGGCCGGTCTGATGAAGGTGTTGGGTAGATCTCTCATATCGATTGAGGAACTCAACACCATACTCTTGGAGATTGAAGCCACCGTAAATGATCGCCCTCTATACTATGATTCTGGTGATTTGGAAGACCTTACCCCAATCACACCCTCAGTACTGGTACGTGGATACAGACTGCGGGATCTTCCTGAAGAACATGATGAGGATACTATGGAAGATCCAGACTACACAACTAAGGATGTGATATCGGCCCGCTACAAATATATTCGTAAATTATCGCGAGATATTTGGCATCGCTGGACAACAGAATATCTGGTGACTAAGAGAAGTGCAAAAAAGTAAACTAACACCATTAAACGGTCATTGGCCTAGGGTAGGTAACGTGGTAACCATCCATGAAGAGGGACCGCGCGCATTCTGGAAATTAAGTCGGATAGAGGAGTTGTTACCAGGTTGTGATGGTGAGGTTCGGGTAGCAAAAGTTCGCACCAGGACTGGAGTAATCACACGGCCAACAGTACGACTATATCCTCTTGAGGGAGACCTCGATCGCAAGGACACCCCTTCGGATCAGTTATCCATATATGTGCCCTCCCTGACTCCTACATCGGCGCAGCCTGTTGACGCGTCCGGTGGACGCCCCAGTCGACAGGCAACCCAGATATCCTCCCAAGCTTGGCGGGATAAGATTGCCTCCGGGCAAATCTAATCATGTAAATTTTGTATATTTTCTGTTGGCGGGAATATGTCCATACTTAGTATACTCTATCTAGTATGAACAGTCTCGATGTTACGTAATCTGGGTTGATGTAGCGTTACGTATCTTTTCGTAGTCTTAAGTTGAACGCTTCCGTAACCTTAGGTTGACGTTCCATAATTTGGAAAGAATATATTATTCTGTAGTTGAATATGGGAAAGTATTGTAGGATTATAATTCCCATATATTTGTGTATTACTTATTAAGATTGTTCATATGTATCTCATTGTACTAGGATGGGATACATTTTCCATATGCTATGCGCGTGCGCGGTTGGTCACGAGGGACACAAAGACGACGCGCTCGCTCTCACTCTCCAAAACAACCTCCGTTGCAGCCACACGCTAAGCGTGAAAAGAGAACACTGTATTCCTTCAGACGTAGCCTGAAGGAACAACTGAACCGGACAGCTGCGAGAAGGGAGCACCAAGCTTACAGTATGTCTACTACTAAATACGACATAAGAGATAGGCAAACCAAACTGAAATGATTACTGATTATGGATTACT
Source organism: Paralithodes platypus (assembly GCA_032716605.1). Classification (NCBI taxonomy): domain Eukaryota; kingdom Metazoa; phylum Arthropoda; class Malacostraca; order Decapoda; family Lithodidae; genus Paralithodes; species Paralithodes platypus. The sequence goes on from CM064519.1 coordinate 40,793,088, forward strand.
GATATTTACTATAGGATGTAAGGAATCTTAAAATAACCCCCTAGAAATACTTTCTCTAAAGTATCTATTTCTTTTATCCTCCCCTTTTCCCCAGCTAACCTAATCCCACAAGGACCCCAATGGAAATACGCCTAACGGCCTTATTGGGCTATCCTTAGTTGGAATTATGCAAAGCTGGTACAATGTCATATTTGTAACATACTATGTGGTACCAACTCTGTAAATTGCTAACTGAATAAATATTATTATTATTATTATTATTTACTTCTTCATTGTTTCACATATTAGGTGTTTTCACTTCACTTTCATCTCATATTCATATAGTCACTACATAATCATCTTTTGTTAGTTATCACAAAATGTAAAGTAAATATTTAGCCTATCCTAGCCTATTTCCTTACGCTTTTTTATCCTACTAACCCACTCAAGTCAACTAGCCTATCTTCCGCCATCTTTTAACACCTTACGAGCGGCCTATGCGGTTTATTTATGTGTACCGCCCAGCGGGGTGTTTTGAGCCAAAATAGGGCTGTTTACGTGATCATTTTCATGCCTAAATAAGACCCAGAACGTAAAACAAGTATCTATCCCTGAAAGGGCATAAACAGAGCTTTCGAATGACACCATAACGATCCTTGTATGATGGATAGTTTTCTTGCAATAACCGTGCAACGCGAGTGCAAAAAGCAGGTAATTCGGTACTTTCGGTACATAATTGAGTATGTAGCGAGTGAGAGAGGGAGGAGGGAGCTGAGATTTGTGTCAGTAGGTTCGCCGCGGTGGTCTGGAGCAGTCATACGCTCGCTAGTCTCCTGCCACCACTTGTCTCTCTCTCTCAGCCACATTACGTGCTGAAATTGCCACTCGAGTTATGTCGAGCGCCGCCACATAGTCCAGCTTTATTAAATACGACTTAAGTGGTGAGCCGCTAATAAAGGGTTAATCACCAACTGAGATCATCCAAGGTAACTAAATATTCTATATGTGTTAATCTTCTTATAAATTAAATATATACAGTCCACTTTATCTAAATTAACCATACCGACGTCTGAATGACGCCACCATTAAAGACGCAACCCCTTTACCCAGAATTGACGGCTCTCTAGATTCCCTTCATGGATCCAAACGGTTTACAACACTGGATTTGCAAGCCGGATACTGACAAGTACCAATCAAGCCCGAGCATCAACAAAAGACAGCTTTTTCGACCAGTGGAGGACACCTCTACGAATTCAACGTACTACCGTTTGGATTATGTAATGGCCCTGCTACATTTTCCCGCCTCATGGAGTCTGTTTTGAAAGGGTTAACTTGGGAAACTTGTCTTGCGTATTTAGATGATGTCATTGTTTACGCAGGGACCTGGCATGAACATCTTCGCCGCCTTCGTTAGGTACTACAGAGAATCAGAGATGCCGGATTAAAACTGAAACCTTCTAAATGTGAGATTGCTAGAAATTCCGTAGGATTTTTAGGTCATGTAATTTCCGACCAAGGCATTTCCCCGAACCCCAAGAAATTATCTGCCATTCAAGGTCAACAACCTCCCACTACCGTCAAAGGCGTTCGCTCTTTCTTAGGCTTAGCCACATACTACAGACGTTTTGTGCCACATTTTGCAGAAATAGCCAGGCCACTTCATCAAGTCACTCACAAGGATACTGCTTTCGTGTGGACACCCGAAAGAAATCTAGCTTTGGAAACCCTTAAGGAAATGTTAGTCCAAGCACCTACTGTATCTTTTCCTGACTACAAGCAGCCTTTCCGCCTGTATACCGATGTTTCGTTGTATGCAATTGGTGCAGTATTAGCACAAGTACAAGATGGACAAGAACATGTCATCTCCTATGCCAGCTCAACTTTAAACACCGCCCAACAGAACTACGCAGCCACTAAAAGAGAATGTCTAGGTATAATCTGGGCATTGAACTATTTCCGCTCTTTTGTTTTGGGTGCCAAGCTGGAAATCATTACCGATCATCAATCTCTACAATGGCTTCGGCGATGATTCTCCAAATTCCAACAGCTACAGAACCGACATTAATCCAGTCCTGGGAAAGACAAACTAAACCGAAATGGATCCCCAAATATATATTTTCTCATCTCACTCGTTGGGGTGACCAGTTAACCATAGAATCTGGACACATCGTCGTGGAACCTACCACAGCTCAAGAGTACATGATTGCAATTCATGAAGGAAATGGTATACATTTGGGCCAAAGAAAATTTTTAAAAATATTCCAGGATCAATATTGGACCATAAACCCATCAAGCATTGCCAAACGAATAACTGAGGCTTGTAAACCCTGTGCCCTTGGCAAAGATCGGTGTCGCACAGTAGGCACAGCTGGCATCATTTCTGCACAGAAACCATTCCAAACCCTTTCTCTTGACGTAATGGGACCATTTTCGGTCAGCAACGGCAAACGGTATATAGTGACGTTTGTCGATGTATACTCAAAATTCCTGATAGCTTGCCCCACTAAAGACCACAGCGCTTCCACCGTGGCCACCCTGCTAGCTACAGAGATATTTCCTGTGTTTGGGTTACCCGTGTCACTATTATCTGACAACGCCCCAGAATTTTGAAGTCAAGTTTGGGAAGAGTTCACAAAATTGTGTGGAATTAAAATCAAGCATTCTTCTCCATACTGGCCCCAGGGTAACGCAGTCTGTGAACGGAGTCACCGTACAATCAATAACCAACTCCGCATGAGAATGATAGCCTTAAACACCTCTGACTGGCCAGCTCAGGTAAAAGTAATTCAATGGGGGATGAACACCTGTCCAAAAGAAGATGGTATATCTCCCCATGAAAGAGTATATGGCGTCGCTCCTATACTATTACCATTCCACCACTTAGCTCAATTAACCTCCTACCACTAAATTCACCATAGATCCCTTGCAGCAATTAAAAAACACACCCTGAATAACGCACAAGTATGTCAAGACATAAAAAATTATGCAGCAAATGAGAAATATCCTTTCGCCATTAACGACACTGTTATGGTAGCGAAGCTCCCTGTCGTAAATAAATTGGGACCGCGATATGTGGGCCCTTACGTAGTATCTCATATCCCTAATCAGTATCAAACCTCCATTAACTACCATGGAGAAACAAGAACGCATAGAAACCGGTTTGCCAGGATTTATAAACCCATCACTACTTCATCTGAAAATCCACCCATCTGCACAAACGACAACACTGCAGGACCTCCCTCTGTTTCGCCCCAAGTTCCTGATGCTCAAATCACAAATGTACCAGCACCAACAATCATATCTCCTCCAATAGTTCACACCCCAAACCCAGAAACCAGATCAAGCAAACCGCCACCACCAGTATTCCGTCAACACACCCCGAGAACACCTCATCCAGTATCAATCTCACCAGGTGTCACCCCTCCCCAGAAAGTTAAAGTTTATTCCCGTTCACACCTCTGTCAGTCAACCTGTTTTGAAAATACCTGATCGTTATGCTTTGCGTCCCAGACTAACTCATAAACTTGCTGGGCCCGCAAAATCCCTAACGAAATGTCCAAAAAGGCCAATGTACCCAACATCTAAAAGTTCCACTTCTTCTACCCCTTCTACAAAAACCAAACAACTTCATAGTCGACAGTTCTCCACCTCTTCAAATTCTTCTCCAACATCTTCACCACCACAAAAAGGGCTCCGGCCACAAACTCCTTCATCCACCTCTCCACCTAATTCCACTCCCAGTACGAAAATACCTCACACCTCACTCTATTCTCACCAGAAAGTCATCACCCTCACCTCTTTACAACCCAACATCTACCATTACAACCCTTCTACAACCAGAGAAAAGTCATCCTCACCACGCGAGATGTCTACATCTATACCACTAATATCTAAACAACCCAACATCACTGTCTCTCTTCCAACCCGCCTTGCACCACCAACACTATCTCATTTTCCCTCTACTATGTCACCACAAACTTCTCGTCAACCTTCCTCTATATCAGCTCCTACAGCAAATAGTACTACCCAACAAACCCCTTCCACGCCTGCAAATACCGCCAACCCAAAACCTCGCCAATATAAATCCTCTTCATCCTTAGACTCCAGCCCTGAACCACCTTAAAAATTTCGAACTAAATCAGTCGTTTAGTGAAAAGACCCAAACGTTTCTCTTCCATCTTGGTTGCAAAAATTGCAGTCCGTGATAATCTACACATATACCCACAATCCACAAAAACAAAAACACTCACTCTTGCTTAGACCAAAAAACACAAATCTCCCCACTTCAAAAAACAAAGTACAAACCCACAATCACACAACACACAGCACACTCACTTAAATCTTAACAACACCCACAGTACTTCAACCATCCATGTACAACACACATTCGGCGACCCAAGAATTTACAAATCACTTGTTTGACCACCACCACCGCGGTCACATTCACCTCTCGCCAATCAACTTCCAGCCCAACTACCACCATGTCCTCTACTCCTTTTATTAAAAGGATCAAAGTTTCCACAGATCAAGGAAACTTTGTCAGAATTAAGCATACTCACGAAGCGATCACAGCATCCATCGTAAGTGACACCACAACTTCCATACGTGTGACGATCGACCCCTGCAAGACCCCTGACCAGCGCTCCAAAAACTGGTGGGAATTCCTACACCCCCTCCAACTTACGAGTGTCGAGTGTTTTTTTCCTTACTTTCACCCTTGAGGCACGTGGTCGTGCCTATTATGAAAAAGTAGGAAGTAAAATAACAAAGAAAAGGAAAACCGCGGAAGAAGAGGAGAAGAGGAAACCAGAAGCGAACAAGAAAAAGCGGAATGAAAAAGCTAAAGAAAAGAAAACAACAAAACGGAATGCTGCGACTCCACCCCAGCCAACAATGTCAAGGTCAACCGCCCGGAAGACGGAAACAAGAAACGGTAGAATCGCCAACTTGGACCAAGGAAACCCCGTCACGCCAGGAAAAGAAATATGCAGAGACAGGACTACAGCAGCCACCAGAAGAGTCCTGTTTTCGCAACCTTTTTAACCCTCGTCTAGCTGGGGTTTTGGGCCATTTTGGGCATATGCAGGCCCTTCTGAATGATCAATCAAGTATCTGCATGAAAAAAAATGTATTCAGCAAAAAACTAGGCGCTACAAGCTTCAAAATGAGACCAGAACGAGCTACGTAGCACTCGTAGTTTTCATGCAGTGGTACCACTAACATGGGAGTTTAGCGTATAGCGGCATATTTTTTCCAGCTACGCTCACTACTGGCTACACTGCCGGCCTCTCGAGAACAGAGGGAGCGTGAGTCAGTGGGCGGCGGTAAGCCCTGGGGTGTCGGACGTGTGGCCTGCTGCGCTCCCGGCCATTTGCACACGATTTTCACCCTTTAAAAGCCTTTATAATGCTCCTAACTTGCTGCTTTTTAGATACGGACTTAAGTCAGGCCCCGCTCTTTAACCTAAGACGTGCGCATGGGGGGTATGAGACACCACACACCTGTGCGCACGTATTTGAGCAGTTCCCATCACTAACATCGTTATTTTACCATAAATAGCATTAATACTTATCCATATGTGCCTATTTTAGGTTGATTATAAAGGTATTAACCTGTTACAGCAATAAAACAAGTGGAAACAGCATTTGGATGGTCAAAATCGGCGATACAAGCCGGGAGTTACATAATGTATGGCTGAGGCAACCTCCCTCCCCTCCTCCCCTCCCCTTGTCTGGAGACACTGTTACGCAATAGTCTCTCTCTCGCTCTTTCCCACGCTTGGTAACAGTGATGACAACGCCCTGCTACCAACTCGCTAATGTTAGCACGAAAATAGACCACAGAATAAGGGAATAACAGGGAAAATAGGTGATAACTGAAGGAGGGGAGGAAAGTGGGGAAGGAGGGGATGTGGAGGAGTGATATTTGGCATGGCCCAGGGGCAAAAAAAAAAAAAAAAAAAAAAAAAGTTGGGGTGTTTTAAATGGATTTTTTTAGGCCCAGGATCTTAAGAGTCTTCCCGCAGTCGCCCGGGGAAACTCTTAAGAGTCTTCCAGCACTTGCTGGGTTAAGTGTTAAAACAAATAATAAATACCTATATATATATATATATATATATATATACCGGAATATATTTTTCTTTAACACCTTAAGAGCGGCCTATGCGGTTTATTTATATGTACTGCCCAGCGGGGTGTTTTTAGCCAAAATAGGGCTGTTTACGTGATCATTTTCATGCCTAAATAAGACCCAGAACGTAAAACAAGTATCTATCCCTGAAAGGGCATAAACAGAGCTTTCGAATGACACCATAACGATCCTTTTATGATGGCTAGTTTTCACGCAATAACCGTGCAACGCGAGTGCAAAAAGCATGTAATTAGGCACTTTCCCCATACAATTCCTTATATAGCGAGTGAGAGAGGTAGGAGGGAGGTGAGATTCGTGTCAGTAGGTTCGCCGCGGTGGTCTGGAGCAGTCATACGCTCGCTACTCTCCTGCCACCACTTGTCTCTCTCTCTCAGCAACATTACGTGCTGAAATTGCCACTCGAGTTATGTCGAGCGCCGCCCCATAGTCCAGCTTTATTAAACTCGACTTATGTGGTGAGCCGCTAATTAAGGGTTAATACATACGAGGTTGAAAGAAATGACAATTTCTGCGTTGGAAATTTTATTATTCAAAGTTTCCAGGTCTCTGATGAGTTTTCGCTGGGTGGCAGGAAGTAGATGAAGGAGATGAGCAAAATTCATGGTGGTACAGGGTCCTTACTTGATAATGCTGGTTGTCCAGTGAAACGCGTCGTATATCCTGTATCATCATTTACATTTATGTAACCCTGTACCACCATGAATTTTGCTCATCTCCTTCATCTACTTCCTGCCACCCAGCAAAAACTCATCAGAGACCTGGAAACTTTGAATAATAAAATTTCCAACGCAGAAATTGCCATTTCTTTCAACCTCGTATGTATTAAAGAAAATTTATTACCTGGCTTTACTAACATATATATATATATATATATAATTATATATATATACTGTATATATATATATATATATATATATATATATATATATATATATATATATATATATATACCGGAATATATATATGTAATTAATATTAAGGAAGAAATATACATTTAAAGAATAAAAACAATGAACAAGAGGAGTGTAATTAATCTTAAGGCCACCTGTCACTAAAAAGAGTTACCAAACGTACTAAGCACAATCATACCTAAGGACCTCGTAAATTACGAAAGTCCTATCAAACCATCTCCTAGGGATGCTTTCTCAACTTCTATGATAATGATAACAAAACAATATTATTGTATACACGCCTTCTTTAACATCTAACTATTCTCTCTATTAAAATCAAACAAACCACACAGACTTTCTTCAGAGTTGGTGAGGCAACCAACGAACTTTTTGACCCTTACTAATCTATAGATAAAGAAATGACCACCAGAAGTACCAACCGATACCGTCGAAGGTATAGAAATATTAAGTATCAAGTATACGTGGGTTTACATGAATATTGACGTGTCTAGAATATCCATCTTAAGTATAGCAAGTAACCCTAACCTAAATAGAGATTGTGAGATGTGTTATAACCAAACTAAAAGGATTTGTCTGTCAAAGCTTCCCTCTTTCAAACTCGGGAGAGAAATCACGTGACCTCCGGACGCCACCAATATAGCCAAGTCTGCATTCAAGATTGTCCTTCTCTTAAATTATTATGAAACCTGTATGATGTATATATATTATTAAGTTAGAACATAGTATGTCACTCTACCAAAGAAACTACCCTGAAAACATATTCCTTCAAGTCTCTTTTAAAGATTTGCCAGCTGTACGAAGCATAGCAGAGAAACCTATAAGAACAACAGACCAACCGACTTCCCCCTTGTGACCCCCTAAAGATGACCCTTAACCCGCATCAACAGGTTAAGGATATTATTCCATATAGATGTTGCCTATGTATTATTGTTGTAGACAAATACTAACAAATGTTCCAGACGCAGAGGAGGAGTGATGCATATAATTTTGCTAATCATACCCATGCCCACTTAGGTATAGATAATAATAATAATAATAATAATAATAATAATGATGATAATGCTTTATTTCAGACTCACACATTACAGAGGGGACCATACTGGGGTCCATATATACCTTACAGTAACATAAATATATATAGGCTACTGTACATAGGTTACATAAAATAAAAAGAAATTAATAATACCCAGCTTGCTATCATGTAGTTCACAGCACTGCCTCAACCAAAAACAGTGGTCATCAAACTGCTGTGTTACCAAAACCACTGCCTTAATTGTGTACAGTACCATTGTAAAGTCAGTGAAAATAGGCTAGCCTAAACAGACCTCGGATGCGGAAATACCCTGAGCCGAACAGGCCAAGTGGGATATCTCTATTTTGGTCTCACTAGTAAGGTGTCTGCCTCACACCCAAGGGTCGAGAGTTCGTGCCCCCACCAGGGCATGATATTTTCATTAGCCTATTTCCGCATTTAACAAAGTTTAGGTGTGTTGGTAAAATTGTTCAGGTGGTTGAGAGTTAGATCGGTGCTCCATAAATCCTCTTTCGGGTATGGTGTAAAAACCGATTCCTACAGGGGATCCCCATAGGACAAGGAAAAGGATAGGAGAGAGCAGGGAGTGTTGTGAGACGCGCTTGGGTAGGGTTGTGGAAGTTGCCAGCCGCCCAAGCGAGTTGCCAACTGGGCAGTTAGTAGGTGCGTGTGGTGCACCGCTCAGTGAAGTTGACTCACCATTCCCGTTCATCTCTCGGTCGATTCGGCTCAAGCTTGTTCCTCTCTGTTCGTTCCTCTCTGTTCGGAGCTTTTGCTTCCCGGAAGGTGAAGTAGTGTAAAGTCAGTGAAAATAGGCTAGCCTAAACAGACCTCGGATGCGGAAATACCCTGAGCCGAACAGGCCAAGTGGGATATCTCTATTGGTCTAACTGGTAAGGTGTCTGCCTCACACCCAAGGGTCGAGAGTTCGTGCCCCCACCAGGGCTTGATATTTTCGTGAGGCTATTTCCGCATTTAACGAAGTTTAGGTGTGTTGGTAAAATTGTTCAGATGGTTGAGAGTAAGATCGAAGCTCCATAAATCCTCTTTCGGGTATGGTGTAAAAACCGATTCCTACACCATGCCTCACATCATTTAGCTTCCGGTACAGTATATTGCTACAGTACAGTATAAGAATACCGGTACTGTACTGCACTATGAGGTTCAGTACCGGTATGCTAATTCTGTAGAGTAGCAGACCTGAATACATTACTTAAGGTTAAATATAGAGCAACCTCCTCCAGTGTGCCTGAATCCTAGAGGTGTACACTATGCTGGGAGTTTGTAGCATTTTAATTATACTGTTCTCAGAAGTGTTAAGGCGCTGAATGAATTTATATTTATTAGTGGCCCCTCCATCATTGACGAACATGCCTATTACATAAGGCATCCTCTTCAAACACTAATCCGCCGTAGTTTGAATCTACCGCGCAGAGCATTTAAAATCTGAGGAGCCTTCATCATGAGCGCACGCGACCTCACTCATGGCTTCAGTCATTATGAATTGGGTTCTCACTATGAAAAAACTTCGTAAAAAATAAAAAACAAAAACAAAATAAGAATAACTATCCAATAAACTTTCCATCATATCGTGGATGTACTTGTGTGGATCTTTGACCAGACGCTGATTCAGGCGTCATTCTTCCTTCTCTGCTCTGCGGTCAGCCGGCCCGGACGTGTCTCTCCACGCTCCGCTGGTTCCGCATTTGCTGCGTCCCTAGTGAGTTTTTTCTCATTTGTTTACTCCGGGATGTATCGAGTAAGGTTAGGATATGCGTAGCAGGAGTGTCCTGGGCTGGTTGCCCGCAGTGCAGTGTATTTTGGGTCGTGTGTTTGGGGCATCTATTTCGGATGTACCCTCGTGGTCCGGTTGTGGACAGGTGAACTTTTTCACAGTTAGCTAGCTTTGTGATGCAGGCGGCTTTCATTACGCGTTATTGCTTCCTTTTATCTTTCTGATGAGGTAGCGTATTTTTGCTGACGTTCCCAGCGTATTTTTCTTCACTTAGTGAAGTTTTTTCTGGGTCCCGAGTCAGTTCTTCCCTTTGCCGGAAGTATTTTCTACAGTGGTGTGTTGGCGGTGGTTCCTGTTGTGATATAATTCAGTGCTTTTTGTTTATATTCCGACATGTTAATGTTATCCGTCTGCCTAGGCCTAGCCAGCCTCTCGTAGCTTTACCACATATACAAGTGTTATTGATTTATTTTCTAAATATGTACTACTGTGTGATGTGTGTCCTGGTTTAGTTGTGTATTGGCTAATTCCACGGACTATTTATGTGTCCTGGGTTAGTTGTGTATTGGCTAATTCCACGGACTATGTTGGGCCCGGCGTTAGTTGTGTTTTGGCTACGCCTCGGTCCTGTGTTGCGTTCAGATGGTATCTGGACGGGGTGGGTTATTTCCGGCGGGTTTTTCTCGGTTACACCATGAAAAAACCCGGCTGGTTGCCGAGTTTTGGCCACGCGTGGTTTAAAAACAGGCTTGTTTCCCTGGCGAGTGGGTGTCTGTGGCTCCCCAGGACTGTGTCTCTGGGGTGCCTGTTTCAGGCTACTTCTGATTCCCGGCGGGTTGGCTGTACCCATCTAACAGTGTTCATACGGACACGTGTTGTTTGTAGTTTTTTCGGTTTTGCAAAGCCAATATAAAACTATGCTGTTGTTGTATTTCCTCCCCGGCGATCTTTTACAAAGATGTGGGGTTAGGAACAATTGGGGTTAACTTTTAAACTTTAAATCACCCGGCGGGTGCAACCTGGTAGGGTGGGATGACCGAATTTGCAAAATTCAGTTTAGTTGACCAGACAATTGAGGGATGCATTGTGTATCGCCTCCTTCAACATACGGCAATTTAAGGCACAATTGGGGTTAACGTTTTTTAAACTAATATTCACACCCGGCGGGTGCTCCCTGGAAGGGTGGGAATAACGAATTTACAATTCAGTTAGTTAACCAGACAATTGAGGGATACGTTTTGTATCGCCGCCTTCAACATACGGCGATCTAAAAAGATACTTCGGGAGAAGTTAGATCTCGTATATTTGTCAGGCTTCCCAGTTTTTTATCTACGAGATAATTCGGGGGCCGGCGTCTTTTTTAGTTTTTTTTTTTCCAAAATTGAATCTTGAAACAAACACCACCGGAAAGACTTAATCAGCTATAAACGCCATGCTGGTCTTTATTTATTATGTCAGAGGGTATTCATAAATCTTTTGGACAAATTAAGATATTCTGAAATCTTTTACTTAGGAAACCCCACCGCGTAGCGAGCTGTAGTCGTTGAGTATTACGTCTCGTTACCCGGCGGGTTATTTAACACTTGTGTGCGAACATGTTTGGGTTAACCTTATGAGCATTAATTTCAGGAAATTCTTTTTTTCCAGAGCTAGGTCCCGGCGGGTCTATGCAGAACCTGGAGTAAGTATCCCACCAGTCTCTGTCATGGCTACCTTTGCCCCGGTTTTTGCTTTATGCATTACGCCCTCCTGTTCAGGTATCCCTATTTTTGTGCACACCCTTTGTATAAAATGTGTTAAAATGTCTCGTTTGGTGTGGGTTACCTTTCCGGCGTTTTTTCTCGTTGCTCCGAGAAAACCGTTTTTGTTTACCGAGTTTTAGTCAGGATGGCTCAAAATAGGTAAGTTACCCCGACGAGTTTGGTCGCTTGAGGGCTCATAAGAAACTGTGTTTTCTGTGGTCGAGCCTGGGATCAGGCTTCCTGTGTTATTCATTGCTTTATGCATTACGCCCTCCTGTAATGTATAGTTTAGTGTGGGTTACCTTTCCGGCGTTTTTTCTCGTTGCTCCGAGAAAACCGTTTTTGTTTACCGAGTTTTAGTCAGGATGGCTCAAAATAGGTAAGTTACCCCGACGAGTTTGGTCGCTTGAGGGCTCATCAGAAACTGCGTTTTCTATGGTCGAGCCTGGGATCAGGCTTCCTGGTTTATTCCCGTCGAGGGGGGCTCCACACAGTTTTCTAGGTGATCAGGCTGACACCTGTTGGACTTGGTTTTCTCTGCTTTTCAAAGCCATTGAAACAATGCTGTCTGTTTGTTTGGTCTTTACCTCTCGGCGACCTTTTTACAAAGAGGTCTGGGGCAGGTATAATTGGTTTGACATTGCATATAAAACCCGGCGGTTGTACCTTCGGGTGGTTATATTAACGGATTTGCGATTCGAGATAATTTGCCAAACAATTGCTTGATACAATAAGGTATCACGGCCTTCAAGACGGCGATCTATGAGGGCTTCTGGGAGAAGCCAGATTAGAGAATAAGATAGGCTTAGACTTTTTATGGGATAAAAAGATGCCTGAATCTTACTAGTGTCTCAAGTGTAAAGGGATACTTGAAAGACTTCATCTTTAATAAAGATATGCTTCATCTTTATGAGGATTAAGAAGTTATTCTTAATTCTTTTGGACAGGTGAAAGATATGCTGAAATCTTTAATAAGCCATTGAAACAATGCCGTTTGTTTGTTTAGTCTTTCCCTCCCGGCGACCTTTTTACAAAGAGATCTGAGGCAGGTACAATTGGTTTGACATTGCATATAAAACCCGGCGGTTGTACCTTTGGGTGGTTATATTGACTGATTTGCAATTCGCGATCTTTGTATTTCCTCCCCGGCGATCTTTTACAAAGAAGTGGGGTTAGGAACATTTGGGGTTAACTTTTAAACTTTAAATCACCCGGCGGGTGCAACCTGGAAGGGTGGGATGCCCGAATTTTCAAAATTCAGTTTAGTTGACCAGACAATTGAGGGATGCATTGTGTATCGCCTCCTTCAACATACGGCGCTTTAGGGCACAATTGGGGTTAACGTTTTTTAAAAACTAATATTCACACCCGGCGGGTGCTCCTTGGAGGGATGGGAATAACGAATTTACGATTCATTTAGTTAACCAGACAATTGAGGGATATGTTTTGTATCGCCGCCTTCAACATACGGCGATCTAGAAAGATACTTCGGGAGAAGTTAGATCTCGTATATTTGTCAGGCTTCCCAGTTTTTTATCTACGAGATAATTCGGGGGCCGGCGTCTTTTTTAGGGTTTTTTTTTTTCTCCAAAACTGAATCTTGAAACAAACACCACCGGAAAGACTTCATCAGTTATAAAAGCCATGCTGGTCTTTATATATTATGTCAGAGGGTATTCATAAATCTTTTGGACAAATTAAGATATTCTGAAATCTTTTACTTAGGAAACCCCACCGCGTAGCGAGCTGTCGTCGTTGAGTATTACGTCTCGTTACCCGGCGGGTTATTTAACACTTGTGTGCGAACATGTTTGGGTTAACCTTATGAGCATTAATTCCTGGAAATTTTCTTTTTTTCCAGAGCTGGGTCCCGGCGGGTCTATGCAGAACCTGGAGTAATTATCCCACCAGTCTCTGTCATGGCTACCTTTGCCCCGGTTTTTGCTTTATGCATTACGCCCTCCTGTTCAGGTATCCCTATTTTTGCGCACACCCTTTGTATGAAATGTGTTAAAATGTCTCGTTTGGTGTAGGTTACCTTTCCGGCGTTTTTTCTCGTTGCTCCGAGAACACCGTTTTTGTTTACCGAGTTTTAGTCAGGATGGCTCCAAATAGGTAAGTTACCCCGACGAGTTTGGTCGCTTGAGGGCTCATAAGAAACTGCGTTTTCTGTGGTCGAGCCTGGGAGCAGGCTTCATGTGTTATTCATTGATTTATTCATTACGCCCTCCTGTAATGTATAGTTTAGTGTGGGTTACCTTTCCGGCGTTTTTCTCGTTGCTCCGAGAACACCGTTTTTGTTTACCGAGTTTTAGTCAGGATGGCTAAAATAGGTAAGTTACCCCGACGAGTTTGGTCGCTTGAGGGCTCATCAGAAACTGCGTTTTCTATGGTCGAGCCTGGGATCAGGCTTCCTGAGTTATTCCCGTCGAGGGGGGCTCCACTCAGTTTTCTAGGTGATCAGGCTGACACCTGTTGGCCTTGGTTTTCTCTGCTTTTAAAAGCCATTGAAACAATGTTGTCTGTTTGTTTGGTCTTTACCTCCCGGCGACCTTTTTACAAAGAGGTCTGGGGCAGGTATAATTGGTTTGACATTAATAATATTAATAATAATAATAATAATAATAATATTTATTCAGTTAGCAATTTACAGAGTTGGTACCACATAGTATGTTATAAATATGACATGTACCAGCCTTGCATAATTCCAACTAAGGATAGCCCAATAAGGCCGTTAGGCGTATTTCCATTGGGGTTCTTGTATATGAAACCCGGCGGTTGTACCTTCGGGTGGTTATATTAACGGATTTGCGATTCGAGATAATTTGCCAAACAATTGATTGATACAATAGGGTATCACGGCCTTCATGACGGCGATCTATGAGGGCTTCTGGGAGAAGCCGGATTAGAGATTAAGATAGGCTTAGACTTTTTATGGGATAAAAAGATGCCTGAATCTTACTAGTGTTTCAAGTGTAAAGGGTTACTTGAAAGACTTCATCTTTAATAAAGATATGCTTCATCTTTATGAGGATTAAGAAGTTATGCTTAATTCTTTTGGACAGATAAAAGATATGCTGAAATCTTTAATAAGCCATTGAAACAATGCCGTTTGTTTGTTTAGTCTTTCCCTCCCGGCGACCTTTTTACAAAGAGGTCTGGGGCAGGTACAATTGGTTTGACATTGCATATAAAACCCGGCGGTTGTACCTTTGGGTGGTTATATTAACTGATTTGCAATTCGCGATAATTTGCCAAACAATTGATTGATACAATAGGGTATAACGGCCTTCAAGACGGCGATCTATGAGGGCTTCTGGGTGACGCCAGATTAGAGATAAAGATAGTCTTAGACTTTTTATGGGATAAAAAGATGCCGGAATCTTACTAGTGTTTCAAGTGTAAAGGGATACTTGAAAGACTTCATCTTTAATAAAGATGTGCTTCATCTTTATGAGGATTCAGAAGATATGCTTAAATCTTCTGGACAGGTAAAGATATGCTGAAATCTTTAATATGATACTAAAGGACAACGAAAAGTAGTGGTGGAGTGCTACGGTTCGTTGACCGGCGGTTTTGAGGCACATATTTTGTACCGTTTTTTGGGTGTAACCCTATGAGCATTAATCCCCGGAAAATTCTCTTTCTAGGGCGGATTACCGGTGTTGCACCAGGTGACCAGGTAGTTCCCGGGGGCGGGGTAGTTTTCCCCCAGTCTCTGTCGTGTCGGCACTTGAACCTCTCATTGCTGTATGTTCAACGCCGTTAAGCTCAGGTAGCCCTATCTTATTTTAATTTGTTAATGAAATAATTTAATAGCTAAATCATAATAAACATATATATTTTCTATGATTATATTATGATAATATTGTGTTTATTTATAAGTAATTTATTTTAATACAATTAAATATAAATTAAATTAATTAGTATACTTTATGATTTTGCTCACCAGCTCTGCTTTCAATGTGTTAATGAGCTATGGGAGCTTTTAATTATCATAAACCTTTACGGGACTCGGACGAGGGCTCCCGTTTAGGGAGTATACCGAGCTCGCAAGCGAGGGACAACCACAGCCAAGGTGTATGGCGATACTCACAGTCGTACCTCACCCGCCGGACGATAACGCCGGCGGGCGGACCTGACGCTCTGATGACGGACGAGAACAGGTTGAGTTCCATTTATCTCTTTTCCGCCGCCAGACGCGTCTCTAATGTGCCACGTAGTCAACAAACTACAGGATTAGCGAGGCGTAGTCTCGCTAATCGTGCCCCTGTGGCCGGCGCAGTGTGGTACCAGCATTTGAACACGTGGTGCCCGCACCCAGTGTCCCTCCTGGTCGGGTTGTTCCACTTAGAACACAATTGGCAGCCTAGAAACCTCGCGGACTTGTTCATTTTGGACATTCAGGAGGCCAAGTGGCTAGCACCTTATGGTAGCGACGTGACCAAGATATTCACGAATCAATATACCCAGTCTACAAAGCGACAGTTTCAATCGTATTGGAAAGCTTTTACGTCTCGGATTCTTAGAACAAAACAAACTGTGCCCTCGGTGGCGTTGGTTGTTTATTATTTAATTTATCTGTTCATGCAGAAACATTTATCTGAAAGTGATTTATGTGGGCAGGTTTTAAACTCCGCCCACCTCCCCGTCAGCTCAGGCCTACATGGTCTCTGGACAAAGCATCGTCGTTATTCTCGTTCCCGTATGTACCAAAGACTGCAAATTTTAAAAAAGGGCAGTATTCCTTATGGCTTTGGCTACCGGGAACAGAGTATCTGAGCTGGCGGCGATGAGCAACGCACCTAATTGCCTCAGGTTTGATAGGCTTCATGAGTGTTTTCACATTGCACCTTCCCCAGGATTCATAGCCGAGATTGAGCACAGTGAACACGTGTTTTCAGAGTTCACGGTGCCGGCATTAAACAGGGGAAAGGTGCACCATCTTTTTTGCCCAGTGCAAGCTCTAACCAAATATTTAAGAGTGGCACCTCTAAATCACCAGGGTGCTTTATGGGTCGCAAGTCCGGGTGAACGATTGATGGAGCGTACACTGGCTTCTCTCTTGGTCGAGGACTTTAAAGAGAAGCATCCCGGCGTTGTGGGTAAGACCCACGATTTACGCAAGGGGACAGCCTCTTTACGTTTCCTTAATAATCTTTCGGTGGAAGTTATTACGTCCACACAGTTGTGGACCTCTAATCAGGAGTTTTTGCCTCGATACCTTTCAGTAGCTCTGGACAAACCTTCCTTGCCATGTATAGCTTTACGGCAGAGGGTCTAGGTGGCCCTTTTAGTCACGTTTTGTTTAATTTCAAGAAAAAGGGGGGGGAGGGTGCAGTCAGTGTGACATAGGACACCCTAGACCCCTCCGGAGTATGTGTTCGGAACATACGAGCTGTGATACTGGTTGTAGGCATTGTATTATAAAAAAAATCTGTAGTATTCATTGCAGGAAATTGTGCTAAAGGCCAATAGTAGTGTTACGACAATTCTTGTTGTAAGTAGCTTTGGCTGTGAAGCAATAGATTTTTGAGAAATCTCGGTAGTGGCAATACGACTTTTACTTTTGCAGTAATTACTTCTGCATAAGTACACGAGTTCAGTACTTCTACGAATGTACAAGAATTCATTTATGTTTGGTTATATTTTTAGGAATATATCCACTAGTTAATGGAGTTTATATGTGCACATGTAAACTTATAAGTTTTCAGTTTTCACCACTTACTTTAAGTGGGGTGCCTTCTTAACTAGCAGATCTGTGCACAGAGTCTCAGAGTTAACCCTTTTTCAAGCAGGCTTCTTTGAAGCACGCTCCTGCTTGTACCCCTTTTTGAAGATTTAGGCTGTATAATGTTTATGCACCCGAATATCTCTTTTTTACAAAAGTAAGAATACTATGTGGTTGTTTGATTATCTGCTTTTCTAGAGTTATGATATGATTACGAATGTCCCCCTCCAGTCTTAGAAATCAGGCATGTTCGTCAATGATGGAGGGGCCACTAATAAATTATAGGTTTGACTCCTGTAAGGAGATAAAGAAAACCTAATATTTAGTAGTGGGCCCGTAATCATTGACGACTGGGGCCCTCCCGACCATCCCCTTCCCATTCGTTGATGTATTAAGGATTTTGGTTTACTTGATATGTCAGTGAAGGAAGAATGACGCCGGAATCAGCGTCTGGTCAAAGATCCACACAAGTACATCCACGATATGATGGAAAGCTTATTGGATAGTTATTATTTTCTTTTTGTTTTTTATTTTTTACGAAGTTTTTTCATAGTGAGAACCCAATTCATAATGACTGAAGCCATGAGTGAGGTCGCGTGCGCTCATGATGAAGGCTCCTCAGATTTTAAATGCTCTGCGCGGTAGATTCAAACTACGGCGGATTAGTGTTTGAAGAGGATGCCTTATGTAATAGGCATGTTCGTCAATGATTACGGGGCCACTACTAAATATTAGGTTTTCTTTATCTCCTTACAGGAGTCAAACCTATAATGTTAGCTTTCTAATGAGTGATTGGTAACAGTGTAAGTTCATATAGGCACATAGCGTACTTATACTCTCATATTTTGATAAATCCTACCTTCCCGAGTTCAGGCAACACACAGTTGTCAACACCCCGTAATACCCCTTTGTGCAAACAGTAGCGGCGTCACCGACCTCCAGTGACCCAGAACTGCCTACTTAACATTCTTGCCAGCAAGTTCGCAATTTATATAGAATCTATGTTTCCTATATTTTCTCTTAAAACTAATAAGGAACAAATGTTGCAGAAATACTGTAGAAAGCGACTTACGTCTATAGCTTTCATTACCAATCCCCATGCACAGTTCCTACAGGAATAAATAACCTTATCCCAAATTCCGACAACCTCAGTTCTAAAAACCTCCCCCCCTTTTGTACGACTATATAAACTCCGAGCGGAGAGAAGGATGATAAGTAGAAAGAATTTTTCTCTGGATCAGCAACCCGCTTTGTAGAAAAATTTATTTTTACGGCATAGTTATTGACCACGGCACCCCGAAGTCTATATTCTATCTGTAGATACAATTACTTTATTCTAGGATCTTTGTTATTTGTGGCAACACCATTTCTTAACATAGAGCCCTATAATAGTTCTTGTATCATAGTGTACCAAGTAAACTAGATAAGTGCAACTTTCTTATTTCTGGCATTCACAGAGATTAAGACTGTTATATTTATTGGTTACATGTCTATCTAGACAAAACATTGACATATTAAGGCAATACCTCCCTTTCAGTATTTTTATATTTAGAAATTATACCCACACTCCTCACAGAGATCTAGGATAGAAAGATCTTTGGTGTTAGAAGGGTTTAGCGAGATACCCTTACGGGCACTTTGCATACATAAATCCTAGGCGCAAATTGTCTGTGGCAATCCACCAAAATTTGTGACTGAAAGGTTAACACTGCCTTGAGTTCTTTGAACCTATTATAAGGGTTAGGACAGTCAAGAAGAGCAATTATCTCGGCTCATCTTGCGTTCGTCCGATTATAAGTTAATCTGGCAAGACCTGAAACTTATACATTCAAAACCTCAGTTCAAGAGTACCTGAACAGAACTTCATCACCGATTAATATAAAGGTCAGGATAGTCAAGATTCGTTGGAAGCTAAATGCTGAGAATACTTGCGTTAATCCGATATGGTGACCAACTGTTATCTAATAAGTTACGGAACCATATTTAAGACCCCAAACCCATTATCGTAAATACGATAGGCTATGACTCTTTGTGATCCCATATGTCTCTGTGACCTCACGATCGCTCCTGCAGCACGACGTAGGACGAGTAGATCGTATATTATAAGATTGTAAATAAGTTAAGTTATAAAAGGCCTAATATGCTATTAAGCAATATTGTCATGGTCTTATGTAGTATATATGAATATATCGTATATATTAATATAATTTATCGTATAGAGCAACCTAGATGAGGTACGATAATTTGGGCTCCTGGCGTCTTGCCAAGGCAGCAAGGTGTGCTTTCGAGGAACACCAGAGCCTTCACGAACACCAACCAGTTAACATCTATTTTCCGCCCTCAGTTGATCGCATTTTTGAGCCTCTAATCACAATACACTGACAGCAAACCAATCAGCTACACCATCACGATGCTCTCATCGACGCCATGACTGACTGACAGATAAGCATAATAATCATGTCCATTCCCATGTAATCATTTATTCTTTCTTTAACTTGACTCGTGTCTCGGGACCGAAGTCTCGTTCCCCATTGTCCACCGCCATATTGGGTAAACGTTCTCCCTTGCCTCATTGCCACGTGGAACTATTGGTGAGTTAATTCCTGGCTAATATTAACCCTTATAACCTTACCCTATATATAAATTTATTATGTGAGACCTTTGGATATAAATTAGCTTGTTTCAGAATGAATTCAATTTAGATATGGAGTAGTTTTCATTTAGATTGATTTTATTTTATTCATTATAGCTTAGTAATATTTAACTTCCATTGATAGTTTACCACATTGGTGCCCAGACCTCGGGATTTAGCTACCAGTAAGGGATTTTAAGGCAATGAACAAGGGGACATATAACAGGATGCAGGAACAACTCTATGATAATCTGGCAAGGCTAGCCAAGCGATGGTTAGAGCTGGAATGCAGGGTCACGTCGTTGCACCTGCCTAAGTCCTGCATCCCACCCATCATCTTCCCCCAATAAATTTTCTTTTCCATTTCAGACTTCCTGTGACATATGACCTGACCTAAAAAAAAAAAAAATTCAATATGATCCTTTAGTAGGTATTGCTATTTTGTGTACTATTTTTTCTCCATAACGTAGAAGTCCGCCGGTCGGCGTCTCTTAACTAGACTACTATTTTGCCGTTGTTTTTGTAACTTAACATTTAGATACATAGCCTATAGGCTCACATGCAAAATGAATAAAGACAATAAAGAGACACCGTCTAGTGGGGTGCTGATCAAGGCCCCTAAAAATCAAAGGGCGGGACTTCGGGTAGTATTCCTATACTGTACTGTAGCAACATACTGTACCGGAAGCTAAATGATGTGAGGCATGGTACTGTACACAATTAGGACAGTGGTTTTGGTAACACAGTAGTTTGATGACCACTGTTTTTGGTTGAGGCAGTGCTGTGAACTACATGATAGCAAGCTGGGTATTATTTAATTTCTTTTTATTTTATGTAGCCTATGTACAGTAGCTTATATATATTTATGTTACTGTAAGGTATATATGGACCCCAGTATGGTCCCCTCTGTACTGTGTGAGTCTGAAATAAAGTATTATTATTATTATTATTATTATTATTAAATAGGCTAATTGTGGACGTCAACACTTTCATCACTACTGCTGAACTAGAGGAATTGGAGGCTAGATTAGAAAACGTCCAGGTTACCCACGGTCATATTATGGCTCTGAGTGAGGTGATTGTGGCTGACATGACAGAGGAGGAAGAGATAGTTACAGAGTCTGATAATCGCGCCCTCTATGACGAACCTGTCTTTAGAGCGAAGTACATATTACAGCGTGCTGTCGCAAGTAAGAAGGGAGGCGATAATGAGGCCCATAGAAGGGCTGACCCAAAACATACTGTACACCTCCCAAAGCTCAATCTTCCTACATTTGGGGGCAAGTTGACTGAGTGGTTAGCTTTTTGGGACGTATTTCGGTCTACAGTTCATGAATCCTCTTTGGATAATGTCCGCAAGTTTCACTATCTGAAGGGACAAATGGAAGGAGAGGCCTTACATTATTTTGATAGAGGGTTTTGCGGTAGTGGGTGGTAGTTATCATGAGGCAGTACAATTATTAAAGTCCACATACGGGGATCAAGAGCAGTTGAAGATGGCCCATGTCGTTACCTTGTTAAGGCTCGCAGAACCACAGTAAAAGGTTGAGGAGTTAACAAATTTTAGGGCAAATATGGAGTGCCATACTCGATCGCTAGACACCCTAGGGCTCACCACACAGGAAATGATAGTCATTATCTTGCATCAAAAGCTTCCTATGGCAATACTTGACAAGGTTAGATCGTTTGACCTGGAGGAGTTCAAAACTCAGTTCAGTAAGGAAATCAATAATCTACAGTTGAACAAAGGGAGAATGTATGAGTCGGGAGGGAGTGAGAATGTGGAGAAGAGGGGAACAGTAAGCATGACAGTGGGGACTAATGAAAAGAAAGAGGGTACGTATAAGAATCCTGCTCAGATTCGATGTAAGCTATGTAACAACAAACATAAATGGAGTTTCTGTGTAAAGTACCCAACAAATGAGACAAAACTAGCACAGGCGAAAAGATTGAAGCTATGTGTAGGTTGTCTAAGTAAGGAACATGGTAAGCAGGGACAATGTACTGCTACATACTTAAGGCCCTGTCGCCACTGCAAAGGACATCACTTTGATAAGTTGTGTCCTACAGCAGATAAAGTCAAAGACGTCAAAACAGAGGGTAGTACAACTGTGGCACTAGGTAGCACGCAAGACACCACTATATTGCCCACAATTCAGATTCCCATGGAAGGTAATGACAGTAACAATGTTTGTCGGGTACTTCTAGATCAAGGGTCTCAACGTTCCTTTATAAAGAGGTCCGTACTAGTGAGACTGAAGCACCGAATCGTAGGGGCTGAGACTCTTCGATTACAGGGCTTCACAGGGGTTACTGATAAGCAAGACTATGAGATAGCGGAGATTTCATATTTCTACCATAAAAACCGGTACTTTATGACTTGTATCGTAGTAGACACCCTACCAGAATATGTACAGTATCTGTAGGAGTGAAGAAGGTGGAACACGCATTACGTAGCAAGGGGGTTAACTTGTCAGATCCCATGGGAAATCAGAGTGAGGTGCATGTTCTATTTGGTGTGGATCATTAATATGAAGTAGTATACCCTGGATTTAAAAAGATGTGTGGTGTAATTTTAATCCCCACTAAATTTGGATATTGCATGAGCGGAAAGGTGCATACTACACAGTCAAAGGTCCTGGTCGACATGGTCTCGATATATAGTCAATGTAACCGCGGCAGAGGAGTTGGGAAGGGAGGATTCCCAACCTAGTGACCCTAAGATGGCTGCCGAGTTTGACCTGGAACGACTGTGGAGATTGGATCACATAGGCATTAATCCTATGGAGACTGATTATGACTCGGAAGTTGCGCTACAAAGGTTTGACGAGTCTGTGAGCTACTGTGCCTCAGACAAGCAATATAAAGTTAGTTTAGCCTGGAAGAACAGTGAGATAAGCCTGCCTACCAACTATGGTTTGGCATTAGGTCGCTTGCGCGCATTACAGCGGAAATTGTCTAACGAACCGAGCACGCGCCAGGCGTATGACGATGTATTTCGGAGTTATGAAGATAGGGGCTTTATTGAGAGAGTCGATGTCAAGGAACCGATTAACCCTTCTTTAGCGGCCTATGCGGTTTATTTATATGTACCGCCCAGCGGGGTGTTTTTAGCCAAAATAGGGCTGTTTACGTGATCATTTTCATGCCTAAATAAGACCCAGAACGTAAAACAAGTATCTATCCCTGAAAGGGCATAAACAGAGCTTTCGAATGACACCATAACGATCCTTTTATGATGGCTAGTTTTCTTGCAATAACCGTGCAACGCGAGTGCAAAAAGCAGGTAATTAGCCACTTTCCCGATACAATTCCGTATATAGCGAGTGAGAGAGGGAGGAGGGAGCTGAGATTCGTGTCAGTAGGTTCGCCGCGGTGGTCTGGAGCAGTCATACGCTCACTAGTCTCCTGCCACCACTTGTCTCTCTCTCTCAGCAACATTACGTGCTGAAATTGCCACTCGACCTATGTCGAGCGCCGCCACATAGTCCAGCTTTATTAAATACGACTTATGTGGTGAGCCGCTTTTTAAGGGTTAAGAAGGGTAGGGTTCACTATCTGGCCCATCATGGGGTAAGGAAAGACAGCGTCACCACAACAATACGGGTGGTGTATGACTGCTCTGCCCATCAAGGTCAACAACCCAGTCTGAATGACTGCCTGTTGACAGGTCCGTCCATGGTGTCGGACCTGTCCCAACATCTATTGCGGTTTAGGCTGGGGAAGTACGCCTATACCAGTGACATCGAGAAAGCATTCTTGATGGTCAAGCTAAAGGAGGAAGATAAAGATGTTACCCGCTTTCTTTAGTTCAGCCACATTACCGACTCTGAAAGTCCGGTCATAATATACCGTTTTCGGGTTGTACTCTTTGGGGCCACGTGTTCACAGTTTTTGTTAAATGCCACAATCAGAAAACATCTAGCTGACACTCATGAGGACACAAGTAAACTATCTCACGGATTATATATAGACAATTTGCAGGGTTCTAGCGATAGTCAGGATGATTTATTATATACATACTGGCAAGCACGCAGATTGTTTGCGGATGCACATCTATTTCTCCGCGAGTGGGTTACTAATAGTGAAGATCTTCAGAGTTTGATACAGGTGGACGGTACAGCATCTCTTAACCAGGAAAAGTCCAGAAATTTGGGGATGAGTTTTCGTATTTAGTGCCAATAAATATGGGAACACGTATCCAATCGTCCACTATCATTCACAGGAATAAGTTCACCTAATATATTAGTGAAACTGAAGTAAAACTAAATTGTTAGTAATTTCCATTGTTACCTTTTCACAAAGAGAGAAGTGCGCATAATTCTCAAGGAAGAATTATAGATATATAGTTGAAGTGATATACCTGATTTCTATCCAGATCCGCGAGCGTACTGGGAGATTTTAAAACGAGAAGTTGTACCACTTATGAGTACCCCATGTGTTAAAAGTGTTTCTAAATTCATCATATGTGTTTCTAGTGAATAAATAAATAAAGCTGTATTACAAATTATCTTTTAAGATTATACATGTTCTCTGTTGATTATTTATATGTACTTGCATGAATTCCAATATCCCAGTCTAGAAGAATTCACCTTAACCAATTGTTAATCCTGCATAAAATCAGGGCATAACAAACCACATCCAAATTGATTACTTTATTATGGATATAAACAAAAGTCTCAGAACAGTTATCAAACTCATAAAGTCTGAATTGGATTGAATTTGGAACCTGTGGAAGAGCAGGCTTGACATGGTTTGATATTCGACACCCTTAACCTATGAAGCGCGATAGGCCTCACGGAAGGGTCACCATAGCGAACGCGATAGGCCTCACGGAAGCAAGACCATAAAAAAAAAAAATCCAAAACACCCCAGGGGCTCTCAAAACAAAGGAATTTGTCACTAGGTGAAATAATTCCCCTCTAGTACTCATCCATATGTTTCTCACCGCCCCTTCCCCTCCTTCCCCACCTTATTCCCCTCTCCTCAATTATTACCTATTTTTCCTCTTATTTTCATCATTTATCGGTTATTTTTCTCTCCCGCGGTAATGTAGCACAAGTGGGTTGCATAAAAGATCGTTATATAACACCGACACACCGCCCCGCTCGCTTCAGTTACCTCACAGACAGCGAGAGGGGATGGTTGTGCTTGGCTCACTCTCGCCTGAGAATATGACCGGGTGGCGAATATTTAGGTTTTTCACCACCCAAATGCTTTTCCAACTTATTTTAGCACTCTTGAAGGTTCATATTATAGGTTTGAGTCCCGAAGGGAAGAAGGAAAACATAATATTTAGTAGTGGCCCCGGAATCATTGACGATGCGCCTTAACATTGTTATGGCCAATCTTTGAACTCCAGCTTGTCTTTCAAACTTCCCGCCCGGGAGAGATCAAAATAAGATTGCCACACATCGTGAGCGAAACGCTCTTAAAAAACACTCACGGACTCGTCCTATATGATGTGGGTACCACTACTAGAAAAAACTAGCAAAAAATAATGAAAATAAAAAGTTTAAACTTGATCTTAGCATTGCACTTCCCATGCGTCTGCTGTTCCGCACGCTCCGCCTCACTCATCGAAGCAATCTCTCGCCCTTAATCTGATATATCAACTCTCAAAACATAGCAGATGAATGGGAAGGGGATGGAAGGGAGGGCCAAAATCGTCAATGATTCCGGGGCCACTACTAAATATTAGGTTTTCCTTCTTCCCTTCGGGACTCAAACCTATAATTTATTAGTGGCCCCTTCATCATTGACGATGCGCCTGATATCTCAAGACTGGAGGGGGACATTCATCATGAACATCATAACCACTAATAAATTACTAAGGTTAAAAGAGAAACTTGTACAAAAAAGATCATAGTTTAATAAAAATAATAAAAGGTTTTACAGGCAGCGTCTCTTAAAGGTTGACTGTTGTGTAGCACCGTTACGTTTGATAAAACAGTTGGTGTCACACACATAAACTATACATTTTAGCGTATGAATACATAAATAAATCAATATCTCATCTCTTACAAAATACTGATAATATGATGGCCTATATTCATATGGCCCACAGGTACTATATTACAAAAATATTTGTATTCTTGCCCTTAATCCTAACCTTAAGATTAATGAGCATAATGGAAACTCTATTGCCACACATAAAGTAAACATAATTTTTTTTCCTGACTAGACTTATCTTAGTCTAAGAAATGGGTTATCACATGACCTTCATCCCCTTATTATGTTGTATCACATAAGAGGCAGGTTAGAGGTCCTAGCTAGGGTACCTCCCCCCCCCCCTTTTCTTTACAAAAATAGCTTAAAACTAGACTCTCTGCCTTAATGCTATACATGTACGAGAAGGTTTCATGAGATTCACTGACAGGTAACGTGTTAAGAAAGTATGATTAGATGACCATAGTTTGGTCTGTTGAATGTCATTGAGTGAGTAATTATGTAGGAATCTGAGTGACGCAGCCCACTTCCGGATATCGTGTGATCTAGCAAGAACGCCCGGATTACTCTCTCTAATTACTTCTACCAATAACGCAGCCAACTGTCGCTTTTGAAGACGTTTACCTGTCCGTGAAACCCAGAGGGACCCTACCTGAGCTGGCCGAGATTCCCGCATAAATAAAATGAGTGATTGCACCGGGCAAAGTAAATGGTGCTTATCGCCCTGTTTCAGAGCAGGAACTTCAAACTCTGTGAATACATGATTACTGTGTTCATTTTTAGCAATGAAATTGGGAGCAGGAGCAATATGTACACTCATGTTGCACCTCGAAAATCTTAAGCAAGATGGCTCCGAACTCATTGCCGCCAACTCAGACACCCTATCACCCGTGGCCAATGCCATTAGAAAAAAGTCTTTCTTAAGTCTTAACTCGAAAGGAGGATTATGACAATATTTACAGGATTGAAGCATTTCAAGGGTCAAATCAAGAGACCAAGTGGGTGTAAGTTGGCGTGGAGGAGGGCGAAGCCGGAAGCAAGACCGCATGAACCCCTTTTCCTCCGCCTCTGGCACGGACAGACCAGTTAAATCGAAAAAAGGTGTCCGAATTGCTGTGAGGTGATTCCTTAATGTGACAACTGACAACTTTTGCATTTCAAATAGGTAATTTAAATAATTAAACACCAGAGCCACCGAGGACTGTTGTTGATCAGTTTCTACGATCCAGGTAGTAAACGACTTCCAATGAGATTGATACTGTCTTTGAGTTGATTTAGCATACTGATTAATCAACTTGTGAGTCACGGCTTCCCCAAACTGGCCTAGCCACTTGGCCTTCTGAATATCCATAAGGCAAAAGTCAGCGAGGTCTTCAGGTTTCCAATTTTGTCTAAGTGGATGTACGAGATCGGGAGCGACACCGGGTTCTCGCACCACGTCTTTAATTGATTGTACCAAACTTCAGCTGGCCACTACGGCACGATCATCGAGGCCATGCTTCGGTAACCCCGTAGTTTGTGAACTGCTTTGCACATTAACCTCTCCGCGGCGCACAGTTTTTTTTTTACACCTATGTACTGTGCGCATGTAAGTATGATTTTGGGACCCATTGCCAATTTCGATAAAAAGTACATCAGCGTGTAGGTAATGTTTGCGTGCATCGGCCCATATATATTTGACCCCCCAAAAAATGTCTGGGGGGGTGGGGGAACGGTCCGTAGTTGAAAAATGTGGAGCGAATGGCACCGCGCGGCTAGATTGTCATCGAGCGGCGAGATTTCCCGGCCGAATTTTCACGCGCCCAGGGGATAGAACCTGAGGGAGGAGGGGGTGGGTTACCGCGTAATATCACGTATATCTCCTTTTTTTATCCCTTTTAGGCTATGTAGAGTACGTATACGTGTGTAGGCCACCCATATAACAATGAATATGCCTCATAGTGACCAAAAATTGCAATATATAAGGGAATTATCAATGAATTTTTAGGCGGGAATGAAGACGGGTTGGAGGTTTGGCGGCAATTTATGAGATGAGAGTGTGGTTTGCGCTATAATATCACGTATATCTCGTACTTAGAGCACTGTCATGCTATAATACAGACGTGTACGTATGTAGACGTCCCATATAACAATATATATACCGCATATAGACCAATTCATGCGATATTTACGCACATTATCAATGAGTTTCTATGCGTGAACCAAGGTGTGATTGAGTTGTGCTGGGAATGGAAGGGAGAGAGGGTGTGTTGCGCCATAAATGTCACGTATATCTCGTAATTAGAGCACTGTCATGCTATAATACAGACTTGTACGTATGTACAAGTCTCATATAACAATATATATACCGCATATAGACCAATTCATGCGATATTTACGCACATTATCAATGAGTTTCTAGCAGACGGAAGCCTAAAAGGGTGGGTAGGGGTGGGTGGGTGGGAGGGAGGCAGGGAGTGAGTCGTGGAGAGAGTGAAGGCAGGGAGATCTATCAAGAAACATACGCAGCTGTGTGATAATTGTGGAGGCGCCCGAGGCGTATGGATGTCTTGTGATTTTGAACCTTATGTCTAGCAGGTGTCTGGGGTTCGTTGCCACCCAGAGGTCTACAATAACATGAGTCATGAATGGAGAGAGAGAGAGAAAGTGAGACATGCGTATGTCGTACGTATAAATGGCTTTCAGAATTGCATTTTTATGCAAGCAGACATTGCATTTTAGACACATGTGAAGTACCACAGAAATATGTAGGCCATTGACTGTAAATAAAGTACTATATTATAGACCAGGAACGAGGGTGGTCAGTAAACATCGGCAGTTAACCTTTTTTGATAGAGAGCTAAATATAGACTGGTGTCGCCTGACACTTGCGAAAGGGTCGATTGCCACCAGAAAACTTATATTTATTTATTTCCAAGTAATATGCAATCTAAATGTATATTCGAGACCTACTCCAAGTATTTGTATGACAGTCATGACTATGTATAATCCAATATACACGCGTAAGGGCGTAGGCGAGATATAAGAAAGATGGTTGAGCAATTTTCGACACACACACAGTTATTATTCATTATTATTTACAATATTATACAATACAAATGTATTTGTGAAGAGTATTTTATGCATTATTGTATTTATACAAATTTTGTTCCCAGACAAAGCTGCTGTGGCTGGAGGGAGCGGCAAGGGTCGCCCACTGACCGCTTGACCGTGTGATAATGACTGGAGTCACACTGAGAGGGGCAATTTTGCTGAGTGTTTGGGCAATTTTTGACAGAATAAAGTTATATAACTACTAATTTTTGACAGAGACAAACTTTTATAAACCTTTGCATGATATAATTGATAATCCCATCAATTTACAAACGTAAATTGGTGGGATAATTCATTTTTGTTTTGTATATTGTCATTTCGATTGTAGACACAAAGTTTAGAGTGACATTTGGTATGAGATCCTGTGGCATGGTTGGTAAGGTCATGGACTGGAAAACTCAAAGTGGGATCGAATCCAAGGGCATGGGGAAGGTTTTATAATGTTTAGATACATTTTGATAAAAAAAAAAAAAATTACAAGATCATGCCATTGTATTCAAACAATATGAAATATTCATAGAATATATCATAGTGTAAGAATACAATGACATGACCTTGTATTTTTTTTATTTTTTTTTTATTTTTTTATTTTTATTATCTTAGTAGGTTTGACAGGATTTATTGAAACATATTTATTTTGGTACAATTCATTTGAGGTAAGAAAATATATACACATTACTTTGGCTATAACAAACATATATATTGATATACTAAAAAAGGAGGCATATTACATGGAAATCTTTGAAACTTATAAACTAAATAATGAAAGATACAATTATATAATGTAAAAAGCTATATCACAGGGACATCTTTGGAACTTATACATTATATAATATATGTAACATTATGAGGTAGCGTGATCAATTTGGTCAGGTCAGGTAAGGTAGGGCGCGAGTCCAGGGCAGGGCAGGGGGTGAGTCCAGGGCAGGGCAGGGCAGGGGGCGGCACTCAGTAGTTTTTATACATGTGGTAGTCCCTGAAGCAGTCACCCAAGCAGAGTGCAACTTTGCACTCGGCCCACATTGATGTGACTCGTTTGGCTACGTGGGGTTTCCTGACACTGGTGCTGCAGACGTGGCACTGCACCTGCCTGTGACGAGTGCCAACCAGCTCGGTGTTGGTTGGGTAGTGTCTTTCGACCCCCAGCTGGATGCGGTCAGGGACGTGATCCCCACGCCATGCCGTACGTCTGTGAGTGGTGGTGCCATACTTCTCCAGGAGTTGATATGCAACGTTGTACACAAACTCCCGGAATTTTAGCTTCTGGTTTGGGGCCATCTCTCTCTTCACCAACCACAAGTTGTAGGCGTTGAGCATCGTGATGTCAACTAGGTGGAGGAAGAGCTTGTGATACCACTTAACAGTCTTCCTCAGACACTCAACGCCTGACAGTTGACAGTCAGACTTGTCCACCAGGCGCATGTTCTTTGTGTAGTCCACTACCATGTCGGGCTTATAGATGGTCTTCTTGGTTCGGTAGTGGATTTTACCAGAGTCCATCTGGGCACCTGTGTGGACTGTGGAAAGCAGGTGAACGTCTCTTTTGTCCTTCCACTTCAGGGCTACCACTTTCCCAGACTTTTCCAGTTGCTTGTACTTCTGCCCCCTTCGTCGCCTTCTTCGGACATGCCTCTCGCGGTGTTCCTGGGCCAGTTCGTCTTCAGAAGGTGTGTCACTGGAGGAGGCATCTGACAGAGGAATGACATCACCTGTGAACTTGGGCATAAACTTTCTTGTCTTTCTGACAGTCCCACATGACCCCGTTTGGTTGTCATGAAGAAACTGGCAGAGAGCAGGAGAAGTATACCAGTTGTCAGTGTAGATGATGTGGCCTTTGCCCAGGTAAGGTGCCAACATTTTCCTGACGATGGCACCTGACATGCCCATGGGGTCACCGGCAGCAGCTTTCGGTACGTCAATGTCAGTT
Source organism: Paralithodes platypus (assembly GCA_032716605.1). NCBI lineage: Eukaryota > Metazoa > Arthropoda > Malacostraca > Decapoda > Lithodidae > Paralithodes > Paralithodes platypus. Next base: position 40,823,970 of record CM064519.1, read on the forward strand.
CCTGCATACACGATCATGTCAAGCACTATTCCAGTTTCACAGTCGCACAACACGAAGAGCTTGATTCCGAACCTATGCCTTTTCAAGGGGATATACTGCTTGAAAACAAGACGTCCTTTGAAGAGCACGAGCGACTCATCAATCACCAAATTGAGGAAGGGGTAAAAGTATTTCCTATACCTCTCCAACAACATGGTGAACACATCCCGAACTTTCCATATCCTGTCAATCCTGTTAGGATTTTCGTTGTCTGCAAAGTGCATAAATCTTAGCAGCAACAAAAATCTGTCACGAGTCATGAACTTATTGAAAGTTGGGGTGGCGATGAGAGGGTCGTGCTTCCAGTAGTGTTGCAACACATGCTTCTTGCAAAGAGGCATGAGGAACAACAAGGCAAAAAACGTCATGAATTCTTCAACAGTCGTATCCACCCAGCCTCGTATTCTCGCTTTTGGAGAAATGACGTCCAATTTGCCAAACACCCACCTGTAGTAGGCGTTTGTTTGGGCAACGATGTAAGTCATTACCTCCAAATCGAAAAAAGCGAGGAAGAACTCGCTTTCGTTGAGTTTTCGTCACAGGGACAGTCATCAGTTGTACCTGACGTACCAGGATTGAACTGGGGCACGTCAGGCACAAAATTGACCCCGTCAGACCACTCAAACGAAGGCATGCCAGGGATCGGAATGTCGTCTCCGTCTGCTTCTGCGTCTGAAATATCGCTGCCATGTTCGCGATACAACACAGCATCATCATCACCCTCCTCTTCACTAGACAGATGTCCTTCTTCATTTTCATCACCAACGTCTGACTCACTTCCACTATCCACTCCCAAATCCCCCCACCCTTGGTCCCGTGCTAGGGCGTCGTCGTCGAAACCCGCAGGGCTGCCAATGCCCTGCGAATCACCACCAAACAGCAGGGCGGCGTACTTGGATGGTGTCAGATTTTTTCTGCTCGCTCTAGCACGTAGGGGCGTCTTATGGACAGGGGCAGGGGCAGAAGGGCCGGCAGGGTCGGCGTCGGCAGGGGCGGCAGTGGTGCGTGGTGCAGTGGGCCTGGAGGCAGGCAAGATGATGGTGGTGCCTGTCGCCCCTTTCCCTTTCCCTTTCCCTCTTCCTTGGGCAGGGGCGGCAGGGGCAGCAGGGGCAGCAGGGCCGGCAGGGACAGCAGGGCCAGCAGTCGCTTTCCCTCTCCCTTTCCCCTTCCCCTTCCCCTTCCCTTTTCCTTGGGCAGGGGCAGCAGGGGCGGCAGGGGCAGCAGGGGCAGCAGGGGCGGCACGGGCAGCAGGGGCGGCAGGGGCAGCAGGGGCGGCAGGGGCGGCAGGGGCAGGGGCAGCCGGGCCAGGGGCGGCTGGTGGTGGTGGTGGCAGGGTCACTGTGGCAGGCGTACGGGTCCTCTTCCCTACGCCCTTGCTTTTGATTCTGCCTGCCCCCGCAGGTTCTGCAGCCCTAGGGAGGCCTCCTGCGTCGCTGGTACTGGTGGCAGGGGTGGCAGGGATGGCAGTGGTGGTGGTAGTGGTTGTTGCAGTGGCCTGGGTCGTCGTGGCAGTGTCCCCAAAGTCCAATGACCTCTGTGCCATTGCCCTGCTTGCACGTGTTTTACGTGCTTTTGGTGCTGGTGCTTCGTCCTCCGAGCTGTAGGGCGTGTTGTACTGGTAGCTAGGGGTCCGGGTAGCCACCCTTAGCCTTCCACGGCGGCTGACACCACCAGAAGGAGGGCTGGTTTTGTCATCAGGGCGCGAGCGTGAGGGACGTGTGGGCTCCATGACTAGTGCTTGGGTTCTGGCGCGGTGGTGCTTGTACTAGTGCGGGGCGAGCATGTGGCGGGGTGGTATCGAGAGTTGCCATGTAGTACTACACCCACACCAATTTGTAGCCGCCTGCCTATAAACCCGCGGTTTTGGTACGTGTTCAAAAGCATTACTCTTAAGAGTCTTCCCGCAGTCCGCCGGGGGAACTCTTAAGAGTCTTCCTGCAGTTCCCGGGTTAAGGATGCGTCTGGCGGCGGAAATAGATAAATGGAGCTCCATTTATTCCAGTCCACCAGAAATGCGTCTGGACCCCCCGCCGGAGTCTGACTCAGACGTGTGAGGTACTGAGGCAGCCTGTGGTTTGCCTCTGACGCAAACAAGTCCACTTGTGGATGGTAGGGTTCGGCAATCATCTCTTGAAAGATGTTTTGCTTGAGAGCCCATTCTACTTGAGTGCTCTGTCTCCGAGACAGAGCGTCTGCCCTCACGTTCACCACGTCGGGCAGATATGTTGCATTAAGGTAAATCTCTAGCCTTGCAGCAGCCAGTCGAAAGATCTTTTCCGACAACCCTTGTAACACTCGAGATCTCGCTGACCCTTGTTTCTGAATGCATGTCACCGCAGTCAGATTGTCCATTCTGAAGGCAAGGGACTTTCCCGCCTGGCTCATGCCGTGCTCCTGTAGAAAGAATAAAGGGACTAACAACTCCTTGGCATTGATATGAAGGTGATATGACCTGGACCATAGACCCTGACCCTGATGTCCTAGGTTTGACTGGTAACCCCATCCCAGGGTACCTGATGCGCCTGTATCTATCCAGACCGTCGGAGGCGGAGCTGTCCATGTTAAGGAGGAGTGTATTACTTCTGGCTTCGCCCATGCCACCAGTAGGTTGTGGATTAACTTTGGAATTTTCCGCAGTGTTTCCGCTGGCAACAGTGGAAAGCACCTGTTTCCTTCCAAAATAATTTGTTTGACCTTCAGACGACCTAATGGGACCGTCAGCTGTATCCAATTGAGTGAGCCTACCAGAGATTCCCAGATCCTCCTCGTTGTTGTCAGAGAATGAAGAAACCGAAAGAGTTTCCTCCGAAATCTCTGACGGTTGTCTTCGCTCTGACTCAGAGTGAGTAACTCGGTATCCCAGATAAGACCCACCCACTGAATTTTCCTGGTTGGGATCAAGGAGGACTTTGCTAAGTTTACCTTGAACCCCAAGGCAGCTACATGAGTTAACAGCTGTTGTAGCCTACTTTTGGTTTGAACTACAACTAACCAGTCGTCGAGGTACCATAACACCATGATCCCCTGCTGTAGTAATGGTAGCAAAGCCTGTCGGACTAATTTTGTGAATACTCAGGGTGCCAGATTTAGACCAAAGGGCATTCTTTGAAATACAAACGTTTGATCCCCGTTCCACAAAGCTAGATATTTTTGAAAACGTTTGTTGATAGGGACATATGCCAATAGGCTTCTGTGAGATCGATGGAGCACATCCAGCTCTGCGGCGGGAGTGTTAATCTGATCTGATTCACCGTCAGCATCCTGAACGACTGATTGTGAATATGAGTATTAAGATAAGAGAGGTCGATCACCGGCCTCATCTGAACACTGTCCCTTTTTGGCACCAGGAACAACCGGGATGTGAACACGGTTTGTGACAAAGGACTGGGGATAATGATCTGTTTTTGGGCCATCTTGTTGACGACGGATCCCACCTCTAATGAAACAGGATTAAAATTCTGTGGGGGTACGTAAACGGGGTCGCCGGGACCACCGCCATGAGAGGCCTTTCTTGTCTCAGTTTTTTGGATTGGAGGGTTGTGACTCAGATTTTGGAATGGGGGGATGGGAGGCCTTGCTACCATCACTACCGGGTTTACCCCTTGACTGACCCCTGAACCAATGCCCTCTACCCCTGGATTGACCTCGACCTCGGGACATCCCGTTACTGCCAGGAGTTGTGTATGTCCTGGATGACTGAAATGACTGGGACTGACCACGAAATGAACTCTTAGCATTAAATTTAGATTTACTTGACTGCTCACTCTTTGGCTTAGAAGTAGTGGCAGGTTGGGAGTCCAAACGGAAATTGACAGTGCGCCAGGCATCGTCTGAGGCTAGGGTTTTGGTGAAAACATTTGATAATATTAGTCTCCTACCAATCTCTGCAGGGAGTCTCCTCACCATGTACACCTTCAGATCTTGACGAACCCGTACCGCCTCAAAGAGAGCCATTCTGATGTCGCCAAGGGACTGAATGGAGTTTTGGAGAAGAAGGCGCCTAGTCAGAGAGAGAGCCTTCTGGGTGCCAGCGTCCGTTACCGACTCAGTCGTCCTGGCCAGAGAGGCCGCAAGCTGGCGGCTGAGCCGAGGCCACAGAGAGTACCAGGCCGCGGCGACCATACTGTGACGTCAGCAAGGTGGTGCTACATTCACGGACCGCTCTGTCTCCCAAGTCTATAATTACTCTCCCTTTTATATTTTATGAGTTTAGTTTTAAATTAACGTACACATAAAACTATATTTATCTTTTACTGTGTACGCAAAATTATAGTATTATATATTATTATGCCGATATTATAACAACATACTTTGGTATTTACTGCAAATTACACTCATACCTTGAAAACGTATTTGTACAAGATGAAAACGTATTACAAGTATATCACTATTACTTTTGTCCTATTGGAAAATATAATGCAAAATGCTATTATACATTACTATATTTTATACACAGCCAATAAAGAGAGCCTTACTGGAGAGCCAATATAAGCGACATCCACTATTATTCGTGAACAAATACATATAAGTAACTAACTAAATGTATTAATATAAATTAATATAAACATATAATTAATGTAACACACACAAACACACGCATAAAGGAATGATCTTTTTACTAGGCCTAATCCAATCTCCGTTCCGTTCCGGGATTATACTTTTTAAATCCAATTCCCTTACTTAACCACACCTGCAGACACACTCACCTTCACAATCACAATCACACACACACCTGCAGTCACACACACACACACAAACACTCACAAACACACACACACACAATACAATAATTATACAATACAGTACACATAGTCTATTTGTCTAGGGTTTGAAGCTTTCTCTTCATGCGTACATTCTTATTAGCTCTGGTAGCTGCTGGGATGTTAATTTCTTTAGCACAGTAATTATTTAATATTGCATTTGTAGAAGCATATACCACCATACTTTCTATTTTGTCGGTGTTATGACCATGTTCACACATATCATTAGGGAACAGGAGATCAACATCTGCTAAAGCCGTAACTGTGTGCTGTGTTGCTATATTTCTTTGGCTAGTAGCATTTCGAAAGGCAGGAAGTTGAACAAGTTTTTTAATAACAATATAGTTATACATGACCATGTTGGCTGTCACACTATCTGGGTAAATAAGAGAACCTCTGCTAATTCCAGCAATATGTAACTTAGATTTTCAGGGATGTCTTCACCACTATCTGAACACGTAATCATTTCTTTATATGCATTACATTAAATTTTCTTTATCAAAGAGTAACAGCAATAGCCAGCTAAATAAACTATCACTGGGATGATGTCTTTACACCTATCAATATCCTCCTTACAAACTTCAACATTCGTATGACATAAACCAAAATCAATTTCCTCATCTGTTTTTACTTCTTCATAATTAATGTCTTCAAATTTCCTTAACATGGCCTTCTTGTCGAGTATGGGTAAACTTATTTTAACACTGACATCATCCGTATCTTCTTTTCACACTCATATATTTGGCGTAAAGAAATATTGTAATTTCCTCCTGCTAACTGCCGATAGTGACCAAATCTTGCTTCCAAATGGTCTGTTTGAAATGTTCCTGTTAGTATGTAATCCATCTTCAGTTCTGTTATGCAATAATTTGTAATTTCTCCAACAGACACACACACACACACACACACAAGGACACACGCACTCCTCACCACACACACGCACTACTCACACACATACTGTACACACACACACACACACACAGCCCGTAGCCTAGTAGGTAGAGCTCTCGTCTCACACACGAGGGGTCGGGGGTTCAATTCCCCGGCCGGGAGGAGACAAATTGGGCTCGTCTCCTTTCATGTGTTGGCCTCAGTTCACCTAGCTGTAAATAGGTACCTGGAATAAGTGGACGACGTTGTGACGTCCCATCTGGGGTTGGCAAAAATGGTACAAGGCGAGATGGGTATCATATGGTTCACCTAAGCTGATGGCTACCTAAGCCTTCGGGCGAGACGGTACCGTCTATAGTGAGAATGGTACCATACAGATCCACCCTAGGCCTTCGTTTCCGATGTCGCCAATTGGCTAAAAATACAGACTACACACACATCCACAGCCATTCCAACGATACATATAACACCTACACATATAGGAGGCGGGAAATAACGAGCATGCTCACTCCCGCAATACAACTAGAGTAAGAACTAGAGTAAGTAAGTACTCTCACTCTGTTTTTAACCCCCTCAGACGGATTATGTTCCGATAAGATACAGGAGGCGGTTGACGCAGCTTTGGGTCTAGAATTTGGCTCATGAGTGTTTTGGAAACCTTCACATTTCTCTTTTCCCAGCCACCAGAATTATGTTTATTGTTATGTATCGTATGTGAATAGATGGCTGAATGACTATACTACATGAAAATAAAAAAAATAAAATAAATAAATGGAAATATAGAATAGAAACCTACTTCCGAATACAAATATTGACCGCATAATTGTGTTCCCACCGTCCTATCTCGGAATTTTGAGTGATGACCATATATTTTTATGTACTAAAATAAACGTATTTTTTCTCTTCTTTCCAATGGTGAAAACCGAAATTGTCTATCTTCAATAGTTTTCAAGCACTGGGGAAAAAATAAAAACAGTAATATTTTGCCGGATATGGTTTATAACATGATTGATTGATTTTTTTGTTACGAGGTGTATAGTTTTCAATTTGGTCTGTATGAATGTGCGAGATAATGACAAAGAAGATAAACAAAACTAGAACTTCCTAAGACAAATACTTTTTTTTCTATGAATATTTGAAATCACGGGTCGAAAAAGCGAATATTTACTTTCCGCCGTCGCCCCACCCTGGATAAAAAGCTCACTCCGAGCAGTTCCCCACCTCGGCGTCGCGGTATTTGCTCAGGTATGTATGTAATAGTATATATCACATGAATTGGCAAATTATGCTCTTTCTAATAGTGAAAACCACACCACTAAATCATAATTGGTTCGCGAGCTATGGGCAATTGTTTCCATGCAATTAGATTGTGGTGTAAATGAAAGACAATGTTTATCACAGGACATTATTTTAGCCACAATGTTTGAAATAATATGTAATAGTATACATCACCTGAACCGGCAAATTATGCTCTTTCTAATGGTGAAAACCACAACAATACTACATTATAATTGGAAAACAAAACAAAAATCCCCCCCACCCAAAAAAAATATATATATATATACAGTATATAATTATCTAATTATATATAATTAGATATAATTATATACAGTATATATATATATATATATATATATATATATATATATATATATATAATTTATATATATAATATATAACAATCTCCACCACTGCTCAGCTACCACCACCACCACCACAACTACCACCATCTCCACCACCACCACTGCTGCTCCACCACCACCACCACCACCATCACCACTGCTGCTCCACCACCACCACAACTACCACCACCACCACAACTACCACCACCACCACCACCACAACTACCACCACCAACAAAACTACCACCACCACCACCACAACTACCACCACCACCACCACCACAACTACCACCACCACCGTGTTGACAGAAATGTGGAGGCATATATATATATACAGTATATATAGGCCTATAATTACATAATAATAAATAAATAGTAACAACACAAAATAATAAAAATAAATGAAATAAAAATAATAATATATATACTGTATACTGTATATATAAATATATATATTATATATCTTTAATATATACATCTCCACCATCACTGCTCCACCATCTTCACCACCACCACCATCTCCACCACCACCACCACCACCACCACCACTGCTGCTGCTCCACCACCTCCACCTCCACCTCCACCACCTAGGCGACAGAAATTTTGGCTGTACTTACCCTGGGACGGCATGACAGTGTATGCTATATAATTCCCTAAACTACACAAACACAATATCCATCGATAACCCAACGATATATGCACTTCGTTTGGGTTATATTAAGGTGGAAATACCACCCAGGCTGGGCAAAATGGAGGCCCCTCGGTTTAAAGGGCCTGACAGAGCCACCTAGGAGCTTGACTGCTGAGTGAAGACTGGCCGCTTCATCACCCGCGGGGCCCACAGAGAGATTCCACAGCGTTGCTAGATATTTCCACATGTAGATCTAACTTACCTAACTTACCAGCCAAAATAACAGCCAAAAAGTGTCATAAACTTATTTTTGGTGAATATAATAAGTTCGTATGACGCTCTAGCGTCATATGATTTTTAGGCCATACCTCCATATGACGCGATAGCGTCATATGAGTCGGAGAGTGTTAACTATCTATAGTATCTATATATTTAACTATATCTATCTATCAATCTATCTTTTTAACCCACTGAGCCCCCAGAAACAATAGCGAATGGGTTAGGAATGAAGGAAAAAACACAAAAAAACTATCAAAAAGGTCAAAAAATGGTCCTACGGAGCTCCCGAAAACGGATTTTAGAAGAGTAAAAAATTGAAGGCAAAAAAACACGCACACGGTTGGACTTTGAGAGTTTTCAAGCTTCGCCAAGGTTGCGTGGGATACTTACACAGTTCCCATACAAATCTGAGCCCTCTAGGTGCCATAGGACCGGAGTAATTGGGACCGGAGTACCTGTGACGACACGTCGTCGCTGGGGTTTAGCGTTACATACATTGGTGACGACACGTTGTCGTCGCTGGGGTTCAGTGGGTTAACTATCTATAGTATCTATATATTTAACTATATCTATCTATCAATCTATCTATATATCCTCCTTACAAACTTCAACATTCGTATGACATAAACCAAAATTTATTTCCTCATCTGTTTTTACTTCTTCATAGTTAATTTCTTCAAAATTCCTTAACCCGGCAACTGAGAGAAAGCTCATAAGAAGTTTTACTGGGCGAGCGCGGCAAAGCTCTTAAGAGGGAGGCCTAAAAAAAAACATTTAAACGGCCCCAGTAGCACTAAAAAAAAAAAAAAAAAAATTTTTGTTTTCCTATACCTCATATCACTCCTCCACACCCCCTCCTTCCTCCCTTTCCCCTCCCCCTTCAATTATCACCTATTTTCCCTGTTATTCCCTAATTCGTTGGTATATTATTGTGCTAACATTAGCAAACTGTGTGGAGGATGTGCTTACGTGCCTAGCGGGTGTGTTACATGACCGAGAGTGTGTATGAGTAGGCTCAGTGTGGCTTGAGGCCTCATGGAGGGAGGGGTTGCCTCAATTTGCTCCATAATTCATGAATGGGCTGGTCCATGTATATTCGCGATTTTGACCAGAAAATTTATATTTTCACTTGTTTTATTGTTGTTACAGGTTACTATCTTCATAGTGAAGGTAAAATAGGCTCATATGAATAAGTAATAACGATATTTATCGTAAAATGACGATTATAGGCCTGAATGGAGCCTGTATGCTCGCCCATGGGCATCGAGTTCAATACCCCCTGCTCGCCGTTTATAGGTTAAAATTACCATCTTGTCGAGTATGGGTATACATAGTTTTAATATAGGCTACTTATAAAGTATTTAGAAGGGGGAAATAATTTGGAAACACAGCGCGATCTTCCCCATAGCTCACTCAAATGTATGCTGACCTGTGAGGGTAGTGCGAAAATGAACCCTACCTTTGCCTACGTCACAGAATTTAAAGGTCCCATCCGTGCGGCCTGGTAGGGGAGAGCGGTGATGGTTCGGACGTTTTTTGTTTTAATATTTGTAGAAATTCAGGTTTAAGCAGTAGTATAATCTAGTAATAGTTGATGTTAAAATGTTGCTTCGTTATTTGGTTCTTTAGCCTAATTATTTCAAACCCTTAGCTCTTTTCAGTTTTGAGCTATAGTTCCCGAAACACAAGTTTCTAAATCGTCCGAACCTTCCCTACCAGTGGTGATGGTTCGGTCAGAAGGGGGGATGGTTCGGTCACATATATTAATTGGCATAATCTTAAAATTATGTGAGTTGGATTTGCTAAAAACAAGAATTTATCAATTCAAAGACATTTTATTTTGCTAAAATACAAAATTAAACTTCATAATCGAAATTAACCTCTTCATATTTGTAAAAAAATAATATTGAAAAAAAAAAATGATTATACTTAACCAGAGTTATGGATAATGTACTTATCCATAAATCAAATAAACATACAGTAGGCCTACCTTTATTTGTATAAACAATATTATAGGTATGGATTAGGACTATGTTACTTCAAATATATTACATAATTGACTTAGTTTATATTATATTGAATTAGCACAGATAAATACATAATAAAATATAAATATATTATTCCCTGATGGATATTAAGAGTTGTGTTTCACTATGTGTTCATAATATAGATGTTTACAAGAAGTAGCCTAGTGTTATCAATTGATAAGGTAATTTTGTGGTAATTAGTGGGAAGGATGGTTCGGACTGGTCCGAACCATCACCACCCTCAACTGTCCGAATGATCCCGAATCTATTTAGTTAATTGATGTGTACGCTCAACGTTCACACAAGCGACTTCAGCACTTGTTGTTTACGGCAATATCTTCGGCATACAACATAGTTTCACCATAATAATGCATATTTCGCTGGTTGACATATTCATGGAGGTAGAGCTTACGATATAAAGTGAAAATATTACATAGGAAGTGCAAAAAACCATAAAATCAGACCTGCATTAAAAAGTGTAGCTGATGTAGGAACCAAATCACGCGTGATGAAAGTAGACAAACTCTCGCAGTTTCACGCAAAATCTCGGAGCCTTAGGTCCCATACATACCCATACTGGTACTTATACGTCCGCACAAGGGTATGACATTCGGCGACCCAAGAATTCACAAATCACTTGTTTGACCACCACCACCGCGGTCACATTCACCTCTCGCCAACCAACTTCCAGCCCAACTACCACCATGTCCTCTACTCCTTTTATTAAAAGGATCAAAGTTTCCACAGATCAAGGAAACTTTGTCAGAATTAGGCATACTCACGAAGCGATCACAGCATCCATCGTAAGTGACACCACAACTTCCATACGTGTGACGATCGACCCCTGCAAGATCTGACCAGCGCTCCAAAAACTGGTGGGAATTCCTACACCCCCTCCAACTTACGAGTGTCGAGTGTTTTTTTCCTTACTTTCACCCTTGAGGCACGTGGTCGTGCCTATTATGAAAAAGTAGGAAGTAAAATAACGAAGAAAAGGAAAACCGCGGAAGAAGAGGAGAAGAAGAAACCAGAAGCGAACAAGAAAAAGCGGAATGAAAACGCTAAAGAAAAGAAAACAACAAAGCGGAATGCCGCGACTCCACCCCAGCCAACAATGTCAAGGTCAACCGCCCGGAAGACGGAAACAAGAAACGGTAGAATCGCCAACTTGGACCAAGGAAACCCTGTCACGCCAGGAAAAGAAATATGCAGAGACAGGACTACAGCAGCCACCAGAAGAGTCCTGTTTTCACAACCTTTTTAACCCTCGTCTAGCTGGGGGTTTTGGGCTATTTTGGGCATATTCAGGCCCTTCTGAATGATTAATCAAGTATCTGCATGAAAAGAAATGTATTCAGCAAAAAACTAGGCGCTACAAGCTTCAAAATGAGACCAGAACGAGCTACGTAGCACTCGTCGTTTTCATGCAGTGGTACCACTAACATGGGAGTTTAGCGTATAGCGGCATATTTTTTCCAGCTACGCTCACTACTGGCTACACTGCCGGCCTCTCGAGAACAGAGGGAGCGTGAGTCAGTGGGCGGCGGTAAGCCCTGGGTGTCGGACGTGTGGCCTGCTGCGCTCCCGGCCATTTGCACTCTATTTTCACTCTTTAAAAGCCTTAATAATGCTCCTAACTTGCTGCTTTTTAGATACGGGCTTAAGTCGGGCCCCGCTCTTTAACCTAAGACGTGCGCATGGGGGGTATAAGACACCACACGCCTGTGCGCACGTATTTGAGCTGTTCCCATCACTAACATCGTTATTTTACCATAAATAGCATTAATACTTATCCATATGCGCCTATTTAAGGTTGATTATAAAGGTATTAACCTGTTACAGCAATAAAACAAGTGGAAACAGCGTTTGGATGGTGAAAATCGGCGATACAGGCCGGGAGTTACATAATGTATGGCTGAGGCAACCTCCCTCCCCTCCTCCTCTCCCCTTGTCTGGAGAGACACTGTTACGCAATTGTCTCTCTCTCGCTCTTTCCCACGCTTGGTAACAGTGATGACAACGCCCTGCTACCAACTCGCTAATGTTAGCACGAAAATAGACCACAGAATAAGGGAATAACAGGGAAAATAGGTGATAACTGAAGGAGGGGAGGAAAGTGGGGAAGGAGGGGATGTGGAGGAGTGATATTTGGCATTGCCCAGGGGCAAAAAAAAAAAAAAAAAAAAAATTGGGGTGTTTTAAATGGATTTGTTTAGGCCCAGGATCTTAAGAGTCTTCCCGCAGTCGCCCGGGGAAACTCTTAACCTAAGAAGTGCGCATGGGGGTAATTAGAAACGTCTGCCTGTGCTGACGTATTTGAGCTGTTTCCATCACTAAAATATTCATTTTACCATAAATAGCATTAATACTTATCCATATGCGTCTATTATGGGTTGATTATAAAGGTATTAACCTGAAACAACAATAAAACGAGTAAAAACAGCGTTTGGATGGTCAAAATCGGAGATACAGGCCGCGAGTTATAAAATGTATGGGTGACGCAACCTGCTTTCCTGCCAATTTCCCCCAAGGCCACTGAGACACAGTCGGTCGATACTCTCTCTCTCTCTCTTGCACTCGCTTGCTAACAGTGATGACAATGCCCTGCTTGCAACTCGCTAATGTTAGCACGAAAATATACCTCAGAATAAGGGAATAACAGGGAAAATAGGTGATAACTGAAGGAGGGGAGGAAAGTGGGGAAGGAGGGGAGGTAGAGGAGTGATATTTTGCATGGCCCAGGGGCAAAAAAAAAAAAAAAAAAAAAAATTGATGTTTAAAGTTGATTTTTTTTTCTCTGACTCTTAAGAGTCTTCCCGCAGTCCTCCGGGGGAACTCTTAAGAGTCTTCCCGTAGTTCCCGGGTTAAGAGTCTTCCAGCACTTGCCAGGTTAAGAGGGAGGCCTAAAAAAACATTTAAACGGCCCCAGTAGCACTAAAAAAAAAAAAAAAAAAAAAAAAAAACCTATACCTCATATCACTCCTCCACATCCCCTCCTTCCTCCCTTTCCCCTCCCCCTTCAATTATCACCTATTTTCCCTGTTATTCCCTAATTCTTTGGTATATTTTTGTGCTAACATTAGCAAACTGTGTGGAGGATGTGCTTACGTGCCTAGCGGGTGTGTTACATAACCGAGAGTGTGTATGAGTAGGCTCAGTGTGGCTTGAGGCCTCGTGGAAGGAGGGGTTGCCTCAATTTGCTCCATAATTCATGAATGGGCTGGTCCATGTATATTCGCGATTTTGACCAGAACATTTATATTTTCACTTGTTTTATTGTTGTTACAGGTTACTATCTTCATAGTGAAGGTAAAATAGGCTCATATGAATAAGTAATAACGATATTTATCGTAAAATGACGATTATAGGCCTGAATGGAGCCTATATGCTCGCCCATGGGCATCGAGTTCAATACCCCCTGCTCGCCGTTTATAGGTTAAAATTACCTTCTTGTCGAGTATGGGTATACATAGTTTTAATATAGGCTACTTATAAAGTATTTAGAAGGGGGAAATAATTTGGAAACACAGCGCGATCTTCCCCATAGCTCACTCAAATGTATGCTGACCTGTGAGGGTAGTGCGAAAATGAACCCTACCTTTGCCTACGTCACTGAACTTAAATGTCCCATCCGTGCGGCCTGGTAGGGGAGAGCAGTGATGGTTCGGACGTTTTTTTTTTAAATATTTGTAGAAATTCAGGTTTAAGCAGTAGTATAATCTACTAATAGTTGATGTTAAAATGTTGCTTCGTTATTTGGTTCTTTAGCCTAATTATTTCAAACCCTTAGCTCTTTTCAGTTTTGGGCTATAGTTCCCGAAACACAAGTTTCTAAATCGTCCGAACCTTCCCTACCAGTGGTAATGGTTCGGTCAGAAGGGGGGATGGTTCGGTCACGTATATTAATTGGCATAATCTTAAAATTATGTGAGTTGGATTTGCTAAAAACAAGAATTTATCAATTCAAAGACATTTTATTTTGCTAAAATACAAAATTAAACTTCATAATCGAAATTAACCTCTTCATATTTGTAAACAAATAATATTGAAAAAAAAAATTGATTATACTTAACCAGAGTTATGGATAATGTACTTATCCATAAATCAAATAAACATACAGTAGGCCTACCTTTATTTGTATAAACAATATTATAGGTATGGATTAGGACTATGTTACTTCAAATATATTACATAATTGACTTAGTTTATATTATATTGAATTAGCACAGATAAATACATAATAAAATATAAATATATTATTCCCTGATGGATATTAAGAGTTGTGTTTCACTATGTGTTCATAATATAGATGTTTACAAGAAGTAGCCTAGTGTTATCAATTGATAAGGTAATTTTTTGGTAATTAGTGGGAAGGATGGTTCGGACTGGTCCGAACCATCACCACCCTCAACTCTCCGAATGATCCCGAATCTATTTAGTTAATTGATGGGTACGCTCAACGTTCACACAAGCGACTTCAGCACTTGTTGTTTACGGCAATATCTTCGGCATACAACATAGTTTCACCATAATAATGCATATTTCGCTGGTTGACATATTCATGGAGGTAGAGCTTACGATATAAAGTGAAAATATTACATAGGAAGTGCAAAAAACCATAAAATCAGACCTGCATTAAAAAGTGTAGCTGATGTAGGAACCAAATCACGCGTGATGAAAGTAGACAAACTCTCGCAGTTTCACGCAAAATCTCGGAGCCTTAGGTCCCATACGTACCCATACTGGTACTTATACGTCCGCACAAGGGCATGACATTCGGCGACCCAAGAATTCACAAATCACTTGTTTGACCACCACCACCGCGGTCACATTCACCTCTCGCCAACCAACTTCCAGCCCAACTACCACCATGTCCTCTACTCCTTTTATTAAAAGGATCAAAGTTTCCACAGATCAAGGAAACTTTGTCAGAATTAGGCATACTCACGAAGCGATCACAGCATCCATCGTAAGTGACACCACAACTTCCATACGTGTGACGATCGACCCCTGCAAGATCTGACCAGCGCTCCAAAAACTGGTAGGAATTCCTACACCCCCTCCAACTTTCGAGTGTCGAATGTTTTTTTCCTTACTTTCACCCTTGAGGCACGTGGTCGTGCCTATTATGAAAAAGTAGGAAGTAAAATAACGAAGAAAAGGAAAACCGCGGAAGAAGAGGAGAAGAAGAAACCAGAAGCGAACAAGAAAAAGCGGAATGAAAAAGCTAAAGAAAAGAAAACAACAAAGCGGAATGCCGCGACTCCACCCCAGCCAACAATGTCAAGGTCAACCGCCCGGAAGACGGAAACAAGAAACGGTAGAATCGCCAACTTGGACCAAGGAAACCCTGTCACGCCAGGAAAAGAAATATGCAGAGACAGGACTACAGCAGCCACCAGAAGAGTCCTGTTTTCACAACCTTTTTAACCCTCGTCTAGCTGGGGGTTTTGGGCTATTTTGGGCATATTCAGGCCCTTCTGAATGATCAATCAAGTATCTGCATGAAAAGAAATGTATTCAGCAAAAAACTAGGCGCTACAAGCTTCAAAATGAGACCAGAATGAGCTACGTAGCACTCGTCGTTTTCATGCAGTGGTACCACTAACATGGGAGTTTAGCGTATAGCGGCATATTTTTTCCAGCTACGCTCACTACTGGCTACACTGCCGGCCTCTCGAGAACAGAGGGAGCGTGAGTCAGTGGGCGGCGGTAAGCCCTGGGTGTCGGACGTGTGGCCTGCTGCGCTCCCGGCCATTTGCACTCTATTTTCACTCTTTAAAAGCCTTAATAATGCTCCTAACTTGCTGCTTTTTAGATACGGGCTTAAGTCGGGCCCCGCTCTTTAACCTAAGACGTGCGCATGGGGGGTATAAGACACCACACGCCTGTGCGCACGTATTTGAGCTGTTCCCATCACTAACATCGTTATTTTACCATAAATAGCATTAATACTTATCCATATGCGCCTATTTTAGGTTGATTATAAAGGTATTAACCTGTTACAGCAATAAAACAAGTGGAAACAGCGTTTGGATGGTGAAAATCGGCGATACAGGCCGGGAGTTACATAATGTATGGCTGAGGCAACCTCCCTCCCCTCCTCCCCTCCCTTGTCTGGAGAGACACTGTTACGCAATAGTCTCTCTCTCGCTCTTTCCCACGCTTGGTAACAGTGATGACAACGCCCTGCTACCAACTCGCTAATGTTAGCACGAAAATAGACCACAGAATAAGGGAATAACAGGGAAAATAGGTGATAACTGAAGGAGGGGAGGAAAGTGAGGAAGGAGGGGATGTGGAGGAGTGATATTTGGCATGGCCCAGGGGCAAAAAAAAAAAAAAAAAAAAAATTGGGGTGTTTTAAATTGATTTTTTTAGGCCCAGGATCTTAAGAGTCATCCCGCAGTCGCCCGGGGAAACTCTTAACCTAAGAAGTGCGCATGGGGGTAATTAGAAATGTCTGCCTGTGCTGACGTATTTGAGATGTTTCCATCACTAAAATATTCATTTTACCATAAATAGCATTAATACTTATCCATACGCGCCTATTATGGGTTGATTATAAAGGTATTAACCTGAAACAACAATAAAACGATTGAAAACAGCGTTTGGATGGTCAAAATCAGAGATACAGGCCGCGAGTTATATAATGTATGGGTGAGGCAACCTGCTTTCCCGCCAATTTCCCCCAAGGCCACTGAGACACAGTCGGTCGATACTCTCTCTCTCTCTCTTGCACTCGCTTGCTAACAGTGATGACAATGCCCTGCTTGCAACTCGCTAATGTTAGCACGAAAATATACCTCAGAATAAGGGAATAACAGGGAAAATAGGTGATAACTGAAGGAGGGGAGGAAAGTGGGGAAGGAGGGGATGTGGAGGAGTGATATTTGGCATGGCCCAGGGGCAAAAAAAAAAAAAAAAAAAAAATTGGGGTGTTTTAAATGGATTTTTTTAGGCCCAGGATCTTAAGAGTCTTCCCGCAGTCGCCCGGGGAAACTCTTAACCTAAGTGCGCATGGGGGTAATTAGAAACGTCTGCCTGTGCTGACGTATTTGAGCTGTTTCCATTACTAAAATATTCATTTTACCATAAATAGCATTAATACTTATCCATATGTGCCTATTATGGGTTGATTATAAAGGTATTAACCTGAAACAACAATAAAACGAGTAAAAACAGCGTTTGGAAGGTCAAAATCGGAGATACAGGCCGCGAGTTATATAATGTATGGGTGAGGCAACCTGCTTTCCCGCCAATTTCCCCCAAGGCCACTGAGACACAGTCGGTCGATACTCTCTCTCTCTCTTGCACTCGCTTGCTAACAGTGATGACAATGCCCTGCTTGCAACTCGCTAATGTTAGCATGAAAATATACCTCAGAATAAGGGAATAACAGGGAAAATAGGTGATAACTGAAGGAGGGGAGGAAAGTGGGGAAGGAGGGGAGGTAGAGGAGTGATATTTTGCATGGCCCAGGGGCAAAAAAAAAAAAAATCGATGTCAAAAGTTGATTTTTTTTTTCTCTGACTCTTAAGAGTCTTCCCGCAGTCCTCCGGGGGAACTCTTAAGAGTCTTCCCGCAGTTCCCGGGTTAAGAGTCTTCCAGCACTTGCCAGGTTAAGAGGGAGGCCTAAAAAAAACATTTAAACGTCCCCAGTAGCACTAAAAAAAAAAAAAAAGAAAAAAAAAAAAACCCTATACCTCATATCACTCCTCCACATCCCCTCCTTCCTCCCTTTCCCCTCCCCCTTCAATTATCACCTATTTTCCCTGTTATTCCCTAATTCGTTGGTATATTTTTGTGCTAACATTAGCAAACTGTGTGGAGGATGTGCTTACGTGCCTAGCGGGTGTGTTACATAACCGAGAGTGTGTATGAGTAGGCTCAGTGTGGCTTGAGGCCTCGTGGAAGGAGGGGTTGCCTCAATTTGCTCCATAATTCATGAATGGGCTGGTCCATGTATATTCGCGATTTTGACCAGAAAATTTATATTTTCACTTGTTTTATTGTTGTTACAGGTTACTATCTTAATAGTGAAGGTAAAATAGGCTCATATGAATAAGTAATAACGATATTTATCGTAAAATGACGATTATAGGCCTGAATGGAGCCTATATGCTCGCCCATGGGCATCGAGTTCAATACCCCCTGCTCGCCGTTTATAGGTTAAAATTACCTTCTTGTCGAGTATGGGTATACATAGTTTTAATATAGGCTACTTATAAAGTATTTAGAAGGGGGAAATAATTTGGAAACACAGCGCGATCTTCCCCATAGCTCACTCAAATGTATGCTGACCTGTGAGGGTAGTGCGAAAATGAACCCTACCTTTGCCTACGTCACAGAATTTAAATGTCCCATCCGTGCGGCCTGGTAGGGGAGAGCAGTGATGGTTCGGACGTTTTTTTTTTAAATATTTGTAGAAATTCAGGTTTAAGCAGTAGTATAATCTAGTAATAGTTGATGTTAAAATGTTGCTTCGTTATTTGGTTCTTTAGCCTAATTATTTCAAACCCTTAGCTCTTTTCAGTTTTGGGCTATAGTTCCCGAAACACAAGTTTCTAAATCGTCCGAACCTTGTCTACCAGTGGTGATGGTTCGGTCAGAAGGGGGGGGATGGTTCGGTCACGTATATTAATTGGCATAATCTTAAAATTATGTGAGTTGGATTTGCTAAAAACAAGAATTTATCAATTCAAAGACATTTTATTTTGCTAAAATACAAAATTAAACTTCATAATCGAAATTAACCTCTTCATATTTGTAAACAAATAATATTGAAAAAAAAAATTGATTATACATAACCAGAGTTATGGATAATGTACTTATCCATAAATCAAATAAACATACAGTAGGCCTACCTTTATTTGTATAAACAATATTATAGGTATGGATTAGGACTATGTTACTTCAAATATATTACATAATTGACTTAGTTTATATTATATTGAATTAGCACAGATAAATACATAATAAAATATAAATATATTATTCCCTGATGGATATTAAGAGTTGTGTTTCACTATGTGTTCATAATATAGATGTTTACAAGAAGTAGCCTAGTGTTATCAATTGATAAGGTAATTTTTTGGTAATTAGTGGGAAGGATGGTTCGGACTGGTCCGAACCATCACCACCCTCAACTGTCCGAATGATCCCGAATCTATTTAGTTAATTGATGGGTACGCTCAACGTTCACACAAGCGACTTCAGCACTTGTTGTTTACGGCAATATCTTCGGCATACAACATAGTTTCACCATAATAATGCATATTTCGCTGGTTGACATATTCATGGAGGTAGAGCTTACGATATAAAGTGAAAATATTACATAGGAAGTGCAAAAAACCATAAAATCAGACCTGCATTAAAAAGTGTAGCTGATGTAGGAACCAAATCACGCGTGATGAAAGTAGACAAACTCTCGCAGTTTCACGCAAAATCTCGGAGCCTTAGGTCCCATACGTACCCATACTGGTACTTATACGTCCGCACAAGGGCATGACATTCGGCGACCCAAGAATTCACAAATCACTTGTTTGACCACCACCACCGCGGTCACATTCACCTCTCGCCAACCAACTTCCAGCCCAACTACCACCATGTCCTCTACTCCTTTTATTAAAAGGATCAAAGTTTCCACAGATCAAGGAAACTTTGTCAGAATTAGGCATACTCACGAAGCGATCACAGCATCCATCGTAAGTGACACCACAACTTCCATACGTGTGACGATCGACCCCTGCAAGATCTAACCAGCGCTCCAAAAACTGGTAGGAATTCCTACACCCCCTCCAACTTACGAGTGTCGAATGTTTTTTTCCTTACTTTCACCCTTGAGGCACGTGGTTGTGCCTATTATGAAAAAGTAGGAAGTAAAATAACGAAGAAAAGGAAAACCGCGGAAGAAGAGGAGAAGAAGAAACCAGAAGCGAACAAGAAAAAGCGGAATGAAAAAGCTAAAGAAAAGAAAACAACAAAGCGGAATGCCGCGACTCCACCCCAGCCAACAATGTCAAGGTCAACCGCCCGGAAGACGGAAACAAGAAACGGTAGAATCGCCAACTTGGACCAAGGAAACCCTGTCACGCCAGGAAAAGAAATATGCAGAGACAGGACTACAGCAGCCACCAGAAGAGTCCTGTTTTCACAACCTTTTTAACCCTCGTCTAGCTGGGGGTTTTGGGCTATTTTGGGCATATTCAGGCCCTTCTGAATGATCAATCAAGTATCTGCATGAAAAGAAATGTATTCAGCAAAAAGCTAGGCGCTACAAGCTTCAAAATGAGACCAGAATGAGCTACGTAGCACTCGTCGTTTTCATGCAGTGGTACCACTAACATGGGAGTTTAGCGTATAGCGGCATATTTTTTCCAGCTACGCTCACTACTGGCTACACTGCCGGCCTCTCGAGAACAGAGGGAGCGTGAGTCAGTGGGCGGCGGTAAGCCCTGGGTGTCGGACGTGTGGCCTGCTGCGCTCCCGGCCA
Organism: Paralithodes platypus; assembly: GCA_032716605.1. Taxonomy (NCBI): domain Eukaryota; kingdom Metazoa; phylum Arthropoda; class Malacostraca; order Decapoda; family Lithodidae; genus Paralithodes; species Paralithodes platypus. The sequence continues at coordinate 40,844,714 of CM064519.1, forward strand.
TTTGCACTCTATTTTCACTCTTTAAAAGCCTTAATAATGCTCCTAACTTGCTGCTTTTTAGATACGGGCTTAAGTCGGGCCCCGCTCTTTAACCTAAGACGTGCGCATGGGGGGTATAAGACACCACACACCTGTGCGCACGTATTTGAGCTGTTCCCATCACTAACATCGTTATTTTACCATAAATAGCATTAATACTTATCCATATGCGCCTATTTTAGGTTGATTATAAAGGTATTAACCTGTTACAGCAATAAAACAAGTGGAAACAGCGTTTGGATGGTGAAAATCGGCGATACAGGCCGGGAGTTACATAATGTATGGCTGAGGCAACCTCCCTCCCCTCCATCCCTACCCTTGTCTGGAGAGACACTGTTACGCAATAGTCTCTCTCTCGCTCTTTCCCACGCTTGGTAACAGTGATGACAACGCCCTGCTACCAACTCGCTAATGTTAGCACGAAAATAGACCACAGAATAAGGGAATAACAGGGAAAATAGGTGATAACTGAAGGAGGGGAGGAAAGTGAGGAAGGAGGGGATGTGGAGGAGTGATATTTGGCATTGCCCAGGGGCAAAAAAAAAAAAAAAAAAAAAATTGGGGTGTTTTAAATTGATTTTTTTAGGCCCAGGATCTTAAGAGTCTTCCCGCAGTCGCCCGGGAAACTCTTAACCTAAGAAGTGCGCATGGGGGTAATTAGAAACGTCTGCCTGTGCTGACGTATTTGAGCTGTTTCCATCACTAAAATATTCATTTTACCATAAATAGCATTAATACTTATCCATACGCGCCTATTATGGGTTGATTATAAAGGTATTAACCTGAAACAACAATAAAACGATTGGAAAACAGCGTTTGGATGGTCAAAATCAGAGATACAGGCCGCGAGTTATATAATGTATGGGTGAGGCAACCTGCTTTCCCGCCAATTTCCCCCAAGGCCACTGAGACACAGTCGGTCGATACTCTCTCTCTCTCTCTTGCACTCGCTTGCTAACAGTGATGACAATGCCCTGCTTGCAACTCGCTAATGTTAGCACGAAAATATACCTCAGAATAAGGGAATAACAGGGAAAATAGGTGATAACTGAAGGAGGGGAGGAAAGTGGGGAAGGAGGGGATGTGGAGGAGTGATATTTGGCATGGCCCAGGGGCAAAAAAAAAAAAAAAAAAAAAAATTGGGGTGTTTTAAATGGATTTTTTTAGGCCCAGGATCTTAAGAGTCTTCCCGCAGTCGCCCGGGGAAACTCTTAACCTAAGTGCGCATGGGGGTAATTAGAAACGTCTGCCTGTGCTGACGTATTTGAGCTGTTTCCATCACTAAAATATTCATTTAACCATAAATAGCATTAATACTTATCCATATGCGCCTATTATGGGTTGATTATAAAGGTATTAACCTGAAACAACAATAAAACGAGTAAAAACAGCGTTTGGATGGTCAAAATCGGAGATATAGCCCGCGAGTTGTATAATGTATGGTTGAGGCAATCTGCTTTCCCGCCAATTTCCCCCAAGGCCACTGAGACACAGTCGATCGATACTCTCTCTCTCTCTCTTGCACTCGCTTGCTATCAGTGATGACCACACCCTCCAATCGGATTTCTAATGTTAGCACGAAAATATACCTCAGAATAAGGGAATAACAGGGAAAATAGGTGATAACTGAAGGAGAGGAGGAAAGTGGGGAAGGAGGGGAGGTAGAGGACTGAGATTTTGCATGGCCCAGGGGCCAAAAAAAAAAATAAATAAAAAAAAAAAAAATAAAAAAAAAAAAAAAATTTGATGTCAAAAGTTGATTTTTTTTTTCTCTGACCCTTAAGAGTCTCCCCGCAGTGCGCCGGGGGAACTCTTAAGAGTCTCCCCGCAGCTCCCGGGTTAAGAGTCTTCCCGCAGTCCTCCGGGGGAACTCTTAAGAGTCTTCCCGCAGTTCCCGGGTTAAGAGTCTTCCAGCACTTGCCAGGTTAAGAGGGAGGCCTAAAAAAAACATTTAAACGGCCCCAGTAGCACTAAAAAAAAAAAAAAAAAAAAAAAAAATCCTTATACCTCATATCACTCCTCCACATCCCCTCCTTCCTCCCTTTCCCCTCCCCCTTCAATTATCACCTATTTTCCCTGTTATTCCCTAATTCGTTGGTATATTTTTGTGCTAACATTAGCAAACTGTGTGGAGGATGTGCTTACGTGCCTAGCGGGTGTGTTACATAACCGAGAGTGTGTATGAGTAGGCTCAGTGTGGCTTGAGGCCTCGTGGAAGGAGGGGTTGCCTCAATTTGCTCCATAATTCATGAATGGGCTGGTCCATGTATATTCGCGATTTTGACCAGAAAATTTATATTTTCACTTGTTTTATTGTTGTTACAGGTTACTATCTTAATAGTGAAGGTAAAATAGGCTCATATGAATAAGTAATAACGATATTTATCGTAAAATGACGATTATAGGCCTGAATGGAGCCTATATGCTCGCCCATGGGCATCGAGTTCAATACCCCTGCTCGCCGTTTATAGGTTAAAATTACCTTCTTGTCGAGTATGGGTATACATAGTTTTAATATAGGCTACTTATAAAGTATTTAGAAGGGGGAAATAATTTGGAAACACAGCGCGATCTTCCCCATAGCTCACTCAAATGTATGCTGACCTGTGAGGGTAGTGCGAAAATGAACCCTACCTTTGCCTACGTCACAGAATTTAAATGTCCCATCCGTGCGGCCTGGTAGGGGAGAGCAGTGATGGTTCGGACGTTTTTTTTTTAAATATTTGTAGAAATTCAGGTTTAAGCAGTAGTATAATCTACTAATAGTTGATGTTAAAATGTTGCTTCGTTATTTGGTTCTTTAGCCTAATTATTTCAAACCCTTAGCTCTTTTCAGTTTTGGGCTATAGTTCCCGAAACACAAGTTTCTAAATCGTCCGAACCTTGTCTACCAGTGGTGATGGTTCGGTCAGAACCCGGGGGGATGGTTCGGTCACGTATATTAATTGGCATAATCTTAAAATTATGTGAGTTGGATTTGCTAAAAACAAGAATTTATCAATTCAAAGACATTTTATTTTGCTAAAATACAAAATTAAACTTCATAATCGAAATTAACCTCTTCATATTTGTAAACAAATAATATTGAAAAAAAAAAATTGATTATACATAACCAGAGTTATGGATAATGTACTTATCCATAAATCAAATAAACATACAGTAGGCCTACCTTTATTTGTATAAACAATATTATAGGTATGGATTAGGACTATGTTACTTCAAATATATTACATAATTGACTTAGTTTATATTATATTGAATTAGCACAGATAAATACATAATAAAATATAAATATATTATTCCCTGATGGATATTAAGAGTTGTGTTTCACTATGTGTTCATAATATAGATGTTTACAAGAAGTAGCCTAGTGTTATCAATTGATAAGGTAATTTTTGGTAATTAGTGGGAAGGATGGTTCGGACTGGTCCGAACCATCACCACCCTCAACTGTCCGAATGATCCCGAATCTATTTAGTTAATTGATGGGTACGCTCAACGTTCACACAAGCGACTTCAGCACTTGTTGTTTACGGCAATATCTTCGGCATACAACATAGTTTCACCATAATAATGCATATTTCGCTGGTTGACATATTCATGGAGGTAGAGCTTACGATATAAAGTGAAAATATTACATAGGAAGTGCAAAAAACCATAAAATCAGACCTGCATTAAAAAGTGTAGCTGATGTAGGAACCAAATCACGCGTGATGAAAGTAGACAAACTCTCGCAGTTTCACGCAAAATCTCGGAGCCTTAGGTCCCATACGTACCCATACTGGTACTTATACGTCCGCACAAGGGCATGACATTCGGCGACCCAAGAATTCACAAATCACTTGTTTGACCACCACCACCGCGGTCACATTCACCTCTCGCCAACCAACTTCCAGCCCAACTACCACCATGTCCTCTACTCCTTTTATTAAAAGGATCAAAGTTTCCACAGATCAAGGAAACTTTGTCAGAATTAGGCATACTCACGAAGCGATCACAGCATCCATCGTAAGTGACACCACAACTTCCATACGTGTGACGATCGACCCCTGCAAGATCTGACCAGCACTCCAAAAACTGGTAGGAATTCCTACACCCCCTCCAACTTACGAGTGTCGAATGTTTTTTTCCTTACTTTCACCCTTGAGGCACGTGGTTGTGCCTATTATGAAAAAGTAGGAAGTAAAATAACGAAGAAAAGGAAAACCGCGGAAGAAGAGGAGAAGAAGAAACCAGAAGCGAACAAGAAAAAGCGGAATGAAAAAGCTAAAGAAAAGAAAACAACAAAGCGGAATGCCGCGACTCCACCCCAGCCAACAATGTCAAGGTCAACCGCCCGGAAGACGGAAACAAGAAACGGTAGAATCGCCAACTTGGACCAAGGAAACCCTGTCACGCCAGGAAAAGAAATATGCAGAGACAGGACTACAGCAGCCACCAGAAGAGTCCTGTTTTCACAACCTTTTTAACCCTCGTCTAGCTGGGGGTTTTGGGCTATTTTGGGCATATTCAGGCCCTTCTGAATGATCAATCAAGTATCTGCATGAAAAGAAATTTATTCAGCAAAAAGCTAGGCGCTACAAGCTTCAAAATGAGACCAGAATGAGCTACGTAGCACTCATCGTTTTCATGCAGTGGTACCACTAACATGGGAGTTTAGCGTATAGCGGCATATTTTTTCCAGCTACGCTCACTACTGGCTACACTGCCGGCCTCTCGAGAACAGAGGGAGCGTGAGTCAGTGGGCGGCGGTAAGCCCTGGGTGTCGGACGTGTGGCCTGCTGCGCTCCCGGCCATTTGCACTCTATTTTCACTCTTTAAAAGCCTTAATAATGCTCCTAACTTGCTGCTTTTTAGATACGGGCTTAAGTCGGGCCCCGCTCTTTAACCTAAGACGTGCGCATGGGGGGTATAAGACACCACACGCCTGTGCGCACGTATTTGAGCTGTTCCCATCACTAACATCGTTATTTTACCATAAATAGCATTAATACTTATCCATATGCGCCTATTTTAGGTTGATTATAAAGGTATTAACCTGTTACAGCAATAAAACAAGTGGAAACAGCGTTTGGATGGTGAAAATCGGCGATACAGGCCGGGAGTTACATAATGTATGGCTGAGGCAACCTCCCTCCCCTCCTCCCCTCCCCTTGTCTGGAGAGACACTGTTACGCAATAGTCTCTCTCGCTCTTTCCCACGCTTGGTAACAGTGATGACAACGCCCTGCTACCAACTCGCTAATGTTAGCACGAAAATAGACCACAGAATAAGGGAATAACAGGGAAAATAGGTGATAACTGAAGGAGGGGAGGAAAGTGAGGAAGGAGGGGATGTGGAGGAGTGCTATTTGGCATGGCCCAGGGGCAAAAAAAAAAAAAAAAAAAAAATTGGGGTGTTTTAAATTGATTTTTTTAGGCCCAGGATCTTAAGAGTCTTCCCGCAGTCGCCCGGGAAACTCTTAACCTAAGAAGTGCGCATGGGGGTAATTAGAAACGTCTGCCTGTGCTGACGTATTTGAGCTGTTTCCATCACTAAAATATTCATTTTACCATAAATAGCATTAATACTTATCCATACGCGCCTATTATGGGTTGATTATAAAGGTATTAACCTGAAACAACAATAAAACGATTGAAAACAGCGTTTGGATGGTCAAAATCAGAGATACAGGCCGCGAGTTATATAATGTATGGGTGAGGCAACCTGCTTTCCCGCCAATTTCCCCCAAGGCCACTGAGACACAGTCGGTCGATACTCTCTCTCTCTCTCTCTTGCACTCGCTTGCTAACAGTGATGACAATGCCCTGCTTGCAACTCGCTAATGTTAGCACGAAAATATACCTCAGAATAAGGGAATAACAGGGAAAATAGGTGATAACTGAAGGAGGGGAGGAAAGTGGGGAAGGAGGGGAGGTAGAGGAGTGATATTTTGCATGGCCCAGGGGCAAAAAAAAAAAAAAAATCGATGTTTAAAGTTGATTTTTTTTTTCTCTGACTCTTAACCCTAGTCTAGCGGGTCCTCTGTGGCCGTTTTGGGCCTTTTCAGGCCATTCTGACTGCTATATCAACCATCAGTATGAAAGGAACTGTATTGCGCCAAAAACTAGGTGGAAATCGCTACACAATGACGCCACATACAGCTACGTAGCACTCGTGGAGCACTGACAGTGTTACCTCGAAGATGGAAGTTTCGCTGATTTTGCTACCTTGCTCACTTTTAGCGAACTATTGGTTACACTGTCATCCTCCCGCGCGGTGGGGGAACTGGAGTTAGTGTGGGCCGGGAGGCCACAGATGTCGGACGTATGGATCATTACTATCCCACCCATTTTCACTCGATTTCCAACCTTTTTTCACCCGTTTTTTGCCAGTTTTTTCAACTCGACTTATGTGGTGAGCCGCTTTTTAAGGGTTAAGAGTCTTCCCGCAGTCCGCCGGGGGAACTCTTAAGAGTCTTCCCATAGTTCCCGGGTTAAGGGTCTTCCAGCACTTGCCAGGTTAAGAGGGAGGCCTAAAAAAAACATTTAAACGGCCCCAGTAGCACTAAAAAAAAAAAAAAAAAAAAAAAAAAAATCCCTATACCTCATATCACTCCTCCACATCCCCTCCTTCCTCCCTTTCCCCTCCCCCTTCAATTATCACCTATTTTCCCTGTTATTCCCTAATTCGTTGGTATATTTTTGTGCTAACATTAGCAAACTGTGTGGAGGATGTGCTTACGTGCCTAGCGGGTGTGTTACATAACCGAGAGTGTGTATGAGTAGGCTCAGTGTGGCTTGAGGCCTCGTGGAAGGAGGGGTTGCCTCAATTTGCTCCATAATTCATGAATGGGCTGTGTTACGGCTGGATCGGCAATATATATTCGGGATTCTTGATCGTAGGACAGAAATGGCTTAAGTGACAACGACACGCTCGATTCCAGTCCCAAATACTATATGCTCCAGACAACAAAAGCACCAACGCCCTACAGAGTTATCGTCTACGGTAACGAGGTACCTTAACTCGGCGAAAGTGTACAACAGGGGTAGGCTATGAGGCTAAACTCCCTCAGACATTTAGGTTACGTTATTACTAAAGAAATGCAATACTCAAGAAACTACGTTAATATTAAGCCTCTAATAATGTAGAATAGAAGCAAGCTAAAGGTATGACAGTGAAATGCTAAATGACAAATGTACACGCCTACTTGAAAGCGCGTGCACTACACTAACTGTCCCCTACTAACATGCACTAGCATGTAGCATACAAGATGTTCATGATCCAGTAGATACCTAATAATACACATGGGAGGAACATAAATAGTAGTCACTTATTATAATAATGAATCTATACTTGGAATAACTAAATGGTTGCAGGCAACAGTACTGCGCCGGTAGCCTACTACCGCATAGGCTACTTCGCTTCTCTCACTCTGTCTCCCCTCCGAGTCCGTATGCGCCCTACGCAACAGAACTCCGGACACAGCAGCAAAACGACAGTGCAGTTAATTGATACATGAAAGTATTAATAGTGTTGTCTTGTGTGTGAGTAATGTGTATTGTAAAGTGTTATAGATATATACTTAAAGAGAACTGCAATGCATAGTAAAATAAAGATATATCCCACTCATCATCCCCATGTGTTCTAGCTAGCAGGCCAAGTCACAGGAACAACGAGTCCCAGCACCGAAAGCGAGAACCCAGGAGAAGACTGTAGAGAACACAAGGACAGATAAATTACGTTACTCTACTATACCGGCACTACGAGCGAGCTGTAGTCTCGGGTGCTACACTCGCTCCTGGCTCGGTATGCAAATCAAGGCTAAGTCCTCGTCCCTCTACAGACAACTCCTGGGCATGGTCGGGCTCTTACACATGGCACCAGTCTAGTCACAAATGGGATGATGAGCGGGGCATATAACTCGTGAACATGTAGAACGTTCACCAACTATCCTCATCAAGAAGATCGCTGTTCACATTAACCCCTTAAATCTAATACATGTAAATATATGCTTGTCCAAAGAGTAATACGAGAGGTGAGTGCTGAAACTCCTTTAGGACCTCAAGGGAAGGTTATGCATTTAAATAGAGAGAAGAATGAAATGAGAGTAATGTCGTCAGAGAGAAAGAGTGCAACCGTGAGAAGTTGGGAGAGAGGGCAAGGGATGTTAGAATCTCAAAGGTTCTAGGCAACCTGATCATGGAACACGCAGCCAGCCTCCAGGCAATGTGCTGTACGACAACATGGGCCCCCCAGGCAGCGTAGGCAGGCAACAATGGACTACCAACCCTATCGCGCCTAGCTATAAGCGCAAGGCTGCCAACCAGTCCATACGTCTGGCAACCACCCCCCCGGCAGTGTGGCGCGTTGCTACCCTCTTGCTCTGAAGCCTAACTCACTCTCTCTCTCTGAACTCCCATTGTCTTATCTATCAATTTCTCTATTGATACTACATATTAAATGGAAGGTCTCGACATGGCTTAAAACAAAACCCACCACTGGTTAGCACATGACGAGACCTTTGCAGAGATACAAAGAACATAGTTATAAGTTGTCACACTCAATATACATTGCGGCTGACGGTAGCCAGATCACGGGCGGTACAGTTGAGTACCAAGGAGTACAATCAGGTTGCGTTGCAACGCACTGGGTGCGTCACAGCCCCCCCAAGATTTTAGATAATCGACCTTAGAAGCATTATCAAAATCTGACAGGCAACCAACCGACCTGCTACCCTTAGCTGCCACTAATTGCAAAAGGTGCACAACAACTGAAGTGTGAATTATACATAAAACACAATATCGCATGCATCATGCTACAACAATAAAGACTTACAAAACTAAAAAAAAAAAAGAGTTTTCTCGTTTATTTTATTGTTTTATAATCTTTTTGGACGGCGTTATGATAGCCTAATTTTACTCCTGCTCAACCCACACACCGTGCACGACTATCTTGGATCATCAACCCTTGATAGACAATCTGCTATCACGTTCTCACTCCCGGCAATATGCTGAATGTTGAGATTATACTCTTGGAGCATTAGGGACCACCTGGTCAACCGCATATTCCGATTGTGAAACTGATATAGGAATTTCAAGGGATGATGGTCTGTATAAATCGTCACTACCGGGCCGTAGGCTGGAACATAAACTTCAAAATGTATGAGCGACAAAACGATAGCCAGAAGCTCCTTCTCTATAGTCGAGTAATTCCTTTGTGCCGAATTAAACTTGCGAGAAAAGAAGCTCACTGGGTGTTCCAAGCCCTCGGAATCAGTCTGCAGTAACACTGCCCCGGCACCCACACCGCTGGCATCAGTCGCCAGCTGAAAACTCCTGGAGAAGTCTGGGGCCCTCAAAATCGGATGTGTACACAGCAGGTGCTTGACTAGGTCGAAAGCCCTCTGACACTCCGCAGCCCAACAGAACTTCACTGACTTCGACAGTAGATCAGTTAACGGTGCTAAGACAGTAGAGTATCCCCGGATGAAGCGCCTATAATAGCCTATCATACCTAGGAACCGCATGACCTGGCGCTTAGTGGTGGGCCTGGGAAACATATTGATAGCCTGTATCTTGCTCAGGGGGGGGCACACCCGGCCTAACCCGACCACAAAGCCAAGATACTGCACAGTAGCCTTTACAAACTCGCACTTCCTCAGGTTCACCACCAGCCCAGCATCGTGCAACTTCCCAAACAGGGTCTCTAAGTGCCTTAGGTGATTTTCTAAATCGTCATCATATACTATCACGTCATCAAGGTAGACCGTGCAGTTAGGGATTTCGTCACAAATATCGTTCATCAGGTTATGAAACGTGGCAGGTGCGTTCTTAAGCCCATAAGGCATTACGTTACATTGGTAGGTCTTGCCATCTACCACAAAACCACAAACTTGCTTAGCTCGGTCCGACAGGGGTACTTGCCAGTAGCCTTTTACAAGATCAATTTTAGTAAGGTACTTTGCATTCCCTATCTTGTCCACGCTGTCGTCAACTCGAGGCAAAGGGTAAGGGTTGGTAGTGGTCAAACCATTTAGCCTACGAAAATCTATGCAGAACCGCACCTTGCCGTCAGGTTTTGGCTGCAACGTGACGGGTGATGTCCACTTCACATAACCTTCAGTGATTATCCCTCTCTCAACCATGTACTTTAACTCCTCCCGTAAAGCTGGCAACTTTACCGGGGGCACACGGTAGGGCACTGACTTGAAGGGCACATTATCACCGACGTCCAGGTCGTGCGTTACCTGAGTAGTGAGACCTGGGTGTTCGGCGAAAACAGAGGGGTATGACCTGAACAGGCCTAGGACAGCAGCACCCTGGTGCTCAGGCAGGTGACTTACAGCTTGCCTAGCCTCTTGTTCAGTATTCCCCGCCCACTGTTCCGCGGAAATGACACAGTCCCAGCTATCCTCCTCAGCAGCATGACTGTCCCCACCTCCTTCTCCACCCTGGCCGCTGCAGGCCAGCACAGGGACAGTGAGAGGCTCTGAGGGGCGTCTCACATACTCTTTCATGAGGTTAACATGACATAACTGATGTTTTTTCCTACGGTCAGGTGTTGCAACGAGATAATCAAGGTCGGACAGTTTCTTAGCCACCACATACGGCCCAATGAACTTGGCAGAAAGGGGGTGTCCAGGCAAAGGTAAAAGCAACATTACCTCCTGACCCACCGAAAACTCCCGAAGCTTCACCTTGGCGTCATACTGGTGCTTCATGACCGCCTGTGCATTAACCAAGTTATTACCTGCCGCTGCCATGCAACCTATAAGTCTCTCCCGGCTCTCAAGGACATATTTAAGTACAGACCCCGGCTTCTCTTCGCCCTCCCAGATCTCTTTCACCATACTTAAAGGTCCTCTCACATTATGGCCAAAGACTAGTTGATTTGGACTGAACCCCAGGCTCTCTCCTGGGACTTCACGTGCAGCGAACAGAACATACGGCAGACCCAAATCCCAATCAGTGTCATGTTCTGCACAGTAACAGCGTAGCATACTCTTCAGGGTCGAGTGCCACCGCTCCAAGACTCCCTGACTCTCGGGATGGTAGGCTGACGACACTACAGAACATATACCGTGCAACTGAAGGGTTTGCTTGAACAATTTGGATGTAAAATTGCTCCCCTGGTCTGACTGCACCTCACGTGGAAATCCATAACGGGAACAGAACAATAATAAGTTTCTAACAACTGCCTTTGCCGAGCCGTTTCTCATGGGGTATGCGTCCGGGTATCTCGTAGCCACATCCATGATTGTCAACAGGAATTTATTGCCACTACTAGTAGGCGGGAAAGGGCCAACCAAATCTACTACAACTTTGCTGAACGGAGGCCCGGTGACAGGTATGGGAAACAAAGGTGCCTTCGGGATTGTCTGGTTAGGCTTCCCCGTTGTCTGGCAGGTCGCACACCCAGCCACCCATGCACAGACATCAGCCTTGACCCCAGGCCACCAGAAAACCCTGCCCAATGCCGCCAATGTTTTTGTTACCCCCAAATGACCCGCCACCGGCACATCATGCGCCAGACACAATAAGGACTCTCTATACTTATTTGGAACAACCACCTGGTCTACTACCCTCGCACCGCCCTCCCACTTCGATTTGGGGTCTAGAAATCTGCGGTACAATATCCTGTTGAGCCTAAAGAAATCTCCCGGCTTCGCATCCCCATCTTCCTCCAACTCTATGGCACCATTGCTATAACGAGCTAGGCTAGCGTCTTGCAGCTGCTGCTCACTTATGTCCCCGGGCGTCAATGCATCAAGATGGTTTTGTAATAAGACATTACCCCGGCTAGTAGGCTCTACTGCCTTAGTGGCTCTCGCTACAGCTCTTGCCTCACGCGAAGTCTTACCCAACTCTGCCTTGTTACACACCATATCTGGGCCAGAGTCAACTCCCGTGTTTATTATAGGTCTAAGTACCGAATCACCGAGAAGTGCAGCAGAATCAATGTCCCTTTTCCTGCCCTTAGCAACCTTCTCCTGATCCTTCCTCCACTGTCCCCGAGGTTGAGTGCTAGGCTGTGCAGGAGCCGCAGAGCGAGATCGGGTTATCACACAGGCCATCTCATCCTGTTGGCACCTCCCAACCCATTCCCGATTCTCACCATCCACGTCGGCCGCCCTCTCGGCAACGACTAAGGGTGGAGTCCCGGAAGTGGGCACCGCAAAGTCGTTGCCGAGAAGAAGGTCGACGCCCTCAACTGGCAAACACTGAACGATCCCTACATCCAGCTCCCTGCACACCTCTCCCACTCTCAACTCCAACCTCACAAGTGGGTATGACCTCGTAGCATTTATACCCTGCACCACAACAACTCTGGCCGCATTTATCGGTTTCCCTGTGAAGTTCCTCAACAAAGTTTGCGAAGCCCCCGTATCCCTCAGCAAGTCAACCCTCCGTAGTTCACTCCCCCAGCTCACAAACCCGTATCCCCGATGGCTACAGAAAGTGTCCCGGACAGGTGTCGAGCCTTCCGTACGCTTCTTTACCGCGTGTGCCTCAGCTGCTGACAACCTACCCCGGGCAGTTGCTGCAGCCTTCAGAGACACACCGATACTGTGAACCAATGACACCGGCTTAGCGGGAGTGTTACTAGGGCACTCACGTGAATAATGGCCTAGCTTCTGACATTTGTAACATTTCACATCCCCAATGGGCTTCTTCCCTTGTGCGGGCGAAGAAGGGGCCTGACCTTTAGTAAACGGGAGAGGCTTGTGTTTGTAGGTGTTATTAGGTGCAATGCTTTTAGTGTGGTTATGTGTGTCATAGGATTTGTTATTATCGAAAACTCTGGTGGGTGGGGTATAGCGCCCCTTCTGCCCTGACTCAGCCCTCTGAGCGGCACCGCAACCACGAATCAATGATAATCTGAGGTCTGCCATCTTGGCAGCCTCCTCTACTGTCTTGGGACATTTTTCCTTAATGTTCAGCGTTAGATCGGTTCCAGTACATTTGTAAAACTGTTCCAGATAGAAAAGTTGCTTAATTTCCTCAGCCGACTCTGCGTGCTCGGACCGAAACCAGTTATTACATGCATCTGTTAAGTCCCGTGCGTGCTCCATAAAACTGACGTCGCTCTTCTTATTCACGCCACGGAACTTCAATCTATAAGTTTCGGGTTGCAGTTCGTAGGCCCGGAGCACAGCCTCCTTCACCAGTCCATACACGACACTCTCGTCCAGTGACAGTGCATCGTAGGCTTTCAACCCCTTACCCACTAGACGTGATGAAACTAATGCTGCCCATTTAACCTCCGGCCAGTCATACTCACGACACTTCTTTTCGAAACGAGCAAAAAACTCAGTCACTGCTGTCTCATCAAATGCGGGTACTAACTTAATTAAATGCGAAAGTGAGTCTGTAACCCGGTGCCCACCACCGAGATGACGCCCCATGGTCTCTACTCTAGACTTCTCGACATCCATTTCAGCCTGGTACCTGGTTGCATCCTGATTGGCTTGGATTCTAGCAACCTCTATGCGTTCTATACTAGCCTGTTGTATCTGAGTCTCCTGCAGCTTAATCCGTTCTATACTAGCCTGTTGTATCTGAGTCTCCTGCAGCTTAATCCGTTCTATACTAGCCTGTTGTATCTGAGTCTCCTGCAGCTTAATCCGTTCTATACTAGCCTGTTGACTCTCTCGCAACTTAAGCTTAGCTAGTTCTAGCTGAAATAACATCTCAGGAGACAGGCCTGGGGGGGGAGAGCACAAAATGGGGGATCCACACCGAGACGTGTTTACGGGTAAGCCAGCTTGCCATTGAGAACCCTCCTGCTGCATCGTGCTAAGACTCGCTGGCTGAGGGCCCAGCTCAGGGGTAGAGTGGAAGGGAGGCTTGGAGGGAACCCCCCAAGACCCCACTCCACCCACCGCCCCATCGCCATCACCCAACAAACATGCCACCAAATTCTTCTTGGGCCAACTGTCAGAACAGTCCCGCCCCAAAACCGTGGCTAAACAGCGAAGACCGTAACAATCAATAGCCTGCAGGCGCTGTTCGGTCAAAGGTGTCTGCAAAAATGCCCGGGCATCCCTCTCTCCACTTATAACACTCCCCTCCCTAAATATCTGCTGTACTTGCTGGTCACTAGGCTGTACCGTGTTATCCTCCCCCATAAATGATGAGTCATTAGACATAGTGCTGGTTATACAATTGCTGTTCATAAAAAAAAAAAAATGCTTATTACTAATTGCAGTCTCGACTCACAAAATGTTAAAGATGCTTGAATGACTCTACTCTAGACACCTAACGAAACAATCTGCAAGTCCACCAATACAATAATGACACAATAAAAATTCCTCCAATATACAAGAAAATTCTAGCCAGCTCTACTAGGTAGCATAGAATAGTTCTCCAAAAAACATGTGATAGGTTACTACTGAATCTTGTGCAAGGTCGCCATTTTGTTACGGCTGGATCGGCAATACATATTCGGGATTCTTGATCGTAGGACAGAAATGGCTTAAGTGACAACGACACGCTCGATTCCAGTCCCAAATACTATATGCTCCAGACAACAAAAGCACCAACGCCCTACAGAGTTATCGTCTACGGTAACGAGGTACCTTAACTCGGCGAAAGTGTACAACAGGGGTAGGCTATGAGGCTAAACTCCCTCAGACATTTAGGTTACGTTATTACTAAAGAAATGCAATACTCAAGAAACTACGTTAATATTAAGCCTCTAATAATGTAGAATAGAAGCAGGCTAAAGGTATGACAGTGAAATGCTAAATGACAAATGTACACGCCTACTTGAAAGCGCGTGCACTACACTAACTGTCCCCTACTAACATGCACTAGCATGTAGCATACAAGATGTTCATGATCCAGTAGATACCTAATAATACACATGGGAGGAACATAAATAGTAGTCACTTATTATAATAATGAATCTATACTTGGAATAACTAAAAGGTTGCAGGCAACAGTACTGCGCCGGTAGCCTACTACCGCATAGGCTACTTCGCTTCTCTCACTCTGTCTCCCCTCCGAGTCCGTATGCGCCCTACGCAACAGAACTCCGGACACAGCAGCAAAACGACAGTGCAGTTAATTGATACATGAAAGTATTAATAGTGTTGTCTTGTGTGTGAGTAATGTGTATTGTAAAGTGTTATAGATATATACTTAAAGAGAACTGCAATGCATAGTAAAATAAAGATATATCCCACTCATCATCCCCATGTGTTCTAGCTAGCAGGCCAAGTCACAGGAACAACGAGTCCCAGCACCGAAAGCGAGAACCCAGGAGAAGACTGTAGAGAACACAAGGACAGATAAATTACGTTACTCTACTATACCGGCACTACGAGCGAGCTGTAGTCTCGGGTGCTACACTCGCTCCTGGCTCGGTATGCAAATCAAGGCTAAGTCCTCGTCCCTCTACAGACAACTCCTGGGCATGGTCGGGCTCTTACACATGGCACCAGTCTAGTCACAAATGGGATGATGAGCGGGGCATATAACTCGTGAACATGTAGAACGTTCACCAACTATCCTCATCAAGAAGATCGCTGTTCACATTAACCCCTTAAATCTAATACATGTAAATATATGCTTGTCCTAAGAGTAATACGAGAGGTGAGTGCTGAAACTCCTTTAGGACCTCAAGGGAAGGTTATGCATTTAAATAGAGAGAAGAATGAAATGAGAGTAATGTCGTCAGAGAGAAAGAGTGCAACCGTGAGAAGTTGGGAGAGAGGGCAAGGGATGTTAGAATCTCAAAGGTTCTAGGCAACCTGATCATGGAACACGCAGCCAGCCTCCAGGCAATGTGCTGTACGACAACATGGGCCCCCCAGGCAGCGTAGGCAGGCAACAATGGACTACCAACCCTATCGCGCCTAGCTATAAGCGCAAGGCTGCCAACCAGTCCATACGTCTGGCAACCACCCCCCCGGCAGCGTGGCGCGTTGCTACCCTCTTGCTCTGAAGCCTAACTCACTCTCTCTCTCTGAACTCCCATTGTCTTATCTATCAACTTCTCTATTGATACTACATATTAAATGGAAGGTCTCGACATGGCTTAAAACAAAACCCACCACTGGTTAGCACATGACGAGACCTTTGCAGAGATACAAAGAACATAGTTATAAGTTGTCACACTCAATATACATTGCGGCTGACGGTAGCCAGATCACGGGCGGTACAGTCGAGTACCAAGGAGTACAATCAGGTTGCGTTGCAATGCACTGGGTGCGTCACAGCTGGTCCATGTATATTCGCGATTTTGACCAGAAAAATTATATTTTCACTTGTTTTATTGTTGTTACAGGTTACTATATATCTTCATAGTGAAGGTAAAATAGGCTCATATGAATAAGTAATAATGATATTTATCGTAAAATGACGATTATAGGCCTGAATGGAGCCTATATGCTCGCCCATGGGCATCGAGTTCAATACCCCCTGCTCGCCGTTTATAGGTTAAAGATTATTCTAGAGGTGTGGTGGAGTGGTCATGCCACTGGATTGATAATCCAATGGACCCGGGTTCAAATCCCGATATGTCAATGGGAAGATATTATTGGGATTGAATTTGTGCTGTACCTAGTATCAGTGCATTACCACAAAGCCCACCGAAATGCCAAAAAAATACCCTCATTGTTCCCTGATTAAATAACACTGTATGAATATTCCCATATTCAAAATATGTTACAGGGGGACAATGCCTAGTGAGTTCACTGCTCAATAGGTGGCGTTCTGAGAGTGAGGGTCTGAGTCTGGAGGGTGAGACGGTGAAGCACTTGAGCGAAGCAACCAGCCGCTTCAGAGATGGAGCTGCTTCGAGCCATGATGGATGCTTCACATGTCTCACTCCCCAGACTGGAACAAGACCTCACGGGCTTCACCGTGTTGAGCGGTGGAATGTACAGGCTCTCAGCCTATGCCCGAGAGGGAGTAGTTGGAATATAGAAAACAAAAAACAAAATCTAGTGACATACAATTTTTAGTGTCTGGTGACTATCTAGCGATTTGTCAATGCTATTCTAGCATATATTTGTGCTTTAGTGTATCTTGCATTTTGTTTTCTAAATTTGCCCTATTTCTCCAGAAGACTTCCTACATGGTAGCCTATAGTGTATTGTTCTAGTGATAATTAAATATTATATAGGGCTATTTTAAGTTGGCTGATGAATATGAAGCAGTAATAGCCTAGGTCCTATGCTGGACGATGAGAACACTGTATGTAAACATGTCTTGGATATCACTGAGAATTTTTGGCATTTTCTGCCAAAAGACCAATGGCTTATCAGTGGTGGTAACACAAAATGCAGCTTTAGCTGCGTTTTCTGTTACCCCAAAGTCTGATAACCCACTCTCATTATAGTGGGGTGGCACAAAATTTACAAATTTTACGAGCCTGCCTTCAAAATGTAGGCCTATAGGCCTATATAATATATACTACATTTGCTTACTATTGTTGAACATGAATGTAAATATATATTACAAAATGACCACTACAAAGTAAAACAAAGAATATAATACAGATGAAACATCGTAATATAATAAATATTATGAGGTATTTCAGGAACTGCAATGATCGACATATAGATATATCGGCAATAACTTAGAATATATACAATTGAAGATTGTTTGTGACATCATATATGAGTTGGAATTATACAAAACATTTCTCTTTGTAACATTAAAGTAATAAATAATTGCTTAGGTTAACATTTCAATAATTCTGAGTATGAGTGGCGGAATATTGTAGGTGACGAACACTACCATGCAGCTGGTACAAGGGCTATCCCGGGTGGCGGGGATCAGATGCCATAGCTTACTGCCGCGGACCTAGGGCTAACATCCGGGGAGAAGGTGGCGGGGATCAGATGCCATAATCCCGAAACTCAATCCACCTCCCAGCTATACTGGCATGCTTGGCATATATTTACCTATGGTAAAGCAGTCGCTATGCCCGATCTACATTCGTGCCTAATCACGATTCTATGTCAATGTATTTAACTTGGCTTTATTGTATTGACTAAACTAACCAATAACAAAGCTGCATTTTGTGTTACCACCACTGATAAGCCATTGGGCTTTTGGCAGAAAATGCCAACAATTATCAGTGATATCCGAGACATGTTTACATACAATGTTCTCATCGTCCAGCATATTACTGCTTCATATTCATCAGCCAACTTAAAATAGCCCTATATAATATTTAATTATCACTAGAACAATACACTATACCATGTAGGAAGTCTTCTGGAGAAATAGGGAAAATTTAGACAAAAATGCAAGATAAACTAAATCACAAATGTATGCTAGAATAGCATTGACAAATTGCTAGATAGTCACCAGACACTAAAAACTTTTATGTCACTAGAAAACATATGTTGAAGTATCTAGAATAATCTTTAACAATCGAAGCATCTCTCCAATTCCTTAAAATAGGGAAACTAACTTGAATATCGCTAGAATTCATCACATCTTGATGTCGCTAGATGGAAGTGATGGAAGTAATTCGCTGGATCTAGCGGTAGCCGCTACATTGGCAACATCGTACCAAGAACCTTCATTCCGTTATAATGATCAAGGTCAGATTTCGAAACTATTACAATTATTTCAAAGTTCAGAGTTCATCAGATCGGTTAGGAAGTCGATGTACACAATTTCAGTTCCATTAGTTTAAGAAACATTCACATAATATGCTACTTAGAGGGTTTAATAAAGAAGCATTCCTCTCCTGGCATCGTATAAGCGAACGCAAGCTGTTGTTTTTTTTGTTTTTTGTTTAAGAACGTCAACAAACGCTGCTTCGTATATTTGGGTTTGGTGAACCTTTTGGGGTTCCTAGTTATACATTAGAACATATTTATATTTTGCACACTCTTATAAGTATAAACACTTACTTGTTAAAGAGGAAATACACAAAAGCCCAATTTAGAATGATCGTGAATATCTTTACTTTGGCGTATGTTTGGGCTAATTTAAGACTACATTTAGATTGATAGAATTTTTTAACACTCGCCAATGAAATATGATGACTTGCTTACAGATATATACTTAACCCGGCCAGCCCCAGCGACGCATCTGACGAGTCACCTATGTATGTAACGCCAAACCCCAGCGACTCGCCAGACGAGTCACCCTTTTAGCTCAGTCGTAAGGCTCAGAGTGGCTCTACCTAGAGGGCTCAGATTTGTATGGGAACTGTGTAAGTATCCCACGCACCCATGCCGATGGTTGAAAACTCTCAAAGTCCAACCGCGTGCGCGTGAGCGTGCAAAAACATGTTTTTGGGGGGAAATTGCCTTCAATTTTTTACTCTTGTAAAATCCGTTTTCGGGGGCTCTGTAGGACCATTTTTTTAGCTTTTTGATAATTTTTTTGTGTTTTTTCCTTCATTCCTAACCCATTCGCTATTGTTTCTGGAAAAAAAACATATTTTGAAAACCGGCCGGGTTCTGGTGGTACATTTATTAATAACTAGCCGGGGCTCGACGGGTTAAAGCCCGAATCGGCTTGACTTTAAACAGTTGTTTACTTCCTCAACCCTGTGGAGGAGCAGGGTTGAGTTGGCTTGATATTGGACACCCTTTTATGGCATTTGGGTGTGAAATACGACACCATTTCCAGTCTATCGGAGATAATGATGGTAAAGGAAAATGCGGTATAAGTAAACTAATCCAATAAAATCAAGTAAAATACATCAAAATATAATCATGATTACTGATTGTAAACACGAATGTAGCGGCATCACGGCTGCGGCTATGTTCCGACATTTCTAAACAAAATCATTTTATATTTTAAGATTATTATTTGAGTCCGTATTTTGGGATTATTTTGATCTACTTGAATTTGTACAACATTCTGATGGGTATGCATATAATATAATTGCTTAATTTTGAGTATATGTATACAAAGTCTAATATAGGTTATCACCCTTCCATACAATTATGACGCTTCTTTTGGATATTCTGAGGATATAGCTAGGTAGGCTACATTTATAATTATCACATCCAAATTGATTATTTGTATATGGATATATACACAAAGTCTTAAAACTGTTATCAAGCTCCGAAAGTCTGAATCGGATTGAGTTTCGACCCTGTGTAGGAGCAGGGTTGAGTTGGCTTGATATTGGACACCCTTTTATGGCATTTGGGTGTGAAATACGACACCATTTCCAGTCTATCGGAGATAGTGATGGTAAAGGAAAATGCGGCTATAGCTGCGTTTTCTGTTACCCCAAAATCTGATAACCCACTCTCATTATAGTGGGGTGGCACAAAATGTACACATTTTACGAGCCTGCCTTCAAAATGTATAGGCCTATATAATATATACAACATTTGCTTACTATTGTTGAACATGAATGTAAATATATATTACAAAATTACCACTACAAAGTAAAACAAAGCATATAATACAGATGAAACATCGTAATATAATAAATATTAGGAGGTATTTCAAGAACTGCAATGATCGACAACTAGACATAGCGGCAATAACTTAGAATATATACAATTGAAGATTGTTTGTGACATCATATATGAGGTGGAATTAGATTGTAACATTAGAGTAATAAATAGTTGCTTAGGTTAACATTTCAATAATTCTGAGTATGAGTGGCGGAATATTGTAGGTGACGAACACTACCATGCAGCCGGTACAAGGGCTATCCCGAAACTCAGTCCACCTCCCAGCTATAGCAGACGAATACTGGCGTCCTTGGCATATATTTACCCTTATGGTAAAGCAGCTGCTATGCCCGATCTACATTCGTGCCTAATCACGATTCTATGTCAATGTATTTAACTTGGCTTTATTGTATTGACTAAACTAACCAATAATAAGTAACCTAATCCAATAGAATCAAGTAAAATACATCAAAATATAATCATGATTACTGATTGTAAACACGAATGTAGCGGCATCATGGCTGCGGCTATGTTCCGACATTTCTAAACAAAATAATTTTACATGTTAAGATTATTATTTGAGTCCTTTGCCGCATTTTCCTTTACCATCACTATCTCCGATAGACTGGAAATGGTGTCGTATTTCACACCCAAATGCCATAAAAGGGTGTCCAAAGCTGCATTTTGTGTTACCACCACTGATAAGCCATTGGGCTTTTGGCAGAAAATGCCAAAAATTATCAGTGATATCCGAGACATGTTTACATACAGTGTTCTCATCGTCCAGCATATTACTGCTTCATATTCATCAGCCAACTTAAAATAGCCCTATATAATATTTAATTATCACTAGAACAATACACTATAATTATGTTATGCCCTGTTTTTCTACAGGATTAACTTGGGTAATGTGAGTTCTAACTGACTGGGTATATAAGGCTGCATGCACAAAAATAAGGTATGAGGAATAGAGAACACAAAATAAACACACGGTAACAAGACACACGATCACGTTTATTGAGGATGATTAATAGGAAGCATAAGAAGGTATGAATACTCGTACAAGACAAATGATAGAATTGAACAACTAGCATTAGTGGATCTGGATGGAGCCTAGTCTCCCACTTTCAACGTTCAGGTATACTCTTCTGATCACTGGCTTTGTTCGCAAGTTTATATACTGCAAGCCTTCAATTTCACTATTTAGATTTATTACTGGCAGTTCTGGTGCACGAGTAGTAGTTCACAGACTAGATTAGACACGCGTATATTTAGAGCACGAGAATTCTAGTAACCTCAGGGGGGTACTGATCTAAGTTTTATATTCTTATAGCAGAAATACGTAGAACGCAAATCAGTGGGCGAACGTTAGATATCACTAGGGTTTTACTTCTATGTAATAATATCTGGATCGGGGTAATTACGAGAGTTAATGTCGCCTGTTAATTAATGAACACTGATACGCTTAGCACTTCCAGATGGAATGGTTATATATGAATTATACTGGGGCAAAGATATAGCCACTTCATAGAAATATTAATAAGTGAGTCTTTAACCCTTAACACCTTACGAGCGGCCTATGCGGTTTATTTATGTGTACCGCACAGCGGGGTGTTTTTAGCCAAAATAGGGCTGTTTACGTGATCATTTTCATGCCTAAATAAGACCCAGAACGTAAAACAAGTACCTATCCCTGAAAGGGCATAAACAGAGCTTTCGAATGACACCATAACGATCCTAGTATGATGCCTACATGTGCTGCAATAACCGTGCAACGCGAGTGCAAAAAGCAGGTAATTCGGTACTTTCACATAATTGAGTATGTAGCGAGTGAGAGAGGAGGGAGCTGAGATTTGTGTCAGTAGGTTCGCCGCGGTGGTCTGGAGCAGTCATAATCGCTAGTCTCCTGCCACCACTTGTCTCTCTCTCTCAGCACATTACGTGCTGAAATTGCCACTCGAGTTAGGTCGAGCGCCGCCACATAGTCATTTAACTCGACTTATGTTGCTCGCCGCTAAATAAGGGTTAAAAAGCGGCCCACCACTTAAGTCGAGTTAAATAAAGCTGGACTATGTGGCGGCGCTCGACATAACTCGAGTGGCAATTTCAGCACGTAATGTGGCTGAGAGAGAGAGACAAGTGGTGGCAGGAGACTAGCGAGCGTATGACTGCTCCAGACCACCGCAGCGAACCTACTGACACAAATCTCAGCTCCCTCCTCCCTCTCTCACTCGCTACATACTCAATTATGTACCGAAAGTACCGAATTACCTGCTTTTTGCACTCGCGTTGCACGGTTATTGCAAGAAAACTATCCATCATACAAGGATCGTTATGGTGTCATTCGAAAGCTCTGTTTATGCCCTTTCAGGGATAGATACTTGTTTTACGTTCTGGGTCTTATTTAGGCATGAAAATGATCACGTAAACAGCCCTATTTTGGCTAAAAACACCCCGCTGGGCGGTACACATAAATAAACCGCATAGGCCGCTCGTAAGGTGTTAAATAGTACTGTAACACTGTAGTACTAATAAAGTGAATCTTGGGTAGTATTTGGTTGGTCTGGTCCTGGTTATCTTGCGTCCGTGATGTTGGGGGCTAACGACTGGTTCCGCGGCCGTCCAGGGGGTCCATATATAGGAAGTTCTCAAGACGGATCTCTTGGCGATCGTTGCTGGCTACACGCTTATATACCCACTGGTGTGTGAAGGTTATAAGGTGCACGTAGATTTCTTGTACGTGGACAGATGCTTCTATCTCAAATCTGCCACGGAGTCTGCCGGCTCTGGAACTCAATTCTCAGGAACAACACAAGGGCAGAGCTAGAGGTCAACTTAAGGGGGCCAGCCACTGGTTGGTGTCTATCTTTCAACTGATTTTACTGGGGGCTGGAGCTGGGTTTATAGGCTCGGTTTTAGACCCTGTAGGCCATAGGGATCTCGAGTCTTATGGAATTATTTGAGCTCTCAATAGATACGGGGACTAGGGAAGGTGGTGACTACTGTTGTGGCACATGGCTATAGGGGGCCTTCATAATGTGATATAACTGAGCCTTAGTAAGAGGTACTATTTTGGCTATACTGGAAGTATTGAGGGGAAGGAGACTGGATCTACTTTGCGAGGAGGACTGGGACAGCTGTGATAGGAGCGTCTCTCTTACATTGCTCAGTCTTCATTCTATGGCATAGCGGAGGTGCTAATATGGTTATCAGAGTATGGAAGAAAGGTGAATGGGTTATTGTGGGTTAATAGAGGTTAGTAAAGGGGTTAGTCATGCATGGTTAGTTCATTGATAGGAAGAATTCCTGTGCTACCTGGCAATGACCCGGAAGTCAAAACAGGGGTCAGGTATACCTCCGCAGGGGTGGGGTCTCCCTTCTCGGGTGGGTAAAAAGGGTAGGTGCGCGCCCTCTCTCTGTGATGGTCGTCCGGCGGCTGTGGCTAGGGGCTTGCCATATCACAAGTGTTTGTAATAACCCTCTGTTTACGAGACAGATGTGGGTGTTCGTAATATCAAAACCGAAGGTGCCTTGACTAGCTGTTTTAATCGGTTGGGTTGTTAATTGCATGGTTTGCTGGATGTGGTGGAGACTGGGTTGCTAACTCTGCCACATTTATCTGGAAGTATGGCAATAGAAGTTAGTCACTGGCGAGGCGGCTAGCCTCGCACTGATGATCATTTGGTACAGGGTTGTGAATGGGTTGTGAGGGAATAGATGGCATGCAAAGGGTTAGTAAAGTTCTAATGTTGTTCCGTCCTACTAAGGGAAGGTAGGCTGGATAGGAGTATATATATTATTATGTTCCTTCCAACAACCAACTATACTCCTAAAATCGATTAATGAAATTTACAAACACATGTGGCAGTCCGTGGATTCGAATCCAGGATGCTCACACCGAAAAACAACACCTTATGCATCGCACCACGTAGACAGTTAAAGAATGGTGGACACTGCCTACGATTTATTATGCAACTTCGAATCCTGCATATCAATCTAAGCATGTACACACATCCCAACTGCAACTCACGTAGGCTATGCATATGTGAATGGAAAGAGCAATTAATGGGGCCTTAACCACTAGGGAAGTCCTCTCGATAAATTACCCCTGAACCAATATCAATTATTATGTTCCTTCCAACAACCAACTATACTCCTAAATCGATTAATGAAATTTACAAACACATGTGGCAGTCCGTGGATTCGAATCCAGGATGCTCACACCGAAAAACAACACCTTATGCATCGCACCACGTAGACAGTTAAAGAATGGTGGACACTGCCTACGATTTATTATGCAACTTCGAATCCTGCATATCAATCTAAGCATGTACACACATCCCAACTGCAACTCACGTAGGCTATGCATATGTGAATGGAAAGAGCAATTAATGGGGCCTTAACCACTAGGGAAGTCCTCTCGATAAATTACCCCTGAACCAATATCAATTATTATGTTCCTTCCAACAACCAACTATACTCCTAAAATCGATTAATGAAATTTACAAACACATGTGGCAGTCCGTGGATTCGAATCCAGGTTTGAGAATGTTAGCAACGGAAAAATCAAGGATATTCAGGAGGTATGGTGGAGAGGCTAGGTCGGAAAGGAGTCGAGGAGCGTGGGGAGTTAACGAGAGGGGGAGGGTTAAGGGGGGCTACGTGGAAGTTTGACCCTAAGGTCTCTGGGCGTAGGGGTGGCATTAGACTACAGTTGGTATCGGATCTTGGGGGTTAATGACAGGGAAAGTATGTTAGCCAAACGCTACCGGGAGATGAGCAATATGGGGTGGTATATGAGTCTGGAAAGGATAGAATCATGTGGACTGTGGGGCTGTGGGGAAGAGGAGGTTAACTGTAGGTGTGTGCTGGACTGTGGATAAAAGTAAGGAAAAACATGGTGTATTATTACTCGTTAATACGATGGTTATGGACACTGTTAATCTGACACTATTTCTTGCTGATCTAGTTGTTCCTGGGAACTGCGTTTTCTATGACATATACACCAAAGAAAACGGCAGTTCGTAGGGTAAATAGCTTCGGTATTTTTTCGTGGTGAAAATGCGTCGAGACAATGGTAAAAGAGGGTTGTATATACAATCTCTGGTTGGGGTAAGAATTAAAGTTACTGCATGGTGGCTAACATCTTCAGTCATTTCTGTCTAGGTCTTACAGGAACAATGGTTCTATATACACTGGTGTACCCGTGGGTATCATAGTTTCTTATCAATTAGGACATGGGGTTTTAACATACTACTTCTCGGATGGAAGAACATATATAGATTTATGGGGGCGGTTGGCCTTCAGAAACTGAGTCTGGCAAGACAGGAGGTTAACATATTACTTCTTGGATGGGAAAAAACATACATAGATTTAGGCCTGTCTGAACTGGTTGGCATTGGCTCAACCTAGGGACAGGGCATGGGTGTTTTAACCTGGGAAGAACATACATAGATTTATGGGGGCGGTTGGTCTTCAGAAACTTAGTCTGGCAAGACAGGGGTTAACATATTACTTCTCGGATGGAAGAACATACATAGATTTATGGGGTGATTGGTCTTCAGAAACTTAGTCTGGCAAGACAAGGTATTTTAGGGTATGTTGATATTGATATCCTAACTTAGGGACAGGGCATGGGTGTATTAACTTAAGGTGTATTTATGTTCATCATCATGTAGGTAGAGGTTTAGGACACGAGGGGTAGTGTATACGCGAGGTGGGGGAAAGGTCAGTGTTTAGAAGGGGTAGGCAGGTGTGGTTTGGAGCTGCTTAGCCCTGCAGGCTTCGGCCTGTCTTAACTGGTTGGCTCGGTCACCTGGTCCTTTCGTTCTGTGGGCCTTTCTTTCGGGTGTTTCTGTGTGGTGTTCGCTCGTGGCTTCCGTGGTGGGCTTCTCGTTCTGGGGCATTTTACTATACCATGTAGGAAGTCTTCTGGAGAAATAGGGAAAATTTAGACAAAAATGCAAGATAAACTAAATCACAAATGTATGCTAGAATAGCATTGACAAATCGTTAGATAGTCACCAGACACTAAAAACTTGTATGTCACTAGAAAACATATGTTGAAGTATCTAGAATAATCTTTAACAACCGAAATATCTCTCCAATTCCTTAAAATAGGGAAACTAACTTGAATATCGCTAGAATTCATCACATCTTGATGTCGCTAGATGGAAGTGTTGGAAGTGATTCGCTGGATTTAGCGGTAGCAGCTACATTGGCAACATCGTACCAAGAACCTTCATTCCGTTTAATGAACAAGGTCAGATTTCGAAACTATTACAATTATTTCAAAGTTCAGAGATCATCAGATTGGTTTGGAAGTCGAAGTACACAATTTCAGTTCCATTAGTTTAACAAACATTTACATAATAAATGATAATATGCTACTTAGAGGGTTTAATAAAGAAGGATTACTTTCCCGATATCGTATAAGCGTACGCAAGCTGTTGTTCTTTTGTTTTGTTTTAAGAAAGTCAACAAACGCTTCGTATATTTGGTGTTCTTAGTTATACATTAGAACATATTTATAGTTTGCACACTCTTATAAGTATAAACACTTACTTGTTAAAGAGGAAATGCACAAAAGCCCAATCTAGAATGATCGTGAATATCTTTATTTTGGCGTATGTTTGGGCTAATTTAAGACTACATTTAGATTGATAGAATTTTGTAACACTCGCCAATGAAATACGATGACTTGCTTACAGATATATACTTAAAGCCCGAATCGGCTTGACTTTAACCAGTTTATATTTATTTGTTTAATAGTAGAGCAAGAAATATTCGCATACATAGACATTTCAATAATTCTGAGGAGTGACAGATTAATTACCGTGACGAACACTGATTTTCTGAACTTGACTCTTGGTCAAGGTCACGAGGCGAGATGCCCCCCCCCTCGATATCTCTACGTTCCTACTGGCCCTCACGCAGCTGTGGTGCTTTGCGCGGTCGAACCTATATTTCACAAATGTTATGATATTTATATATATATATGCGTGTACTGTTACTTAGTAATATTGTATTGTGTAGCCTAATCAACCCAAATGATATAAATTTAAGTAAGAATAAACCGAAATATAATCGTGATTAGGCGCGAATGGAGTGGCACCGCGGCTGCGGCCATGTCCTCCAATGTGTATAAACAACAGGCTTTACATATCAAGATCAATATTTGATCCATCATTTCGATATTATTTTGATCTAGTTGAATTTGTAAAAAATTGTGATGACTATTCCTATAATATAATCGCTTACTTTGGGGTATTATATATAATAACTCTGGTAGGTTATCGGCCTTCTATAGGATTATGACGCTTCTTTTGGACATTCTGAGGATATAGCTAGGTACATTTATATTTATGACATCCAAATAGCCATAGGCATAGCCGTAGGCATAGCCTACATGAGTTGCAGTTGGGATGTGTGTACATGCTTAGATTGATATGCAGGATTCGAAGTTGCATAATAAATCGTAGGCAGTGTCCACCATCCTTTAACTGTCTTCATGATGCGATGCATAAGGTGTTGATTTTCGGTGTGAGCATCCTGGGTTCGAATCCACGGACTGCCACATGTGTTTGTAAATTTCATTAATCGATTTTAGGAGTATAGTTGGTTGTTGGAAGGAACATAATAATTGATATTGGTTCAGGGGTAATTTATCGAGAGGACTTCCCTAGTGGTTAACCTGACAAGCGCGATATAGACCTAGGTGCTAGGGTAGTTATTTGTGCATTTCTGGATTGATCTGACAGAATTCGTTATATTTACAATATAAACCATTATTTGTTTTCGGTATGCTTATATTTTACATATATGATGTATATATGAACCTTCAAGAGTGTCTAAAATAAGTGGGAAAAGCATTTGGGTGGTGAAAAACGAAGATATTGGCCACCCGGTCATAATCTCAGGCGAGAGAGAGACACAGGCAGCCCTCCCCTCTCGCTGTCTGGGAGTCAACTAGACGAGCGGGCGGTGTTGCCGGTGTCGGGTGTTGCATAACGATCTTTTATGCAACCCACTTGTGCTACATTATCGCGGGAGAGAAAAATAACCGATAAATGAATTATATAAGTGGATAAATAGGTGATAATTGAGAGGAGGGGGGGGGGGAATAAGGTGGGGAGGGGAGGGGTGAGAAACACATGGATGAGTACTAGAGGGGAATTATCTCACCTAGAGACAAAATCCTTTGTTTTGATAGGCCCTTTTTTTTTTTGGAAGGCTTTTTTTATGGTCCTGCTTCCGTGAGGCCTATCGCGTTCCCTATAGGAAGCCTTCCGTGAGGCCTATCGCGCTTGCCGGGTTAAGGCCCCATTAATTGCTCTTTCCATTCACATATGCATAGCCTACGTGAGTTGCAGTTGGGATGTGTGTACATGCTTAGATTGATATGCAGGATTCGAAGTTGCATAATAAATTGTAGGCAGTGTCCACCATCCTTTAACTGTCTTCGTGGTGCGATGCATAAGGTGTTGATTTTCGGTGTGAGCATCCTGGGTTCGAATCCATGGACTGCCACATGTGTTTGTAAATTCATTAATCGATTTTAGGAGTATAGTTGGTTGTTGGAAGGAACATAATAATTGATATTGGTTCAGGGGTAATTTATCGAGAGGACTTCCCTAGTGGTTAAGGCCCCATTAATTGCTCTTTCCATTCACATATGCATAGCCTACGTGAGTTGCAGTTGGGATGTGTGTACATGCTTAGATTGATATGCAGGATTCGAAGTTGCATAATAAATCGTAGGCAGTGTCCACCATCCTTTAACTGTCTTCGTGGTGCGATGCATAAGGTGTTGATTTTCGGTGTGAGCACCCTGGGTTCGAATCCACGGACTGCCACATGTGTTTGTAAATTTCATTAATCGATTTTAGGAGTATAGTTGGTTGTTGGAAGGAACATAATAATTGATATTGGTTCAGGGGTAATTTATCGAGAGGACTTCCCTAGTGGTTAAGGCCCCATTAACCTCTTTCAATTAAATATGGAAACGTCCCCTGTGCTGACGTATTTGAGGTGTTTTCGTCACTAATAAATATTCATTGTGCCATTATTCATTAATACTTATCCATATGCGCCTATTATGGGTTGATTATAAAGGTATTAACCTGAAACAACAATAAAACGAGTGAAAACAGCGTTTGGATGGTCAAAATCGGAGATATAGCCCGCGAGTATAGTATGGTTGTTGGGAGGCAATCTTGCTTCCGCCAATTTTCCCCCAAGGCCACTGAGACACAGTCGATCGATACTCTCTCTCTCTCTCTTGCACTCGCTTGCTATCAGTGAGTTGCAGTTGGGATGTGTCTAATGTTAGATTGATATACAGAATAAGGGAATAACAGGGAAAATAGGTGTGATAACTGAAGGAGAGGAGGAAAGTAAGGAGGGAGGTAGAGGACTGAGATTTGCATGGCCCAGGGGCCAAAAAAAAAAAAAAAAATATAACAAATGTTTTGTAAATTTCATTAATCGATTTTAGGAGTATAGTTGGTTGTTGGAAGGAACATTAATTGATATTGGTCAGGGGTAATTTATCGAGAGGACTTCCCGCAGCTCCCATTAATTGCTCTTTCCATTCACATATGCATAGCCTACGTGAGTTGCAGTTGGGATGTGTGTACATGCTTAGATTGATATGCAGGATTCGAAGTTGCATAATAAATCATAGGCAGTGTCCACCATCCTTTAACTGTCTTCGTGGTGCGATGCATAAGGTGTTGATTTTCGGTGTGAGCATCCTGCTTCGAATCCACGGACTGCCACATGTGTTTGTAAATTTCATTAATCGATTTTAGGAGTATAGTTGGTTGTTGGAAGGAACATAATAATTTATATTGTTTCAGGGGTAATTTATCGAGAGGACTTCTCTAGTGGTTAAGGCCCCATTAATTGCTCTTTCCATTCACATATGCATAGCCTACGTGAGTTGCAGTTGGGATGTGTATACATGCTTAGATTGATATGCAGGATTCGAAGTTGCATAATAAATCGTAGGCAGTGTCCACCATCCTTTAACTGTCTTCGTGGTGCGATGCATAAGGTGTTGATTTTCGGTGTGAGCATCCTGGGTTCGAATCCACGGACTGCCACATGTGTTTGTAAATTTCATTAATCGATTTTAGGAGTATAGTTGGTTGTTGGAAGGAACATAATAATTGATATTGGTTCAGGGGTAATTTTTCGAGAGGACTTCCCTAGTGGTTAAGGCCCCATTAATTGCTCTTTCCATTCACATATGCATAGCCTACGTGAGTTGCAGTTGGGATGTGTGTACATGCTTAGATTGATATGCAGGATTCGAAGTTGCATAATAAATCGTAGGCAGTGTCCACCATCCTTTAACTGTCTTCGTGGTGCGATGCATAAGGTGTTGATTTTCGGTGTGAGCATCCTGGGTTCGAATCCACGGACTGCCACATGTGTTTGTAAATTTCATTAATCGATTTTAGGAGTATAGTTGGTTGTTGGAAGGAACATAATAATTGATATTGGTTCAGGGGTAATTTATCAAGAGGACTTCCCTAGTGGTTAAGGCCCCATTAATTGCTCTTTCAATTCACATATGCATAGCCTACGTGAGTTGCAGTTGGGATGTGTGTACATGCTTAGATTGATATGCAGGATTCGAAGTTGCATAATAAATCGTAGGCAGTGTCCACCATCCTTTAACTGTCTTCGTGGTGTGATGCATAAGGTGTTGATTTTCGGTGTGAGCATCCTGGGTTCGAATCCACGGACTGCCACATGTTTGTAAATTTCATTAATCGATTTTAGGAGTATAGTTGGTTGTTGGAAGGAACAAAATAATTGATATTGGTTCAGGGGTAATTTATCAAGAGGACTTCCCTAGTGGTTAAGGCCCCATTAATTGCTCTTTCCATTCACATATGCATAGCCTACGTGAGTTGCAGTTGGGATGTGTGTACATGCTTAGATTGATATGCAGGATTCGAAGTTGCATAATAAATCGTAGGCAGTGTCCACCATCCTTTAACTGTCTTCGTGGTGCGATGCATAAGGTGTTGATTTTCGGTGTGAGCATCCTGGGTTCGAATCCACGGACTGCCACATGTGTTTGTAAATTTCATTAATCGATTTTAGGAGTATAGTTGGTTGTTGGAAGGAACATAATAATTGATATTGGTTCAGGGGTAATTTATCGAGAGGACTTCCCTAGTGGTTAAGGCCCCATTAATTGCTCTTTCCATTCACATATGCATAGCCTACGTGAGTTGCAGTTGGGGTGTGTGTACATGCTTAGATTGATATGCAGGATTCGAAGTTGCATAATAAATTGTAGGCAGTGTCCACCATCCTTTAACTGTCTTCGTGGTGCGATGCATAAGGTGTTGATTTTCGGTGTGAGCATCCTGGGTTCGAATCCATGGACTGCCACATGTGTTTGTAAATTTCATTAATCGATTTTAGGAGTATAGTTGGTTGTTGGAAGGAACATAATAATTGATATTGGTTCAGGGGTAATTTATCGAGAGGACTTCCCTAGTGGTTAAGGCCCCATTAATTGCTCTTTCCATTCACATATGCATAGCCTACGTGAGTTGCAGTTGGGATGTGTGTACATGCTTAGATTGATATGCAGGATTCGAAGTTGCATAATAAATCGTAGGCAGTGTCCACCATCCTTTAACTGTCTTCGTGGTGCGATGCATAAGGTGTTGATTTTCGGTGTGAGCATCCTGGGTTCGAATCCACGGACTGCCACATGTGTTTGTAAATTTCATTAATCGATTTTAGGAGTATAGTTGGTTGTTGGAAGGAACATAATAATTGATATTGGTTCAGGGGTAATTTATCGAGAGGACTTCCCTAGTGGTTAAGGCCCCATTAATTGCTCTTTCCATTCACATATGCATAGCCTACGTGAGTTGCAGTTGGGATGTGTGTACATGCTTAGATTGATATGCAGGATTCGAAGTTGCATAATAAATCATAGGCAGTGTCCACCATCCTTTAACTGTCTTCGTGGTGCGATGCATAAGGTGTTGATTTTCGGTGTGAGCATCCTGCTTCGAATCCACGGACTGCCACATGTGTTTGTAAATTTCATTAATCGATTTTAGGAGTATAGTTGGTTGTTGGAAGGAACATAATAATTTATATTGTTTCAGGGGTAATTTATCGAGAGGACTTCTCTAGTGGTTAAGGCCCCATTAATTGCTCTTTCCATTCACATATGCATAGCCTACGTGAGTTGCAGTTGGGATGTGTATACATGCTTAGATTGATATGCAGGATTCGAAGTTGCATAATAAATCGTAGGCAGTGTCCACCATCCTTTAACTGTCTTCGTGGTGTGATGCATAAGGTGTTGATTTTCGGTGTGAGCATCCTGGGTTCGAATCCACGGACTGCCACATGTGTTTGTAAATTTCATTAATCGATTTTAGGAGTATAGTTGGTTGTTGGAAGGAACAAAATAATTGATATTGGTTCAGGGGTAATTTATCAAGAGGACTTCCCTAGTGGTTAAGGCCCCATTAATTGCTCTTTCAATTCACATATGCATAGCCTACGTGAGTTGCAGTTGGGATGTGTGTACATGCTTAGATTGATATGCAGGATTCGAAGTTGCATAATAAATCGTAGGCAGTGTCCACCATCCTTTAACTGTCTTCGTGGTGCGATGCATAAGGTGTTGATTTTCGGTGTGAGCATCCTGGGTTCGAATCCACGGACTGCCACATGTGTTTGTAAATTTCATTAATCGATTTTAGGAGTATAGTTGGTTGTTGGAAGGAACATAATAATTGATATTGGTTCAGGGGTAATTTATCGAGAGGACTTCCCTAGTGGTTAAGGCCCCATTAATTGCTCTTTCCATTCACATATGCATAGCCTACGTGAGTTGCAGTTGGGATGTGTGTACATGCTTAGATTGATATGCAGGATTCGAAGTTGCATAATAAATTGTAGGCAGTGTCCACCATCCTTTAACTGTCTTCGTGGTGCGATGCATAAGGTGTTGATTTTCGGTGTGAGCATCCTGGGTTCGAATCCATGGACTGCCACATGTGTTTGTAAATTTCATTAATCGATTTTAGGAGTATAGTTGGTTGTTGGAAGGAACATAATAATTGATATTGGTTCAGGGGTAATTTATCGAGAGGACTTCCCTAGTGGTTAAGGCCCCATTAATTGCTCTTTCCATTCACATATGCATAGCCTACGTGAGTTGCAGTTGGGATGTGTGTACATGCTTAGATTGATATACAGGATTCGAAGTTGCATAATAAATCGTAGGCAGTGTCCACCATCCTTTAACTGTCTTCGTGGTGCGATGCATAAGGTGTTGATTTTCGATGTGAGCATCCTGGGTTCGAATCCACGGACTGCCACATGTGTTTGTAAATTTCATTAATCGATTTTAGGAGTATATTTGGTTGTTGGAAGGAACATAATAATTGATATTGGTTCAGGGGTAATTTATCGAGAGGACTTCCCTAGTGGTTAAGGCCCCATTAATTGCTCTTTCCATTCACATATGCATAGCCTACGTGAGTTGCAGTTGGGGTGTGTGTACATGCTTAGATTGATATGCAGGATTCGAAGTTGCATAATAAATTGTAGGCAGTGTCCACCATCCTTTAACTGTCTTCGTGGTGCGATGCATAAGGTGTTGATTTTCGGTGTGAGCATCCTGGGTTCGAATCCACGGACTGCCACATGTGTTTGTAAATTTCATTAATCGATTTTAGGAGTATAGTTGGTTGTTGGAAGGAACGTAATAATTTATATATGGATATATACAAAAAGTCTTAAAACTGTTATCAAGCTCCGAAAGTCTGAATCGGGTTGAGTTTCGACCCTGTGGAAGAGCAGGGTTGAGTTGGCTTGATATTGGACACCCTTTTATGGCATTGGGGTGTGAAATATGACACCATTTCCAGTCTATCGGAGATAATGATGGTAAAGGAAAATGCGGCTACAGTAGTTATTTGAGTCCTTATTTCGGGATTATTTTGATCTACTTGAATTTGTACAAAACTGTGATGGGTATGCATATAATATAATTGCTTACTTTTGAGTTTATGTAGGCCTATACAAAGTCTAATATAGGTTATCACCCTTCCATACGATTATGACGACGCTTCTTTCGGACATTCTGAGGATATGGCTAGGTACATTTATAATAACCATGAAATAACGAAGAAAAGGAAAACCACAGAAGAAGAGGAGAAGAAACCAGAAGCGAACAAGAAAAAGAGGAATGAAAAAGCTAAAGAAAAGAAAACAACAAAACGGAATGCCGCAACTCCACCCCAGCCAAGAATGTCAAGGTCAACCGCCCGGAAGACGGAAACAAGAAATGGTAGAATCGCCAACTTGGACCAAGGAAACCCCGTCACGCCAGGAAAAGAAATATGCAGAGACAGGACTGCAGCAGCCACCAGAAGAGTCCTGTTTTCGCAACCTTTTTAAAAAAAAATAATAATAAATACCTATATACCCGGTATATATGTATATATATATATATATATATATATATATATATATATATATATGGAAATAATATTAAGGAAGAAATAAACATTTAAAGAATAAAAACAATGAACAAGAGTGTAATTAATCTTAAGACCACCTGTCACTAAAAAGAGTTACCAAATGTACTAAACACTATCAAACCATCTCCTAGGGATACTTTCTCAACTTCTATGATAATGATAATAAAACAATTGTATACACGCCTTCTTTAACAACTAACTATTCTCTCTATTAAATCAAACAAACCACACAGACTTTCTTCAGAGTTGGTGAGGCAACCAACGAACTTTTTGACCCTTACTAATCTATAGATAAAGAAATGACCACCAGAAGTACTAACCGATACCGTCGAAGGTATAAAGTATTAAGTATCAAGTATACGTGGGTTTACATGAATATTGACGTATCTAGAATATCCATCTTAAGTATAGCAAGTAAACCTAACCTAAATAGAGATTGTAAGATGTGTTAAAACCAAACTATAAGGATTTGTCTGTCAAAGCTTCCCTCTTTCAAACTCGGGAGAGAAGTCACGTGACCTCCGGACGCCACCAATATAGCCAAGTCCGCATTCAAGATTGTCCTTCTCTTAAATTAATATGAAACCTGTATGATGTATATTATTAAGTTAGAAAATATAGTCCAGTGGCCAAATGGCATTTTGGGGCTGAACCTCCTTTTGCGGTATGGATGATGTTTTTTTGATGATTCTGGTACTCTGGCACGTAATAAACAGGAATCCACTGGGTGCCACTCTGGCATCCTTGGGGAAAATGTTTTACAAGTCAAAAACAAAATGGCCACCATCCGCCATAGATGCGAAATATAACTTTGTTAATTTTTAACATAGAAAGGTGATCTTGGTGTCTACACACATGTTTTTCAGGTCAAGGAATCCATATGTGTCCACTAAATGTACATACTTATGGTAATTCCCACCATACTCCAACCAATTTACGATATTTCGACCAAAACATAATACTTTTTTTCTTTTATAACATGAACTCCATCGAAGAATTGATCTCTTCCTTTACTTTTATTAACATCATAGGTTTGGAGCAACTGGTTTTATTATAAATCAGTATCAAATATTTTTTTGAACTCAGATGGTCGTGTCAATACCAGTGATGAAATATTTTATTTCAATCAGCATCAATCACAAATCTTGTGTCAAGAATGATGCCACCGATAGAGAGAGGATCAGGGCTACACTGAACACATTCATCCATCCTTTAGATCCAAAAAGTCATCCCAAAGGTTTGGTCAATATTTCTAATGGCTTGATATCTTCCAACAATGTGATTGTAGATAGATCACTCAAGATGGGGAAACAACAGATAATAGACTTTGAAGCAGGATGGCCGGCTAATTTTCATAACCCCTTGAAGACAAGTGTGATAACCATGGCTGCCAACAAGAAATCTATCAAGATTGATGGTACACCTGTATACGACACGGAATTAATTTATACCAGAGTCATCGGCCTTCAGCAGTCCAGAGACTTGAACATCAAAAAGGTTCTTACATATGAGTTATCTGCTGTTCCTCCTGCACTAATAGCGTACTCTCAAAAGAACAAGTTGACGATATGCAACACAATCTAGATAAATTGTCATGTTGGGCCCAAATTTGGCAAATGAGTTTCAATGCGGATAAATGTAAAGTACTACATATCGGATACCTAAATGAGAAAGCAAACTATTCGATGAATGGCACTCAGCTTAAGAATGTAAACAGAGAAACCGATCTGGGAGTAACAATATCGAGTAACCTAAAACCGAGTCAACAATGTTCAGAAGTTGTTAAGAAGGCAAACAAAATAATTGGCTTTATAGGCAGGTCATTTGAGCATAAATCCAAAGAAGTTATCCTAACCCTTTACAATTCCTTAGTCCGCCCTCTTCTGGAATACTGCGTTCAATCCTGGTGCCCTTATTACCAAAAAGATATAAACAAGCTAGAACGAGTTCAACGTAGAGTTACCAAAATGATACCTAGCCTAAAGAACAAACCATACGAAGAGCATCTTAGAGAATTAAATCTATTTCCTTTAACCCAGCGCAGATTAAGAGGTGACTTAATTCAAGTGTTCAAAATCATCAAAGGCATCGACAATATGAACTGTAGTAAGTACTTCACTATCGACCAATCTAATTACACGCGGGGAAACGGTTGCAAAATTATTGGTAAATCTTTTAACTCG
The DNA here is from genome assembly GCA_032716605.1 of Paralithodes platypus. Taxonomy (NCBI): domain Eukaryota; kingdom Metazoa; phylum Arthropoda; class Malacostraca; order Decapoda; family Lithodidae; genus Paralithodes; species Paralithodes platypus. The sequence continues at coordinate 40,881,848 of CM064519.1, forward strand.
CACGAATCTAAGAATTTCTTCTTCAATCGAGTTGTCAACTTGTGGAATGGGCTTCCCCGAAACGTTATAGACTGCATCACCGTTGATTCATTTAAACTCCGCCTAGACAAATATCTCGCATCAAACCCGCGACTGACTGCGTTTGTAAATGAATAACTTTATTTTATCCCCCCCTCAGTTACTAACCCATCTGTCCCCTACTAACTTCCTAATCCTGCCACGGACATTAGTTCCAGGGCAGTAATTCCCTTTCCAATGTTCCCTTACCCACTCTAAACCACTGTTTGGACACTTGATCCTCAGTGTTTTGGAGGACAAGCAACCTAGAAGGGTCACTAGATATGTTGTTGCTTGATTTCCTTTGTACTCCTTTGTACTCTTCGATGAAAATGGAGACATGAGATCACAGACAAAGGCTACATTAAAAAAACAAGTTACAGGTTGAGGTACCAGCCCTCCAGATGCAATATTATCATTGATGGATGTGCTCTGCTTTGGAGTATCCGATGGCCAGCTTAGGTACTGTCGAGGACTATTTGAAGAATTTCTTGGAAAGTCTCAAATACTACCTGCAATAGTGTAGAGTACATCTAATATTTGACAGATATCCACCATCAAGTATCAAAGGTGCCACAAGATATAACCTATCTATCTATCTATATGCTCAGGCCCAATCCCCATTTTGGGGGTAGCCAACTCAAGACAGAGCAAGAACAGGGAAAACAAAAACAACATAAAACAACGAATAAACACAGATAAAAAACACAAACTCACACACATCCAGGTCACCCAGGAGAAGACCCAGAGACCAGGGTCACCAAGGTCGCTCCAGCACTCCCCCGGCCCCCGACCACCCGGAGAGGTTCCGATCTCGGCAGGCAGACATGCAGCGGAGCCAAAGCCACAAGCCCTCCCACCACACTTCCAGGCGCATCCTTCATATTAATCGTCTCCCCGGGCCAGGCACCTGATGGACTATTATCTAGTCCAACTTGCGCCCGACCCCTTACTCCAAATGACCACGTGTTCACTCAACTATTCACAAGCATTCTCCATTCACTCCTGTCCACCACCACTTCCCCTGCCTGATCTATAGTCATTCCTCTATCATCCAAAGCTTTTCTTACACAGTCTCTCCATCTCAATGGGGGTCTTCCTGCCCTTCTATCTCCCCTTGTACCTGACTCACATATTCTCTTTGTAAGCCTTTCATCTCCCATTCGTTCAACATGACCATACCAGCTCAGCACCCTTCTGTCCACTCTGGCTGACAAAGGTTCCTGCTGCCCCACTCTCCTACGTATCTCTTCATTCCTCAATCTGTCTCTATGAGTAACGCCACACATACTCCTCAAGCAGCTCATCTCCATCACATCCAGCCCTCTTTTCTCCTTTTTCTTCAGAGCCCATGTCTCAGCCCCATACATCACTGTTGGCACAACAATTCCTTGATACAGTGCACTTTTTACTTTCACTCCGAGATTTCTCGTCTTCCACATACTTCCCATTGCTCCGAAAACCTTCCTTCCTTCACACACTCTCTGTTTTACCTCCATTTCCATACCTCCACTCCTACTTATCGTTCCTCCTAGATATTTAAAACACTCTACTTGTTCCAATATTTCCCCATCCAGCATCACATCTAGATTCACCCTATGCTCTCCCCTATTACACACCATTACTTTACTTTTATTGACGTTCACCTTCAGTTTCCTCCTTCCACAAACCACACCCAACTCTTTGACTACCCGCTGCAGTTTCTCATCAGAATCCGCCACCAATGCTGTGTCATCAGCGAACAGCAACTGATTCAACTCCCAATCTCTACCATTCTTTCCTACTAAACCCAATCCTCTTCCCATAGTTCTCCTTTTCACCTCCCTCACCACACCATCCATAAACATATTAAACAGCCATGGTGACATTACACAACCCTGTCGCAAACCTACCTTTACCTCAAACCATTCACTCAACTCACCATTTCCTACTCTCACACATGCTCTGCTCCCTTCATAAAAACTCTTAACTGCTTCTAACAAATTTCCTCCTATTTCATAAATCCTTAACACCTTCCACATTGCTTCACGGTCCACACGATCATACGCTTTTTCCAAGTCCATAAAAGCCCAAAATATCTCCTTATGCTTCTCTAAATACTTCTCGCATAACTGTCTTACTGCAAACATCTGATCCACGCACCCTCTTCCCCTCCTAAAACCGCACTGTTCTTTTCCTATTGCAACTTCCGTACACTTTATTATCCTCTCTATCAACACCTTGCCATACAGCTTTCCAACCACTGACAATAAACTAATACCTCTATAACTTGAACACTCCTGCCGATCTCCCTTCCCCTTGTACAACGGCACAATATATGCACTCTTCCAGTCTATTGGTACCATTGACACAGCAAAGCACACATTGAAAAGTCTCACCAACCAATCTATTATCACATCTCCACCCTTCTTTATACACTCCACAGCAATACCATCCAAACCTTCTGCTTTTCCCGCTCTCATTTGTTTCACTGCTTCTTTCAGCTCATTTTCCTCAATCCTTTCATTCATTCCCTGCCACCTGGGTAACCTATCTCCATCCACCTCTGCTTCAATCACTGCTTCTCTTCCATCTCTTGTATTTAACAGAGATTCAAAATACTTGGCATATCTTTTCCTCACTTCAACTGGTTCCACTAGTAATTCTCCATTTGCATCTTTCACTGACTCTTCCCTCTTTTGTCCTCCTTTCCTTACTTTATTTACCTCCTTCCAGAACATCTTCTTTCGTTCTTCAAAATTCTCACTCAACCTTTGACCCCACCTTTCGTTTGCATCTTTTTCGCTTCTCTAATTTTCCGTTTTGCCTCTCTCCTTTTCTCCTTGTACCTCTCCCATACCTCAACACTACCATCCTGTAAAACCCTCTCAAAACACTGTCTCTTCTCCTCAACTGCCTTTCTCACCGTATCATTCCACCACTCGCTTCCCTTCCTGATACCTCTGCCTCCTACTTTCCTTTTGCCGCATACTACCTCTGCACTTGCTTTCACTCCTTCCTTAAACTGTTGCCATTCAACCTCTACTTCTCTCTCTTCCATCTCTCTCACTTCCATCCACTTTTCATTTAGTCTTTCCTTGTACTCCCTCTTTTGCACTCTTCTCTAACTCACTAACTTTTATTACCTCTCTTACTTCACGCTTGTCTCTTATTCTCCTGTAACTCTTAACTCTTAGCTTTCCCTCCACCAGGTAATGATCTGACATACCCTCCGCCTCACCTCTCATCACATTCACATCCAGCAGTCTACACAATCTTTCCCTTGTCACCAGCACATAATCCATCAATGCCCTCTCTACAATCTCTCCCCTCACAAGTCTATGCCAGGTGTACTTGTGTATACGCCTTTTTTTGAAGAACGTATTACCTACACTCAATCTGCACTCTTCACATACATTTTTCAGTCTTTCTCCACTCTTGTTTACACCAGCCACACCAAAACTACCGATGACTTCCTCAACAGTCTCATTTCCTACCCTAGCATTTAGGTCCCCTAAAACTATAACATTTTCATTTTCATCAAACCCTTGTAGACAATCTCTCAAATCCTCCCAGAAACCCTCTACCTCGTCTAACTCTCTTTCACTTCCTGGTCCATACGCACTTACAAAAACTCACCTTTCACCCTTAAACCGCATTCGCACCCACATTAGCCTTGATGACACCTCTTTCCACTCTTTTATAAACTCTCTCAACTCCTCCTTCACAATAATAGCCACTCCTTCTTTCCCCCTGACTCCCTCGTCTACTCCAGACTTTCTACCTATCACGTTTCCAAAATCCACTTCTCCCTCTCCTTTCATCTTTGTTTCATTCAGTGCAAGCACATCATACTTCCTTCTTTCAAATAACCTTCCAATATCCTCTCGCTTCTCATTCGTACTACATCCACGCACATTTAAAGCTCCTATTCTTAGGGTCCGGGACCACGAACGCGTTCCCTCGCCCCTATCTTCTATCTTCTTCTAGAGATAGAAGATATAACTGTGCTGGTAAAAATGCAAGCCACAAACATCAGCTAACACTCCATACACCCCTCCCGGCACAGAATGTCGTGTTAACGGTGACACACAACAAGACTCAACTGATTGCCTTGATCAACCAATACCTAGTTGATCATCTGAAAGGAAACACTAGTGAACTTGTTGTCACAGCTGAAGATCCAGTTCCTGTATCTATCACAAATGGGCAAGTGAGGAGACGCAATATGATCTTTATAGCACTCACGAGGAAGCTGATGTTATCATAGTGAATCAAGTAGTGTACTTGACAGTCAGGGGTGCATCCAAAATCTCGGTGGTTTGTGACGATACTGACGTCTTTGTTCTCCTCATTCACTTCTACTCCAAAGAGAAACTCACTTGTGCTATGACAATGTAGAGTCCCATCGCAGGCCGAACCATAACTGACATAAAAGCAACAGCAATCAAACACAAGAACATCACAGAATTCCTTCCCGGAGTACATGCACTAAGCAGTTGTGACAGCACCTCTTTCATTTATGGCATAGGAAAAGAAAATGCTTTGAAAGTACTGTAGGCTATAGCAGGAAGACCCTGAAGTTGTTAGGTGTTCAAGATGTCATTATGGATGATGTGGTCACTGAATCAACACCGTTCATGGCAGCTTGTTATGGATCAAACCCCTGTGGAAATATGTCGGAGATGCGACATGCTGTATGGATGACAAAAATGGCAAACCTGAAATTATCAAATGCTCCGAAACTGAAGTCTCTTCCTCCCACATCAGCTACTTTTACAGAACACTTCTACCGAGCCCATTACCAGACTATGATATGGAAGTCGTACCTCTGTAGTTCTCCCCCTGATGCTGCTGTTCCAGCGAAATATGGTTGGACCAAGAAGAATGACCAGCTGTTTCCTGTGATGCTACCAGAGGAGGTTTCTCAAGTGCCAATTGAGGTACTACAAATTATTAAATGTGGTTGCTCCTCTACGCGACCATGTTCTACTGGTAGATGCAGTTGCGTGAGTGCCCAAATGTCATGCTCAATGTTCTGCAGTTGTCATACTGGGGCAGAACGCTACAAAGTTCAAACTAGATCCACAGTACAGGAAGGAGAAGATGAAAATATGGCTATTGAGGATTTGGATATCGTATGAAGGACTTGTTTCGGGAATTTAATTCCGTAGAAAACTAAATCACCGTTATATGGTTATATAAGTGTGTTATTTGTGAGCAAAGATGAACTATGTCTGAACAGTACTAAAGAAATATGCTGATGATTTATGAACGAAAGACAAATGCTTTATGTCAGTCAATGGAGTTACTTTTTTTTAATCAGCCATTTTCTAATCTGTATTGACAGGCTAATTTGTGATCTGTAGTATTGTTGTAATATGTTCTAAATCTGTGTTGCTTTCAGATCTATAGGTTGTCCAATAAATGTTGAAATTCCATCCATGAATGAGAGGACAATTGTTATTACTCGCAAACTAGTTAGGTACGGATGATGTGCTATATTTGAGAGTGATTGATGCTGATTGAAATAAAATATTTCCTCATTGGTATTGATACAACCATCTGAGTTCAAAAAGAGATTTTATACTGATTTATAATAAAACCAGTTGCTCCAAACCTATGTTGTTAATAAAAGTATAGGAAGAGATCAATATTCTTCGATGGAGTTCATGTTATAAAAGAAAAAAGTATTATGTTTTGGTCGAAATATCGTAAATTGGTGGGAGTATGGTGGGAATTCGCATAAGTATGTACATTTAGTGGACACAAATGGATTCCTTGACCTGAAAAACATGAGTGTAGACACCAAGATCACCTTTCTATGTTAAAAATTAACAAAGTTATATATTTCGCATCTATAGCGGATGGTGGCCATTTTGTTTTTGACTCGTAAAATATTTTCCCCAAGGATGCCAGAGTGGCACCGAGTGGATTCCTGTTTAGTACATGCCAGAGTACCAGAATCATCAAAAAAACATCATCCATACTGCAAAAGGAGGTTCCACCACATTTCCTCTGGACTAATAGTATGTCACTCTACCAAAGAAACTACCCTGAAAACATATTCCTTCAAGTCTCTTTTAAAGATTTGCCAGCTGTACGAAGCATAGCAGAGAAACCTATAAGAACGACAGACTAACCGACTTCCCCCTCGTGACCCCCTAAAGATGACCCTTAACCCGTATCAACAGGTTAAGGATATTAACCCATATAGATGTTGCCTATGTATTATTGTTGTAGACAAATACTAACAAATGTTCCAGACGTAGAGGAGGAGTGATGCATATAATTTTGCTAATCATACCCATGCCCACTTAGGTATCGATAAATCCTACCTTCCCGAGTTCAGGTAACACACAGTTGTCAACACCCCGTAATACCCCTTTCTGCAAACAGTAGCGGCGTCACCGACCTCCAGTGACCCAGAACTGCCAACTTAACATTCTTGCCAGCAAGTTCGCAATTTATATAGAAATCTGTTTCCTATATTTTCTCTTAAAACTAATAAGGAACAAATGTTGCAGAAATAGAAAGCGACTTACGTCTATGGCTTTCATTACCAATCCCCATGCACAATTCCTACAGGAATAAATAACATTTTCCCAAATTCCGACAACCTCAGTTCTTAAAACCTCCCCCCCTTTTGTACGACTATATAAACTCCGAGCGGAGAGAAGGAAGATAAGTAGAAATTTTTTTTCTCTGGATCGGCAACCCGCTCTATAGAAACATTGATTTTTACGGCATAGTTATTGACCACGGCACCCCAAAGTCTTTATTCTATCTGTAGATACAATTACTTTATTCTAGGGTCTTTGTTATTTGTGGCAATACCATTTCTTAACATAGAGCCCTAAAATAGTTCTTGTATCATAGTGTACCAAGTAAACTAGATAAGTGCAACTTTCTTATTTCTGGCATTCACAGAGATTAAGACTGTTATATTTATTGGTTACATGTCTGTCTAGACAAAACATTGAAAGAGTATGGCAATACCTCTCTTTCAGTATTTTTCTATTTAGAAATTATACCCACACTTCTCACAGAGATCTAGGATAGAAAGATCTTTTGTGTTAGAAGGGTTTAGCGAGATACCCTTACGGGCACTTTGCATACATAAATCCTAGGCGCAAATTGTCTGTGGCAATCCACCAGAATTTGTGACTGAAAGTTCCTTGAACCTCTTACAAGGGTTAGGACAGTCAAGAAGAGCAATTATCTCGGCTCATCTTGCGTTCGTCCGATTATAAGTTAATCCGGCAAGACCTGAAACTTATACATTCAAAACCTCAGAACTCAGTTCAAGAGTACCTGAACAGAACTTCATCACCGATTAATATAAAGGTCAGGATAGTCAAGATTCGTTGGAAGCTAAATGCTGAGAATACTTGCGTTAATCCGATATGGTGACCAACTGTTATCTAATAAGTTACGGAACCATATTTAAGACCCCAAACCCAATAATCCAACTGTAACTTCTCCATACGACCGGACAACCTGGACGGCCCACGGAACATCAGAAGATAAACTCAACGAAGTGCATCTCTACAAACAAGAAAAGAAATAATATGGAAAATACGTTAATTCAGTATCAGTGACGAGATACTATAAAGTTAGAACTCAAAGTGATCGAAATAACCAGAGTTTTTACCATCTCAAAATACGTGAAAAGGTATAATCAGTGTTCTATGAAATTCAGATATCGATAATAAGGAAGATCAATACCTCCTATAATAAATGAACTTTAAGGCGATGTTCTCACTCTTCAGATAACCTATATACCGATTTTAGACGGATTTCTACCTGTTCAGCAACTCAGTCATATTTCCATCATGTGGAAAAATAAACAGAGTCCGTTTCCCCTGAATTTCGAGTTATATAATGTGAAGTGTTAACTTATCCAGTGAGCCTTTCCATCCTATTAGTAAAGTGTGCCTATAGGAATTACGTCTGCGACCCTTGCATACTTTATGTCTGAATTTCAATATAAATAACGAGATTTACTATACCTTCATGAACTCTGAAAATATCGTAGTGGAGACCATAATATTTTTAGAGTCCACAAACTTGAGCTATACAATTGAAAATACCTCTATGCTTGAGTTTTCGTATTTAGTGCCAATAAATACGGGAACACGTATCCAATCGTCCACTATCATTCACAGGATTAAGTTCACCTAATATATTAGTGAAACTGAAGTAAAACTAAATTGTTAGTAATTTCCATTGTTACCTTTTTCACAAAGAGAGAAGTGCGCATAATTCTCAAGAAAGAATTATAGATATATAGTGGAAGTGATATACCTGATTTCTATCCAGATCCGCGAGCGTACTGGGAGATTTTAAAACGAGAAGTTGTACCACTTATGAGTACCCCATGTGTTAAAAGTGTTTCTAAATTCATCATATGTGTTTCTAGTGAATAAATAAATAAAGCTGTATTACAAATTATCTTTTGAGATTATACATGTCCTCTGTTGATTATTTATATGTACTTGCATGAATTCCAATATCCCAGTCTAGAAGAACTCACCTTAACCAAGCGACTCTTTATCACATGCCTATAACCTCACCTGGGTCTAGACCTGATCGATTGGTGCCTACAATCTCCCCACAAGTCTAGAAGAACTCACCTTAACCAATTGTTAATCCTGCATAAAATCAGGGAATAACATTGGTGGCTAGTGGTGCTCCTTTATTCGGATATAAGATTCATTGCATTTCATATCTACAACCATAGACTACAGTAGATCTGGACTGGACACGAAAATGGAACTTTGCAGTAAGGGACCCAAAATCGGAGAACGAACCCCCAAGTTCAAACCTCGAAACCGCGAAAATGTCACATTTTCACGGTTTCGAGGTTCGAACTTGAGGGTTTATTCTCCAATTATGGGTCCCTTACTGCAAAGTTCCCTTTTCGTGTCCAGTCCAGATCTACTGTGGTCTATGCTACAACCAATAGCGATATTATAACATCGAAAATATGGCAGCTCGCTCTCACATTCTCATTCCCAAATATGATGGGGAAACTTATGATAGCGACACATACATGGACATAGTGAAGCCAGTGTTAGGCTTGGCATACAACACGGGCCGTGAAAAGATAGCCGTCCTTTTAACGCACTTGGGAAAAGCTGTTTCCCTCGTTGCATCGCAGGTAACCCTCGCACTCACCTGGGACCAGTTTAGGCCCAATATAGTAATTGATGCTATTAAACCATCATTGGGTATCTTCGTCGCCCATGCCCGTATAAAGGACATCAAGTACGAAGGAAACCTAGATGACACGTTAGCAGCTATCACGCAGCAAGTTAAACCTGCATTTGCTGCTCTCCATAAAGTGCAGCAAGAACAGCACATTCTTGTAAGTCTTGTGCAAGTGTTGCCCTCAGCAGTCCAGGAGTATTTCGCAGTGCACGACCCTGTTGGTTTTCAACGTGATTTGATCATCATCAGGAGAATTCTCGCCGTACAACCTAAAGCGAACACTATTGCCGCCATCAAGAAGCTTACCACCCATCCTAAAAACTCTGGTAGACCCAGGGAATCAAGCCAGCTCCACCAACAACCCGCTACCAAACATAAACCAGCCTTCCACTCAGGGCACTACCAACCCATCAGGCCCAACTTTACCCTGAACCAACCAAGAAGGGTATATAACCGGAAGCAGGCCTACAACAACAATAACAAAGGTAAACATAAAACTTTTGTCATTATCAACCCGTATGATTTCCCTGCTTGCCACCATAAATGTTCCCTTCATGGCATTCGGGAATCAGCTAAATTTAGACCCAGTCAACCTCGTATTTCAGTCAATGAGGAAGAGTTTATTGAAGAAGAAAATGAGGGGACCCAAGAAAAGGAAAGTATAGCTCACATTCTCACTAGAGAGGAGCAAGAAATCCTAGAGGAGGAAGAAAATTATCCCCAGGATTTTTAGAACCTCCCCCGCCTACGATGGCTTCGGCGGGGGATTCTGCAAATGATAAATAACCCCCAATATACCACCTTACTAAAATTAAGGATATCCCTGTAAGGCTACTTATAGATACAGGCGCCTTAAAAATTTCGCTCATGTATTTTTAATTCCTTCTTTGTCAAACACCGAAAGAAATTTGGTGAATTGCAAGCCACCAAATCCAATCTCATAAGTGCCGGGGACACCCCTCTCCAAATTCGAGGGGAAACTAAACCACTGCATGTAACCACACCCTCACCTCATGCCAACTGTTACCACCCATTCATAGTATTTCACTCGGACTGTCAACATTATGATGGCTACCTAGGATTAGATCTCCTCCACAAACTTCAAGCACAAGTAGACTGTGGCCAAAGACTGATCACTTTTAAGAAAAGAAAAAAAAAATTCCGCAAGAAACAATCAATCAACTCCTCAATCCCTAGAATTGTTCAGCAAGAAACTGTTTCCCCTGCCTTTCCTCTGTCAGGAAAACAGCCACGTAAAGTAAAATTCAAAGAAAACCAAACAAAGACTTTCCCCAAAGTAGCTGCGTCGTTCAGTACACCAACTTCCAATTCAGAAATTATTAAAAACAAACGTCCCAAGAAAAACCAAGTAAATAAATCTGCCACCTGTGTTCAAAGTCCTCCTAAGTCTAACAAAATGATAGAAACTTTGCCTTCTGCCAAATCTGTCCGCACCACTCTCCTCAAAACTAGAAATGACAGCTCCTCCCATCATGAAAGTGAATTCTGAAAACCTACTAATTCTGCTTCCTTATAACTGCCACATGTGTCTGTTAATTTCATTAATCGATTTTAGGAGTAGAGTTGGTTGGTGGAGAGAACATAATAATTCCAAGGATTCTGTGCACCCTTCCATAAAATTACGCAAACTTACCAATTCTGCTTCCTTATATTCAAATGACTCTGTGCACCCTTCCATAAATTTACAGTTAACTCCTGACAACAGTATCTGTTCCCCTAGTATAGAAACTAACAGTGATCAGCCTTCTTCCCATGATGATAAATTATGCAAGTCCCCCACTGATGTTCCGTTCTCTGTCACTGACTCTGTCAAACAAAAAACGGATTTGCATCCGCTCACTATTATAAGCCTCGCTATAATTCAAACTAGAAGCACTATTCCCCCTCAACATCAGAAATGGATATCCCTTCGGCAAATGCCTCAAGATACCATGATTTTGACCCCCACCAGTACCACGGTGGGCCAAGATCGATGCATGATTCAACCTGCCGTAATCTCATCTCGCCAAAATGCAATCCTTATAGCCAATATTTCAGAGGAAGTGTTAACATTACCCAAGGGATTGATTATTGGCGATTTAGAAACTTGTTATGAAGTTGCTCCTACCCATATCAATCCTAGTGCCCCCCTCATATTACCAAACATTCCTGATCACTTATCCACTATGCAAAAACAACAAATGCAACAGTTATTGCAAGAATTTAGCAACGTTTTTGCTCAGACTCCCACTGAAATTGGACAGACAACCCTAGAAGGACATGCTATTTATACCACAGGACCTCCCCTTCGTCAGCCGTCTCGCAGAAAAAATCCTCTGCAGCGACAGGAGGAGGATCAACAAGTACAGGAGATGCTAGATGCCGGAATTGCCACACCCTCTGTCAGCATACGGTCTTCACCCGTTGTATTGGTCAGGAAGAAAGATGGCTCGACCAGATTTTGTGTTGATTACCGACTGTCCATACTTAGTATACTCTATCTAGTAGGAACAGTCTCGATTTTACGTAATCTGGGTTGATGTAGCGTTACGTATCTTTCCGTAGTCTTAAGTTGAACGCTTCCGTAACCTTAGGTTGACGTTCCATAATTTGGGAAGAATATATTATTCTGTAGTTGAATATGGGAAAGTATTGTAGGATTATAATTCCGATATATTTGTGTATTACTTATTAACCCGTTGAGCCCCGGCTAGTTATAATATTTTGTTCACCCCAGTCCCAAGCCATTTTCACTTATTTTTTTTGTTTGCTAAAATGGAAGACAAGGATGAGAAATGAAAAAAAAACAAAAAAAAATCACCTCTGACATTTTTTTTGGGGGGGGGGCCGGTGGGGGGTTGGGGGGGGGGGGAGCTTCAAAAAAATTTGTTGAGCCAAAATGGAAGAGAATGGTGAGAAATGAACACACAAATAAAAAAAAACTCATTTCGGTCATTTGGGGGGCGGGGGGGGGGGTTTCAATAGTTCGTCTCCCCCGCATGACCACCCGCCCGGGAGCACTAGGGTAAAAACTGAGTATGGCATTGTACGGCATACATCCTAAGGAGTATCTCACATAAATCTCAAGCCTCTAGCTCCCATACGACCGGAGTAATGAAGGTTCAAAGTGGCGGTAAACTAGGGGTGTAAACTATCCCCACTAAGCCCACCACCACCAGCCGCGCGGCTGTCTCGGCCCGCTCACACCTACTGGCCCGGCTCCCCCACACACTACGGTACCGCCCCCTCCTATTCTCCCGCCATTTCCTACCTTACGAGCCACGTAAGTGTTTTTTATATGTCGGACGCACATGATGCGTCGCTGGGAGTTGGTGATCAAAGACTGCCGACGCAACACGTGCGACGCTGGGTCTCAACGGGTTAAGATTGTTCATATGTATCTCATTGTACTAGGATGGGATACATTTTCCATATGCTATGCGCGTGCGCGGTTGGTCCCGAGGGACACAAAGACGACGCGCTCGCTCTCACTCTCCAAAACAACCTCCGTTGCAGCCACATGCTAAGCTTACTTCTTCATTGTTTCACATATTAGGTGTTTTCACTTGACTTTCATCTAATATTCATATAGTCACTACATAATCATCTTTTGTTAGTTATCACAAAATGTAAAGTAAATATCTAGCCTATCCTAGCCTCTTTCCTTACGCTTCTTTATCCTACTAACCCACTCAAGTCAACTAGCCTATCTTCCGCCATCTTTTAACTCCCTCCGACTCATATGACGCTATCGCGTCATATGGAACTTATGCCAAAAACCTCATATGACGCTAGAGCGTCATATGAACTTATCTGCATAGCTCTCTAATAAGTTATATGACGCTCTAGCGTCATATGGAGCTCAGTAAGTTAGGTAAGTTAGATGAAAATCTGTCGATTGGTGGCAACCCCAAGTTTCTCCGACTTATAACGGTCCCGCAGTGTGGTTTTGACAGTTGTGGGGTACAGTGGCAATAATACCGTGTCTCCCGCCTCCTCGGACTTATTGGAACATAATATGACAGAGGGAGTTAATCACCAACTGAGATCATCCAAGGTAATTAAATATTCTGTATGTGTTAATCTTCTTATAAATTAAATATATACAGTCCACTTTATCTAAATTAACCATATAAGTGGTCCTTCGACTTTTCGCTAGTTCCCCCCCCCCCCCCTTTTTTTGTTTTGTGTATCGGTGGATGGTGGTAGCCTAGCCTTAGTGGGTTTTATTGTGCTGTAACTTCGTCCGTACATCATGGCCCAGGGCTTTTGGCCTCATGGTGCCGCGGGTGGAGGGGTAGGGGGCCTGTGTACATATTAGGAAAGTGCCGATTTTGGGCCACTCCTACGTGAGAGATGTATACGTGGACAGCCCCGTGTAGGCTACAGGCCTTTCTTTGCGGTTACTCCTCTGGCCGCCCCAGGTGTCTGATACGACGAGATGTTTGCCCACCATGAAATTAGAGTAGATCAACAAAATCAGTATAGTCTAGAATAATAAACTTCTTCAAAGTCAGTACAGTATTAACTAATTATTTTTGATTACTAATCCTTTGGGCCTAAATTATATCACAATTGATTGGCATTAAGATGAAAATTATCCATACTGTTCTGTATAATAATTTAAATCTAGATCAAATTTATACTGTAAAATAACTTCTTTACAAATTTAGGTTATTCATTCATATATCTTTCTAAATTCTACTCTCATCGTGTGCCCTGAAGGCGGGGTAATATGATAGTTGATAGGCTGAGTGTGTGTTAATCCAACTCAAAACTTATTCCTTGTGACTTCTTGATATGAAATTTTCTTGTGTACAATTTCCACAATTATTAAATTTAATAATATAAAATTATCGGTACCCATTGAGTTTAGCCTGATTAAATTACCCTACTGGCTCTCTCTCTTAAAATTCTTGAATTTATTGTAACTTAAAATTGGTACCTTTTTTTGACATCTAGAGACTTTTGGCCTATACTCTATTGTACTAAATTTCCCTTCCGGCTTTTCTTAAATTATGTTGAAATTATTCTATAATTTCTAAATCTAAATCAAAACTATTATGTAAGGAGTTAAATTGAAAGGCTCCAGACTGCTAGTCTACATTTGGGCAAAATTCATATTCCGCATTTCGTGAGGGTGTTTTATTTTCAGTTCGCGATTTAATTTGATTTCACGGAGTTCTGTATTGTTGTCTGCAACTTATTCGGACTAGCATTGATAGTTTGATTTAACATCACTAAATTTCCTTCCCATATAATCATGGCTACAAGTGTACAACGGCGTCGGGCTGGGCTTAAGGGCTCTTTGACGGTCTTGACCTCTGACATCGACGAATTCCTTGATTCGGCGTCTGGGGTGGAGGTGGAGGCCAGGTTGCTCAGTATTCAAAAGCAACTTGACAAGTATGAGGTCACCCAGGAGGACCTGGCCGACATTTACGAGACAGACGCCGAGTATATCAAGGAAATAAGAGAGGATACCCTATATTTGGAGGGCATCCAAGTAATCGCTGCAACACTGAAGGGAATCTTGATTCCAGAGGTCAAGAAGGAGCCAAAGAAGTCCACAGTCAAATTACCACATCTTACTCTTCCAAAATTTGAGGGTGATGCCACATTGTGGTCGGGATTTTGGGAGATGTTCAAGTGTACCATCCATGACAATCCCGACCTCACAGATATACAACGCTTCACCTATCTGAAGGGTCAGCTTCTGGGTGATGCGCATAAGCTAGTCGAAGGATTCATTGTCGAAAGTGCAAGTTATGCCCCAGCAATAGAGCTCCTGCAAGAGACATATGGGCATCCAGATCGAATCAAGGCAGCTTATGTAACCCAATTCAATCAACTAGCGTCACCCAAATATCAAACAGCTGACCTGAAGAACTTCTATGCCAATACAGAGAGTGTGATGAGGTCAATCATTAGCCATGGAATTTGTTTGGAGGAATTTTGTGTGCTGACTCTTGTCAATAAATTACCATCACCACTAAAAGAAACCATAAAACGGGAAATGGGAGACTTGAGCCTGGATTATAAGAAATTCACCCATTGCTTCCAGGCTGAAGTGTACAATTTGGCTGGTCAAGACAAAGTAGGGGGGTACACCCATGGCTATGGCAACATTTCCCTCCCAAAGTGAATACAGGAAATTTAACCGTGTCCTGTCTAGTGGCACCAATCATTTGTGGTACAAGTGTATGAAGTATAAGACAGGGCCTCTTAAAGTTAAAAGAGCCTGTCAACTACGTCTCTGCACTGGGTGCTTGTCAAAAGAGCATGGCCATTCGGGTTGTACTAACCCTAACATAAGAAGCTGCAAGTTTTGTAAGGGCAAACACTTTCATTCCCTATGTACACAGAAACAAGGGAAGGAAAGTAGACCAGCGGAGGATAACACCAAGAGAGAGCATACTGCTGCTACTTCGACTACAATGTCCGTTGCCACAGGTAAAAATACAGTAATCTTGCCCACCGTACAGCTGCTGGTAAAGGGTAAGAATAATAATTGTGTTAAAATCAGATCGCTACTTGACCAATGTTCTCAGAGGACCTTTGTGAAGTCTTCTGTTCTATCCTCCCTTTCCTACAATTCTAAAGGAACTGAGGAGTTATGTCTTCACAGATTTACCGGAAAACAAGCCTCTAGAGAATATAATGTCGTGGCACTGCAATACAAACACAGAGGTAAATTTCATCATCTAGATGCAATAGTGGTTGAAGAATTGCCAGAACATAAAGGTGAACTTAGCCTAAAATCTAAACTGGTTAGTTTACAAAGTAAAGGCATAAAATTAGCCGATCCTCATGCAACGGACATAGATCAGTTGGAGCTGCTCATCGGTGCGGATCACTACTACGATATAGTGCGACCTGGGTATAAAAGGTCAGGTAGCCTAATTCTGCTTCCTACCAAGTACGGGTACGCCATAAGTGGTTCATATGTTGCACAACCTACCAGCTCCAGCACTGAAGTAATTACTGTATTGAAAGTAGCAGTAACACCAATGGACGAATACATGTCCACTGGTAATATTCCACCATGCAAAAATTACTTAAATGTTTTGTGGGATATAGATCATATCGGGATAACCCCTAAGGAATACTCACAAGTTGAGCGTCAAGCACTATCGTCATATGAGGATACCGTTACCTACGATCCTGACAGCCAACAATATAAAGTAAGACTGCCCTGGAACGATTACAAGGATCAGCTGCCAACTAACAAGGGTTTGGCCATAGGCCGTCTTCGGGGTCTTCAGAGAAGATTCATCAAAGAGCCTGACTTTTGCGAGGAATACTCAAAAGTCATAAAGGAGCAGGTGTCCCGTGGTTTTATAGAAGAGGTGCTTTTTGACAATTCAGATACCGGACATTACTTGGCTCATCATGGAGTTGTCAAGGAGAGCAAAACTACGCCAGTACGTATCGTCTTCGACTGTTCAGCCAAGGTGAGTGATCGTCAGCCTAGTCTTAATGACTGCTTGCATACTGGACCTTCACTGGTACCAGACTTGGCGCAGGTTTTACTCCGGTTTAGACTCGATAAGTATGCCTGGGTGTCTGATATCGAGAAGGCGTTTCTGATGTTAAAACTCCATGAGGACGACCAAGACTATGCTCGGTGTATGTGGCCAAAATTTCCACGGCAGTTAGATTCCCCCCTCATATGTTACAGATTCCGGGCGGTATTATTTGGCGCTACATGTTCCCTATTTCTTTTAAACGCCACCATTTTAAATCACTTGTCAAATGTCAGTGCAGATCTGCAGGTTATTCAGCAGATTCGGTCAGGGCTATACATCGATAATTTACTGGGTACAGGTAATGATGAAGATTTCCTGATTAATACCTATGGTGAAGTCCGAGAAATTATGAATGATGCCCATCTACATCTGCGTGAATGGGCGACAAAGAGTTCAGTTTTGCGGACTGTACTGCAACATGATGGAGTGGCAGCTGTACAGCAGGAACATGTTAGGGTGCTAGGGTTGTTTGGGAGACGGACACAGATACCCGCTCTCATTCAGCGTTCAGTACACGCAATATTCGCAGATTACAAAGCGGATTTGCTTGAGTATGACGGCTAAACTTTTTGACCCCTTGGGGATAGTTCTACCGGTGTCGATCAAATCAAGATTATTCCTTCAGCAATTATGGAGGATAAAATTAGGTTGGGATGAGGTTTTGACTGGCGATCTGGTTCAGGAGTGGGAAGACATTATTTCTGATCTTCGTCTCTGTACGGGTTTTAATTTTCCTAGGAGAGTTGTCATGGACCATCCTGTTTCCATTCATGCCTTCTCAGACGCTAGCAAGGTCGCGCACGGCACCGTAATTTTCTTTGTTGACACAAGTGGCAGCCGTCTAGTCATGGCGAAGGCAAACGTCGCCCCGATCAAATCCCTTTCCATCCCTAAATTGGAGCTAACTGCAGTTCTGTTGGCTGCTAGACTCGTTCACTTTATCGAGGAAACTTTTAAAAATTTGCTAAATATATCTGAGACAGTTATATGGAGTGACAGCCAAATTACGCTCTACTAGTTACATAGCCGAAAGAAGCTACCAGTGTACGTCACCAACCGTGTCAACGAGATTCATACCCTGCTCCCAACCGCACAGTTCCGGTATGTGTCTACCAAAGAGAATCCAAGTGACTGCATTACTCGTGGTGTATCTGCTAAATATCTCAAATCTTCTGCATTGTGGTGGAATGGCCCATGCTGGCTTAATAATCCCAACGAATGGCCAAAAAATATAGATTTGAGCGAGCAACAAACTGCTATTGTGGCACCGGTAATTGACTCGGTGCCTGAAGATGACACACGGTTATGGGACTGGGATAGATTCAGCAGCTATGAGAAGTTACAAGGTGTTACAGCATGGGTGATACGATTTGTAGAAAACGTAAAAGCAAAAAGCAAAGGCACACCGCCCACAGGTAGTGCTTACCTCAATGTGAAGGAGATCAGAATTGCAGATAAATTATTACATAAGCTCTGTCAACAAGAAATATATACGCAGGAATATAAATTACTGGTTAAGGGAACAATTAAAGTCCAGGAATAGCCTGATCAACCAGTTGGGCTTACACTTGAATGGGAATTTGATACATTGCGGAGGCAGATTACGATTGGCAGCACTCTCTGAGGCAAGTAAGTATCCAATACTACTGCCCCCCAATCATCCCTTCACCCATCTTATCATCGATAGGTGTCACCGACTCTGTTGTCATTATGGGGTTGGTCATATAGTCACCTATGTAAGACAACGATGGTGGGTGCCTAGAATCAGGCAGGTGGTCAAGAAAGTCCTACGCAAATGCTTAAAATGTAGGCGGGTACAGGGAACACATTATGATCCCGTCGGAATCCCTCCCTTACCAAACCTGCGAACCACCCCAGGTGAACCCTACAAAGTTACCGGGGTTGACTACATTGGAGCAATCCCTGTGAAAGATTCACCCAATCTTAAGGTGTATATGATACTTTTCACCTGTGCCATTACCAGGTCAATTCACCTGGAACTGGTCACCAACCTCACTTGTGATAGCTTCCTACATGCCTTCAGAAGATTCTGCAGTAGACAGGGATATCCACGTATCATGCTGAGTGACAATGCAAAGACTTTCATAGGGGTATCTACATATCTCAAAGAAGTGAGCAACAATCCCAAGATTCAGACCTGCCTTGCGGATGTAAAATGCGAATGGCGTTTCATTCCCGCCAGAGCGCCTTGGTTTGGCGCCATATGGGAGAGAGCCATAGGCATCGTGAAGGCGGGTCTGATGAAGGTGTTGGGTAGAGCTCTCATATCGATTGAGGAACTCAACACCATACTCTTGGAGATTGAAGCCACCGTAAATGATCGCCCTCTATACTATGATTCTGGTGATTTGGAAGACCTTACCCCAATCACACCCTCAGTACTGGTACGTGGATACAGACTGCGGGATCTTCCTGAAGAACATGATGAGGATACTATGGAAGATCCAGACTACACAAGTAAGGATGTGATATCGGCCCGCTAAAAATATATTCGTAAATTATCGCGAGATATTTGGCATCGCTGGACAACAGAATATCTGGTGACTAAGAGAAGTGCAAAAAAGTAAACTAACACCATTAAACGGTCATTGGCCTAGGGTAGGTAACGTGGTAACCATCCATGAAGAGGGCCCGCGCGCCTTCTGGAAATTAGGTCGGATAGAGGAGTTGTTACCAGGTTGTGATGGTGAGGTTCGGGTCGCAAAAGTTCGCACCAGGACTGGAGTAATCACACGGCCAACAGTACGACTTTATCCTCTTGAGGGAGACCTCGATCGCAAGGACACCCCTTCGGATCAGTTATCCATATATGTGCCCTCCCTGACTCCTACATCGGCGCAGCCTGTTGACGCGTCCAGCGGACGCCCCAGTCGACAGGCAGCCCAGATATCCTCCCAAGCTTGGCGGGATAAGATTGCCTCCGGGCTAATCTAATCATGTAAATTTGTTATATTTTCTGTTGGCGGGAATATGTCCATACTTAGTATACTCTATCTAGTATGAACAGTCTCGATGTTACGTAATCTGGGTTGATGTAGCGTTACGTATCTTTTCGTAGTCTTAAGTTGAACGCTTCCGTAACCTTAGGTTGACGTTCCATAATTTGGGAAGAATATATTATTCTGTAGTTGAATATGGGAAAGTATTGTAGGATTATAATTCCCATATATTTGTGTATTACTTATTAAGATTGTTCATATGTATCTCATTGTACTAGGATGGGATACATTTTCCATATGCTATGCGCGTGCGCGGTTGGTCACGAGGGACACAAAGACGATGCGCTCGCTCTCACTCTCCAAAACAACCTCCGTTGCAGCCACACGCTAAGCTTGAAAAGAGAACACTGTATTCCTTCAGACGTAGCCTGAAGGAACACCTGAACTGGACAGCTGCGAGAAGGGAGCACCAAGCTTACAGTATGTCTACTACTAAATACGACATAAGAGATAGGCAAACCAAACTGAAATGATTACTGATTACGGATTACTGATATTTACTATAGGATGTAAGGAATCTTAAAATAACCCCCTAGAAATACTTTCTCTAAAGTATCTATTTCTTTTATCCTCCCCTTTTCCCCAGCTAACCTAATCCCACAAGGACCCCAATGGAAATACGCCTAACGGCCTTATTGGGCTATCCTTAGTTGCAATTATGCAAAGCTGGTACAATGTCATATTTGTAACATACTATGTGGTACCAACTCTGTAAATTGCTAACTGAATAAATATTATTATTATTATTATTATTTACTTCTTCATTGTTTCACATATTAGGTGTTTTCACTTCACTTTCATCTCATATTCATATAGTCACTACATAATCATCTTTTGTTAGTTATCACAAAATGTAAAGTAAATATTTAGCCTATCCTAGCCTATTTCCTTACGCTTTTTTATCCTACTAACCCACTCAAGTCAACTAGCCTATCTTCCGCCATCTTTTAATCACCAACTGAGATCATCCAAGGTAACTAAATATTCTATATGTGTTAATCTTCTTATAAATTAAATATATACAGTCCACTTTATCTAAATTAACCATACCGACGTCTGAATGACGCCACCATTAAAGACGCAACCCCTTTACCCAGAATTGACGACTCTCTAGATTCCCTTCATGGATCCAAATGGTTTACAACATTGGATTTGCAAGCCAGATACTGACAAGTACCAATCAAGCCCGAGCATCAACAAAAGACAGCTTTTTCGACCAGTGGAGGACACCTCTACGAATTCAACGTACTACCGTTTGGATTATGTAATGGCCCTGCTACATTTTCCCGCCTCATGGAGTCTGTTTTGAAAGGGTTAACTTGGGAAACTTGTCTTGCGTATTTAGACGATGTCATTGTTTACGCAGGGACCTGGCATGAACATCTTCGCCGCCTTCGTCAGGTACTACAGAGAATCAGAGATGCCGGATTAAAACTGAAACCTTCTAAATGTGAGATTGCTAGAAATTCCGTAGGATTTTTAGGTCATGTAATTTCCGACCAAGGCATTTCCCCGGACCCCAAGAAATTATCTGCCATTCAAGGTCAACAACCTCCCACTACCGTCAAAGGCGTTCGCTCTTTCTTAGGCTTAGCCACATACTACACTGTTTTGTGCCACATTTTGCAGAAATAGCCAGGCCACTTCATCAAGTCACTCACAAGGATACTGCTTTCGTGTGGACACCCGAAAGAAATCTAGCTTTGGAAACCCTTAAGGAAATGTTAGTCCAAGCACCTACTGTATCTTTTCCTGACTACAAGCAGCCTTTCCGCCTGTATACCGATGTTTCGTTGTATGCAATTGGTGCAGTATTAGCACAAGTACAAGATGGACAAGAACACGTCATCTCCTATGCCAGCTCAACTTTAAACACCGCCCAACAGAACTACGCAGCCACTAAAAGAGAATGTCTAGGTATAATCTGGGCATTGAACCATTTCCGCTCTTTTGTTTTGGGTGCCAAGCTGGACATCATTACCGATCATCAATCTCTACAATGGCTTCGGCGATGATTCTCCAAATTCCAACAGCTACAGAACCGACATTAATCCAGTCCTGGGAAAGAAAAACTAAACCGAAATGGATCCCCAAATATATATTTTCTCATCTCACTCGTTGGGGTGACCAGTTAACCATAGAATCTGGACACATCGTCGTGGAACCTACCACAGCTCAAGAGTACATGATTGCAATTCATGAAGGAAATGGTATACATTTGGGCCAAAGAAAATTTTTAAAAATATTCCAGGATCAATATTGGACCATAAACCCATCAAGCATTGCCAAACGAATAACTGAGGCTTGTAAACCCTGTGCCCTTGGCAAAGATCGGTGTCGCACAGTAGGCACAGCTGGCATCATTTCTGCACAGAAACCATTCCAAACCCTTTCTCTTGACGTAATGGGACCATTTTCGGTCAGCAACGGCAAACGGTATATAGTGACGTTTGTCGATGTATACTCAAAATTCCTGATAGCTTGTCCCACTAAAGACCACAGCGCTTCCACCGTGGCCACCCTGCTAGCTACAGAGATATTTCCTGTGTTTGGGTTACCCGTGTCACTATTATCTGACAACGCCCCAGAATTTTGAAGTCAAGTTTGGGAAGAGTTCACAAAATTGTGTGGAATTAAAATCAAGCATTCTTCTACATACTGGCCCCAGGGTAACGCAGTCTGTGAACGGAGTCACCGTACAATCAATAACCAACTCCGCATGAGAATGATAGCCTTAAACACCTCTGACTGGCCAGCTCAGGTAAAAGTAATTCAATGGGGGATGAACACCTGTCCAAAAGAAGATGGTATATCTCCCCATGAAAGAGTATATGGCGTCGCTCCTATACTATTACCATTCCACCACTTAGCTCAATTAACCTCCTACCACTAAATTCACCATAGATCCCTTGCAGCAATTAAAAAACACCCTGAATAACGCACAAGTATGTCAAGACATAAAAAATTATGCAGCAAATGAGAAATATCCTTTCGCCATTAACGACACTGTTATGGTAGCGAAGCTCCCTGTCGTAAATAAATTGGGACCGCGATATGTGGGCCCTTACGTAGTCTCTCATATCCCTAATCAGTATCAAACCTCCATTAACTACCATGGAGAAACAAGAACGCATAGAAACCGGTTTGCCAGGATTTATAAACCCATCACTACTTCATCTGAAAATCCACCCATCTGCACAAACGACAACACTGCAGGACCTCCCTCTGTTTCGCCCCAAGTTCCTGATGCTCAAATCACAAATGTACCAGCACCAACAATCATATCTCCTCCAATAGTTCACACCCCAAACCCAGAAACCAGATCAAGCAAACCGCCACCACCAGTATTCCGTCAACACACCCCGAGAACACCTCATCCAGTATCAATCTCACCAGGTGTCACCCCTCCCCAGAAAGTTAAAGTTTATTCCCGTTCACACCTCTGTCAGTCAACCTGTTTTGAAAATACCTGATCGTTATGCTTTGCGTCCCAGACTAACTCATAAACTTGCTGGGCCCGCAACATTCCTAACGAAACGTCCAAAAAGGCCAATGTACCCAACATCTAAAAGTTCCACTTCTTCTACCCCTTCTACAAAAACCAAACAACTTCATAGTCGACAGTTCTCCACCTCTTCAAATTCTTCTCCAACATCTTCACCACCACAAAAAGGGCTCCGGCCACAAACTCTTTCATCCACCTCTCCACCTAATTCCACTCCCAGTACGAAAATATCCACCTCATCTTCCTCCTCACCAAATTATTCACCTTCGTAAAGATTACCTCACCCTATTCCTACGAAACTTCCATTACAACCCTCTACTTCTACAGAAAAGTCATCCTCACCACGCGAGATGTCTACATCTATACCACTAATATCTAAACAACCCAACATCACTGTCTCTCTTCCAACCCGCCTTGCACCACCAACACTATCTCATTTTCCCTCTACTATGTCACCACAAACTTCTCGTCAACCTTCCTCTATATCAGCTCTTACAGCAAATAGTACTACCCAACAAACCCCTTCCACGCCTACAAATACCGCCAACCCAAAACCCCGCCAATATAAATCCTCTTCATCCTTAGACTCCAGCCCTGAACCACCTATACGGAAAACATTTCGAACTAAATCAGGTCGTTTAGTGAAAAGACCCGAACGTTTCTCTTCCATCTTGGTTGCAAAAATTGCAGTCCGTGATAAGCTATCTACACATATACCCACAATCCACACAACACACAGCAAAAACACTCAACCATTAAGAATATCTTGCTTAACAAACACAAAACCCCACAGTTCACCAAAAAAAATCACAAACTCACACCTTCCTTAATTAAATACTGGTACTTATACGTCCGCACAAGGGTATGACATTCGGCGACCCAAGAATTTACAAATCACTTGTTTGACCACCACCACCGCGGTCACATTCACCTCTCGCCAACCAACTTCCAGCCCAACTACCACCATGTCCTCTACTCCTTTTATTAAAAGGATCAAAGTTTCCACAGATCAAGGAAACTTTGTCAGAATTAAGCATACTCACGAAGCGATCACAGCATCCATCGTAAGTGACACCACAACTTCCATACGTGTGACGATCGACCCCTGCAAGACCCCTGACCAGCGCTCCAAAAACTGGTGGAAATTCCTACACCCCCTCCAACTTACGAGTGTCGAGTGTTTTTTTCCTTACTTTCACCCTTGAGGCACGTGGTCGTGCCTATTATGAAAAAGTAGGAAGTAAAATAACGAAGAAAGGGAAAACCGCGGAAGAAGAAGAGAAGAAGAAACCAGAAGCGAACAAGAAAAAGCGGAATGAAAAAGCTAAAGAAAAGAAAACAACAAAACGGAATGCTGCGACTCCACCCAGCCAACAATGTCAAGGTCAACCGCCCGGAAGACGGAAACAAGAAACGGTAGAATCGCCAACTTGGACCAAGGAAACCCCGTCACGCCAGGAAAAGAAATATGCAGAGACAGGACTACAGCAGCCACCAGAAGAGTCCTGTTTTCGCAACCTTTTTAACCCTCGTCTAGCTGGGGGTTTTGGGCTATTTTGGGCATATGCAGGCCCTTCTGAATGATCAATCAAGTATCTGCATGAAAAAAAATGTATTCAGCAAAATACTAGGCGCTACAAGCTTCAAAATGAGACCAGAACGAGCTATGTAGCACTCGTCGTTTTCATGCAGTGGTACCACTAACATGGGAGTTTAGCATATAGCGGCATATTTTTTCCAGCTACGCTCACTACTGGCTACACTGCCGGCCTCTCGAAAACAGAGGGAGCGTGAGTCAGTGGGCGGCGGTAAGCCCTGGGGTGTCGGACGTGTGGCCTGCTGGGCTCCCGGCCATTTGCACTCGATTTTCACCCTTTAAAAGCCTTAATAATGCTCCTAACTTGCTGCTTTTTAGATACGGACTTAAGTCGGGCCCCGCTCTTTAACCTAAGATGTGCGCATGGGGGGTATGAGACACCACACGCCTGTGCGCACGTATTTGAGCTGTTCCCATCACTAACATCGTTATTTTACCATAAATAGCATTAATACTTATCCATATGTGCCTATTTTAGGTTGATTATAAAGGTATTAACCTGTTACAGCAATAAAACAAGTGGAAACAGCGTTTGGTTGGTCAAAATCGGCGATACAAGCCGGGAGTTACATAATGTATGGCTGAGGCAACCTCCCTCCCCTCCTCCCCTCCCCTTGTCTGGAGAGACACTGTTACGCAATAGTCTCTCTCTCGCTCTTTCCCACGCTTGGTAACAGTGATGACAACGCCCTGCTACCAACTCGCTAATGTTAGCACGAAAATAGACCACAGAATAAGGGAATAACAGGGAAAATAGGTGATAACTGAAGGAGGGGAGGAAAGTGGGGAAGGAGGGGATGTGGAGGAGTGATATTTGGCATGACCCAGGGGCAAAAAAAAAAAAAAAAAAAAAATTGGGGTGTTTTAAATGGATTTTTTTAGGCCCAGGATCTTAAGAGTCTTCCCGCAGTCGCCCGGGGAAACTCTTAACCTCTGAAGTGCGCATGGGGGTAATTGGAAACGTCCCCCTGTGCTGACGTATTTGAGGTGTTTCCGTCACTAAAATATTCATTGTGCCATTAATAGCATTAATATTTATCCATATGCGCCTATTATGGGTTGATTATAAAGGTATTAACCTGAAACAACAATAAAACGAGTGAAAACAGCGTTTGGATGGTCAAAATCGGAGATATAGCCCGCGAGTTGTATAATGTATGGGTGAGGCAATCTGCTTTCCCGCCAATTTCCCCCAAGGCCACTGAGACACAGTCGATCGATACTCTCTCTCTCTCTCTTGCACTCGCTTGCTATCAGTGATGACCACACCCTCCAATCGGATTTCTAATGTTAGCACGAAAATATACCTCAGAATAAGGGAATAACAGGGAAAATAGGTGATAACTGAAGGAGAGGAGGAAAGTGGGGAAGGAGGGGAGGTAGAGGACTGAGATTTTGCATGGCCCAGGGGCCAAAAAAAAAAAAAAAAAAAAAAAAAAAAATATAAAAAAATATTTTTTTTTCGATGTCAAAAGTTGATTTTTATTTTCTCTGACTCTTAAGAGTCTTCCCGCAGTGCGCCGGGGGAACTCTTAAGAGTCTCCCCGCAGCTCCCGGGTTAAGAGTCTTCCAGCACTTGCTGGCTTACGTGTTAAAAACAAATAATAAATACCTATATATATATATATATATATATATATACCGGAATATATATATGTAATTAATATTAAGGAAGAAATAAACATTTCAAGAATAAAAACAATGAACAAGAGGAGTGTAATTAATCTTAAGGCCACCTGTCACTAAAAAGAGTTACCAAATGTACTAAGCACAATCATACCTACGGACCTCGTAAATTACGAAAGTCCTATCAAACCATCTCCTAGGGATGCTTTCTCAACTTCTATGATAATGATAACAAAACAATATTATTGTATACACGCCTTCTTTAACATCTAACTATTCTCTCTATTAAAATCAAACAAACCACACACTTTCTTCAGAGTTGGTGAGGCAACCAACAAACTTTTTGACCCTTACTAATCTATAGATAAAGAAATGACCACCAGAAGTACCAACCGATACCGTCGAAGGTATAGAAATATTAAGTATCAAGTATACGTGGGTTTACATGAATATTGACGTGTCTAGAATATCCATCTTAAGTATAGCAAGTAACCCTAACCTAAATAGAGATTGTGAGATGTTTTATAACCAAACTAAAAGGATTTGTCTGTCAAAGCTTCCCTCTTTCAAACTCGGGAGAGAAGTCACGTGACCTCCGGACGCCACCAATATAGCCAAGTCCGCATTCAAGATTGTCCTTCTCTTAAATTATTATGAAACCTGTATGATGTATATTATTAAGTTAGAAAATAGTATGTCACTCTACCAAAGAAACTACCCTGAAAACATATTCCTTCAAGTCTCTTTTAAAGATTTGCCAGCTGTACGAAGCATAGCAGAGAAACCTATAAGAACAACAGACCAACCGACTTCCCCCTTGTGACCCCCTAAAGATGACCCTTAACCCGCATCAACAGGTTAAGGATATTATTCCATATAGATGTTGCCTATGTAATATTGTTGTAGACAAATACTAACAAATGTTCCAGACGTAGAGGAGGAGTGATGCATATAATTTTGCTAATCATACCCATGCCCACGTAGGTATAGATAATAATAATAATAATAATAATAATAATGATAATGCTTTATTTCAGACTCACACATTACAGAGGGGACCATACTGGGGTCCATAATATACCTTACAGTAACATAAATATATATAGGCTACTGTACATAGGTTACATAAAATAAAAAGAAATTAATAATACCCAGCTTGCTATCATGTAGTTCACAGCACTGCCTCAACCAAAAACAGTGGTCATCAAACTACTGTGTTACCAAAACCACTGCCTTAATTGTGTACAGTACCATTGTAAAGTCAGTGAAAATAGGCTAGCCTAAACAAACCTCGGATGCGGAAATACCCTGAGCCGAACAGGCCAAGTGGGATATCTCTATTTTGGTCTCACTGGTAAGGTGTCTGCCTCACACCCAAGGGTCGAGAGTTCGTGCCCCCACCAGGGCATGATATTTTCGTGAGCCTATTTCCGCATTTAACAAAGTTTAGGTGTGTTGGTAAAATTGTTCAGATGGTTGAGAGTTAGATCGGTGCTCCATAAATCCTCTTTCGGGTATGGTGTAAAAACCGATTCCTACAGGGGATCCCCATAGGACAAGGAAGAGGATAGGAGAGAGCAGGGAGTGTTGTGAGACGCGCTTGGGTAGGGTTGTGGAAGTTACCAGCTGCCCAAGCGAGTTGCCAACTGGGCAGTTAGTAGGTGCGTGTGGTGCACCGCTCAGTGAAGTTGACTCACCATTCCCGTTCATCTCTCGGTCGATTCGGCTCAAGCTTGTTCCTCTCTGTTCGGAGCTTTTGCTTCCCGGAAGGTGAAGTAGTGTAAAGTCAGTGAAAATAGGCTAGCCTAAACAGACCTCGGATGCGGAAATACCCTGAGCCGAACAGGCCAAGTGGTATATCTCTATTGGTCTAACTGGTAAGGTGTCTGCCTCACACCCAAGGGTCGAGAGTTCGTGCCCCCACCAGGGCTTGATATTTTCGTGAGGCTATTTCCGCATTTAACGAAGTTTAGGTGTGTTGGTAAAATTGTTCAGATGGTTGAGAGTAAGATCGAAGCTCCATAAATCCTCTTTCGGGTATGGTGTAAAAACCGATTCCTACACCATGCCTCACATCATTTAGCTTCCGGTACAGTATATTGCTACAGTACACTATAGGAATACCGGTACTGTACTGCACTATGAGGCTCAGTACCGGTATGCTAATTCTGTAGAGTAGCAGACCTGAATACATTACTTAAGGTTAAATATAGAGCAACCTCCTCCAGTGTGCCTGAATCCTAGAGGTGTACACTATGCTGGGAGTTTGTAGCATTTTAATTATACTGTTCTCAGAAGTGTTAAGGCGCTGAATGAATTTATATTTATTAGTGGCGAATATTTATTCGTTATCATTGACGAACATGCCTATTACATAAGGCATCCTCTTCAAACACTAATCCGCCGTAGTTTGAATCTACCGCGCAGAGCATTTAAAATCTGAGGAGCCTTCATCATGAGCACACGCGACCTCACTCATGGCTTCAGTCATTATGAATTGTGTTCTCACTACGAAAAAACTTCGTAAAAAATAAAAAACAAAAACAAAATAAGAATAACTATCCAATAAACTTTCCATCATATCGTGGATGTACTTGTGTGGATCTTTGACCAGACGCTGATTCAGGCGTCATTCTTCCTTCTCTGCTCTGCGGTCAGCCGGCCCGGACGTGTCTCTCCACGCTCCGCTGGTTCCGCATTTGCTGCGTCCCTAGTGAGTTTTTTCTCATTTGTTTACTCCGGGATGTATCGAGTAAGGTTAGGATATGCGTAGCAGGAGTGTCCTGGGCTGGTTGCCCGCAGTGCAGTGTATTTTGGGTCGTGTGTTTGGGGCATCTATTTCGGATGTACCCTCGTGGTCCGGTTGTGGACAGGTGAACTTTTTCACAGTTAGCTAGCTTTGTGATGCAGGCGGCTTTCATTACGTGTTATTGCTTCCTTTTATCTTTCTGATGAGGTAGCGTATTTTTGCTGACGTTCCCAGCGTATTTTTCTTCACTTAGTGAAGTTTTTTCTGGGTCCCGAGTTAGTTCTTCCCTTTGCCGGAAGTATTTGCTACAGTGGTGTGTTGGCGGTGGTTCCTGTTGTGATATAATTCAGTGCTTTTTGTTTATATTCCGACATGTTAATGTTATCCGTCTGCCTAGGCCTAGCCAGCCTCTCATAGCTTTACCACATATACAAGTGTTATTGATTTATTTTCTAAATATGTACTACTGTGTGATGTGTGTCCTGGTTTAGTTGTGTATTGGCTAATTCCACGGACTATTTATGTGTCCTGGGTTAGTTGTGTATTGGCTAATTCCATGGACTATGTTGGGCCCGGCGTTAGTTGTGTTTTGGCTACGCCTCGGTCCTGTGTTGCGTTCAGATGGTATCTGGACGGGGTGGGTTATTTCCGGCGGGTTTTTCTCGGTTACACCATGAAAAAACCCGGCTGGTTGCCGAGTTTTGGCCACGCGTGGTTTAAAAACAGGCATGTTTCCCCGGCGAGTGGGTGTCTGTGGCTCCCCAGGACTGTGTCTCTGGGGTGCCTGTTTCAGGCTCCTTCTGATTCCCGGCGGGTTGGCTGTACCCATCTAACAGTGTTCATACGGACACGTGTTGTTTGTAGTTTTTTTCGGTTTTGCAAAGCCAATATAAAACTATGCTGTTGTTGTATTTCCTCCCCGGCGATCTTTTACAAAGATGTGGGGTTAGGAACAATTGGGGTTAACTTTTAAACTTTAAATCACCCGGCGGGTGCAACCTGGTAGGGTGGGATGACCGAATTTGCAAAATTCAGTTTAGTTGACCAGACAATTGAGGGATGCATTGTGTATCGCCTCCTTCAACATACGGCGCTTTAGGGCACAATTGGGGTTAACGTTTTTTAAACTAATATTCACACCCGGCAGGTGCTCCTTGGAAGGGTGGGAATAACGAATTTACAATTCAGTTAGTTAACCAGACAATTGAGGGATAAGTTTTGTATCGCCGCCTTCAACATACGGCGATCTAAAAAGATACTTTGGGAGAAGTTAGATCTCGTATATTTTTCAGGCTTCCCAGTTTTTGATCTATGAGATAATTCGGGGGCCGGCGTCTTTTTTAGGGGGGTTTTTTCCAAAATTGAATCTTGAAACAAACACCACCGGAAAGACTTGATCAGTTATAAACGCCATGCTGGTCTTTATATATTATGTCAGAGGGTATTCATAAATCTTTTGGACAAATTAAGATATTCTGAAATCTTTTACTTAGGAAACCCCACCGCGTAGCGAGCTGTAGTCGTTGAGTATTACGTCTCTTTACCCAGCGGGTTATTTAACACTTGTGTGCGAACATGTTTGGGTTAACCTTATGAGCATTAATTCCTGGAAATTTTCTTTTTCTCCAGAGCTGGGTCCCGGCAGGTCTATGCAGAACCTGGAGTAAGTATCCCACCAGTCTCTGTCATGGCTACCTTTGCCCCGGTTTTTGCTTTATGCATTACGCCCTCCTGTTCAGGTATCCCTATTTTTGCGCACACCCTTTGTATAAAATGTGTTAAAATGTCTCGTTTGGTGTGGGTTACCTTTCCGGCGTTTTTTCTCGTTGCTCCGAGAACACCGTTTTTGTTTACCGAGTTTTAGTCAGGATGGCTCCAAATAGGTAAGTTACCCCGACGAGTTTGGTCGCTTGAGGGCTCATAAGAAACTGCGTTTTCTGTGGTCGAGCCTGGGATCAGGCTTCCTGTGTTATTCATTGCTTTATGCATTACGCCCTCCTGTAATGTATAGTTTAGTGTGGGTTACCTTTCCGGCGTTTTTCTCGTTGCTCCGAGAACACCGTTTTTGTTTACCGAGTTTTAGTCAGGATGGCTAAAATAGGTAAGTTACCCCGACGAGTTTGGTCGCTTGAGGGCTCATCAGAAACTGCGTTTTCTATGGTCGAGCCTGGGATCAGGCTTCCTGGTTTATTCCCGTCGAGGGGGGCTCCACACAGTTTTCTAGGTGATCAGGCTGACACCTGTTGGACTTGGTTTTCTCTGCTTTTCAAAGCCATTGAAACAATGCTGTCTGTTTGTTTGGTCTTTACCTCTCGGCGACCTTTTTACAAAGAGGTCTGGGGCAGGTATAATTGGTTTGACATTGCATAGAAAACCCGGCGGTTGTACCTTCGGGTGGTTATATTAACGGATTTGCGATTCGAGATAATTTGCCAAACAATTGCTTGATACAATAGGGTATCACGGCCTTCAAGACGGCGATCTATGAGGGCTTCTGGGAGAAGCCGGATTAGAGATTAAGATAGGCTTAGACTTTTTATGGGATAAAAAGATGCCTGAATCTTACTAGTGTCTCAAGTGTAAAGGGATACTTGAAAGACTTCATCTTTAATAAAGATATGCTTCATCTTTATGAGGATTAAGAAGTTATTCTTAATTCTTTTGGACAGGTGAAAGATATGCTGAAATCTTTAATAAGCCATTGAAACAATGCCGTTTGTTTGTTTAGTCTTTCCCTCCCGGCGACCTTTTTACAAAGAGATCTGAGGCAGGTACAATTGGTTTGACATTGCATATAAAACCCGGCGGTTGTACCTTTGGGTGGTTATATTGACTGATTTGCAATTCGCGATCTTTGTATTTCCTCCCCGGCGATCTTTTACAAAAAAGTGGGGTTAGGAACATTTGGGGTTAACTTTTAAACTTTAAATCACCCGGCGGGTGCAACCTGGAAGGGTGGGATGCCCGAATTTGCAAAATTCAGTTTAGTTGACCAGACAATTGAGGGATGCATTGTGTATCGCCTCCTTCAACATACGGCGCTTTAGGACACAATTGGGGTTAACGTTTTTTAAAAACTAATATTCACACCCGGCGGGTGCTCCTTGGAGGGATGGGAATAACGAATTTACGATTCAGTTAGTTAACCAGACAATTGAGGGATACGTTTTGTATCGCCGCCTTCAACATACGGCGATCTAAAAAGATACTTCGGGAGAAGTTAGATCTCGTATATTTGTCAGGCTTCCCAGTTTTTGATCTACGAGATAATTCGGGGGCCGGCGTCTTTTTTAGGGTTTTTTTTTTTCTCCAAAATTGAATCTTGGAACAAACACCACCGGAAAGACTTCATCTGTTATAAACGCCATGCTGGTCTTTATATATTATGTCAGAGGGTATTCATAAATCTTTTGGACAAATTAAGATATTCTGAAATCTTTTACTTAGGAAACCCCACCGCGTAGCGAGCTGTCGTCGTTGAGTATTACGTCTCGTTACCCGGCGGGTTATTTAACACTTGTGTGCGAACATGTTTGGGTTAACCTTATGAGCATTAATTCCTGGAAATTTTCTTTTTTTCCAGAGCTGGGTCCCGGCGGGTCTATGCAGAACCTGGAGTAATTATCCCACCAGTCTCTGTCATGGCTACCTTTGCCCCGGTTTTTGCTTTATGCATTACGCCCTCCTGTTCAGGTATCCCTATTTTTGCGCACACCCTTTGTATGAAATGTGTTCAAATGTCTCGTTTGGTGTAGGATACCTTTCCGGCGTTTTTTCTCGTTGCTCCGAGAACACCGTTTTTGTTTACCGAGTTTTAGTCAGGATGTCTCCAAATAGGTAAGTTACCCCGACGAGTTTGGTCGCTTGAGGGCTCATAAGAAACTGCGTTTTCTGTGGTCGAGCCTGGGAGCAGGCTTCCTGTGTTATTCATTGCTTTATGCATTACGCCCTCCTGTAATGTATAGTTTAGTGTGGGTTACCTTTCCGGCGTTTTTCTCGTTGCTCCGAGAACACCGTTTTTGTTTACCGAGTTTTAGTCAGGATGGCTAAAATAGGTAAGTTACCCCGACGAGTTTGGTCGCTTGAGGGCTCATCAGAAACTGCGTTTTCTATGGTCGAGCCTGGGATCAGGCTTCCTGAGTTATTCCCGTCGAGGGGGGCTCCACTCAGTTTTCTAGGTGATCAGGCTGACACCTGTTGGCCTTGGTTTTCTCTGCTTTTCAAAGCCATTGAAACAATGCTGTCTGTTTGTTTGGTCTTTACCTCCCGGCGACCTTTTTACAAAGAGGTCTGGGGCAGGTATAATTGGTTTGACATTAATTATATTAATAATAATATTTATAATAATAATAATATTTATTCAGTTAGCAATTTACAGAGTTGGTACCACATAGTATGTTATAAATATGACATGTACCAGCCTTGCATAATTCCAACTAAGGATAGCCCAATAAGGCTGTTAGGCGTATTTCCATTGGGGTCCTTGCATATGAATCCCGGCGGTTGTACCTTCGGTGGTTATATTAACGGATTTGCGATTCGAGATAATTTGCCAAACAATTGATTGATACAATAGGGTATCACGGCCTTCATGACGGCGATCTATGAGGGCTTCTGGGAGAAGCCGGATTAGAGATTAAGATAGGCTTAGACTTTTTATGGGATAAAAAGATGCCTGAATCTTACTAGTGTTTCAAGTGTAAAGGGTTACTTGAAAGACTTCATCTTTAATAAAGATATGCTTCATCTTTATGAGGATTAAGAAGTTATGCTTAATTCTTTTAGACAGATAAAAGATATGCTGAAATCTTTAATAAGCCATTGAAACAATGCCGTTTGTTTGTTTAGTCTTTCCCTCCCGGCAACCTTTTTACAAAGAGGTCTGGGGCAGGTACAATTGGTTTGACATTGCATATAAAACCCGGCGGTTGTACCTTTGGGTGGTTATATTAACTGATTTGCAATTCGCGATAATTTGCCAAACAATTGATTGATACAATAGGGTATCACGGCCTTCAAGACGGCGATCTATGAGGGCTTCTGGGTGACGCCAGATTAGAGATTAAGATAGGCTTAGACTTTTTATGGGATAAAAAGATGCCGGAATCTTACTAGTGTTTCAAGTGTAAAGGGATACTTGAAAGACTTCATCTTTAATAAAGAATCTGATGTGCTTCATCTTTATGAGGATTCAGAAGATATGCTTAAATCTTCTGGACAGGTAAAGATATGCTGAAATCTTTAATATGATACTAAAGGACAACGAAAAGTAGTGGTGGAGTGCTACGGTTCGTTGACCGGCGGTTTTGAGGCACATATTTTGTACCGTTTTGTGGGTGTAACCCTATGAGCATTAATCCCCGGAAAATTCTCTTTCCAGGGCGGATTACCGGTTTTGCACCAGGTGACCAGGTAGTTCCCGGGGGCGGGGTAGTTTTCCCCCAGTCTCTGTCGTGTCGGCACTTGAACCTCTCATTGCTGTATGTTCAACGCCGTTAAGCTCAGGTAGCCCTATCTTATTTTTATTTGTTAATGAAATAATTTAATAGCTAAATCATAATAAACATATATTTTCTATGATTATATTATGATAATATTGTGTTTATTTATAAGTAATTTATTTTAATACAATTAAATATAAATTAAATTAATTAGTATACTTTATGATTTTGCTCACCAGCTCTGCTTTCAATGTATTAATGAGGTATGGCAGCTTTTAATTATCATAAACCTTTACGGGACTCGGACGAGGGCTCCCGTTTAGGGAGTATACCGAGCTCGCAAGCGAGGGACAGCCACAGCCAAGGTGTATGGCGATACTCACAGTCGTACCTCACCCGCCGGACGATAACGCCGGCGGGCGGACCTGACGCTCTGATGACGGACGAGAACAGGTTGAGTTCCATTTATCTCTTTTCCGCCGCCAGACGCGTCTCTAATGTGCCACGTAGTCAACAAACTACAGGATTAGCGAGGCGTAGTCTCGCTAATCGTGCCCCTGTGGCCGGCGCAGTGTGGTACCCGCATTTGAACACATGGTGCCCGCACCCAGTGTCCCTCCTGGTCGGGTTGTTCCACTTAGAACACAATTGGCAGCCTAGAAACCTCGCGGACTTGTTCATTTTGGACATTCAGGAGGCCAAGTGGCTAGCACCTTATGGTAGCGACGTGACCAAGATATTCACGAATCAATATACCCAGTCTACAAAGCGACAGTTTCAATCGTATTGGAAAGCTTTTACGTCTCGGATTCTTAGAACAAAACAAACTGTGCCCTCGGAGGCGTTGGTTGTTTATTATTTAATTTATCTGTTCATGCAGAAACATTTATCTGAAAGTGATTTATGTGGGCAGGTTTTAAACTCCGCCCACCTCCCCGTCAGCTCAGGCCTACATGGTCTCTGGACAAAGCATCGTCGTTATTCTCGTTCCCGTATGTACCAAAGACTGCAGATTTTACAAAAGGGCAGTATTCCTTATGGCTTTGGCTACCGGGAACAGAGTATCTGAGCTGGCGGCGATGAGCAACGCACCTAATTGCCTCAGGTTTGATAGGCTTCATGAGTGTTTTCACATTGCACCTTCCCCAGGATTCATAGCCGAGATTGAGCACAGTGAACACGTGTTTTCAGAGTTCACGGTGCCAGCGTTAAACAGGGGAAAGGTGCACCATCTTTTTTGCCCAGTGCAAGCTCTAACCAAATATTTAAGAGTGGCACCTCTAAATCACCAGGGTGCTTTATGGGTCGCAAGTCCGGGTGAACGATTGATGGAGCGTACACTGGCTTCTCTCTTGGTCGAGGACTTTAAAGAGAAGCATCCCGGCGTTGTGGGTAAGACCCACGATTTACGCAAGGGGACAGCCTCTTTACGTTTCCTTAATAATCTTTCGGTGGAAGTTATAAAGTCCACACAGTTGTGGACCTCTAATCAGGAGTTTTTGCCTCGATACCTTTCAGTAGCTCTGGACAAACCTTCCTTGCCATGTATAGCTTTACGGCAGAGGGTCTAGGTGGCCCTTTTAGTCACGTTTTGTTTAATTTCAAGAAAAAGGGGGGGGAGGGTGCAGTCAGTGTGACATAGGACACCCTAGACCCCTCCGGAGTATGTGTTCGGAACATACGAGCTGTGATACTGGTTGTAGGCATTGTATTATAAAATTTCTCTGTTGTATTCATTGCAGGAAATTGTGCTAAAGGCCAATAGTAGTGTTACGACAATTCTTGTTGTAAGTAGCTTTGGCTGTGAAGCAATAGATTTTTGAGAAATCTCGGTAGTGGCAACTACGACTTTTACTTTTGCAGTAATTACTTCTGCATAAGTACACGAGTTCAGTACTTCTACGAATGTACAAGAATTCATTTATGTTTGGTTATATTTTTAGGAATATCTCCACTAGTTAATGGGGTTTATATGTGCACATGTAAAATTATAAGTTTTTAGTTTTCACCACTTACTTTAAGTGGGGTGCCTTCTTAACTAGCAGATCTGTGCACAGAGTCTCAGAGTTAACCCTTTTTCAAGCAGGCTTCTTTGAAGCACGCTCCTGCTTGTACCCCTTTTTGAAGATTTAGGCTGTATAAAGTTTATGCACCCGAATATCTCTTTTTTACAAAAGTAAGAATACTATGTGGTTGTTTGATTATCTGCTTTTCTAGAGTTATGATATGATTACGAATGTCCCCCTCCAGTCTTAGAAATCAGGCATGTTCGTCAATGATGGAGGGGCCACTAATAAATTATAGGTTTGACTCCTGTAAGGAGATAAAGAAAACCTAATATTTAGTAGTGGCCCCGTAATCATTGACGACTGGGGCCCTCCCGACCATCCCCATCCCATTCGTTGATGTATTAAGGATTTTTGTTTACTTGATATGTCAGTGAAGGAAGAATGACGCCTGAATCAGCGTCTGGTCAAAGATCCACACAAGTACATCCACGATATGATGGAAAGCTTATTGGATAGTTATTCTTATTTTCTGTTTGTTTTTTATTTTTTACGAAGTTTTTTCGTAGTGAGAACCCAATTCATAATGACTGAAGCCATGAGTGAGGTCACGTGCGCTCATGATGAAGGCTCCTCAGATTTTAAATGCTCTGCGCGGTAGATTCAAACTACGGCGGATTAGTGTTTGAAGAGGATGCCTTTTGTAATAGGCATGTTCGTCAATGATTACGGGGCCACTACTAAATATTAGGTTTTCTTTATCTCCTTACAGGAGTCAAACCTATAATGTTAGCTTTCTAATGAGTGATTGGTAACAGTGTAAGTTCATATAGGCACATAGCGTACTTATACTCTCATATTTTGATAAATCCTACCTTCCCGAGTTCAGGCAACACACAGTTGTCAACACCCCGTAATACCCCTTTGTGCAAACAGTAGCGGCGTCACCGACCTCCAGTGACCCAGAACTGCCTACTTAACATTCTTGCCAGCAAGTTCGCAATTTATATAGAATCTATGTTTCCTACATTTTCTCTTAAAACTAATAAGGAACAAATGTTGCAGAAATACTGTAGAAAGCGACTTACGTCTATAGCTTTCATTACCAATCCCCATGCACAGTTCCTACAGGAATAAATAACCTTATCCCAAATTCCGACAACCTCAGTTCTAAAAACCTCCCCCCCTTTTGTACGACTATATAAACTCCGAGCGGAGAGAAGGATGATAAGTAGAAAGAATATTTCTCTGGATCGGCAACCCGCTTTATAGAAAAATTGATTTTTACGGCATAGTTATTGACCACGGCACCCCGAAGTCTATATTCTATCTGTAGATACAATTACTTTATTCTAGGATCTTTGTTATTTGTGGCAACACCATTTCTTAACATAGAGCCCCAAAATAGTTCTTGTATCATAGTGTACCAAGTAAACTAGATAAGTGCAACTTTCTTATTTCTGGCATTCACAGAGATTAAGACTGTTATATTTATTGGTTACATGTCTATCTAGACAAAACATTGACATATTAAGGCAATACCTCCCTTTCAGTATTTTTCTATTTAGAAATTATACACACACTCCTCACAGAGATCTAGGATAGAAAGATCTTTGGTGTTAGAAGGGTTTAGCGAGATACCCTTACTTTGCATACATAAATCCTAGGCGCAAATTGTCTGTGGCAATCCACCAAAATTTGTGACTGAAAGGTTAACACTGCCTTGAGTTCTTTGAACCTATTATAAGGGTTAGGACAGTCAAGAAGAGCAATTATCTCGGCTCATCTTGCGTTCGTCCGATTATAAGTTAATCTGGCAAGACCTGAAACTTATACATTCAAAACCTCAGTTCAAGAGTACCTGAACAGAACTTCATCACCGATTAATATAAAGGTCAGGATAGTCAAGATTCGTTGGAAGCTAAATGCTGAGAATACTTGCGT
Organism: Paralithodes platypus; assembly: GCA_032716605.1. Taxonomy (NCBI): domain Eukaryota; kingdom Metazoa; phylum Arthropoda; class Malacostraca; order Decapoda; family Lithodidae; genus Paralithodes; species Paralithodes platypus. Next base: position 40,920,514 of record CM064519.1, read on the forward strand.
TAATCCGATATGGTGACCAACTGTTATCTAATAAGTTACGGAACCATATTTAAGACCCCAAACCCATTATCGTAAATACGATAGGCTATGACTCTTTGTGATCCCATATGTCTCTGTGATGTCACGATCGCTCCTGCAGCACGACGTAGGACGAGTAGATCGTATATTTTAAGATTGTAAATAAGTTAAGTTATAAAAGGCCTAATATGCTATTAAGCAATATTGCCATGGTCTTATGTAGTATATATGAATTTATCGTATATATTAATATAATTTATCGTATAGAGCAACCTAGATGAGGTACGATAATTTGGGCTCCTGGCGTTTTGCCAAGGCAGCAAGGTGTGCTTTCGAGGAACACCAGAGCCTTCATGAACACCAACCAGTTAACATCTATTTTCCGCCCTCAGTTGATCGCGTTTTTGAGCCTCTAATCACAATACACTGACAGCAAACCAAACAGCTACACCATCACGATGCTCTCATCGACGCCATGACTGACTGACAGATAAGCATAATAATCATGTCCATTCCCATGTAATCATTTATTCTTTCTTTAACTTGACTCGTGTCTCGGGACCGAAGTTTCGTTCCCCATTGTCCACCGCCATATTGGGTAAACGTTCTCCCTTGCCTCATTGCCACGTGGAACTATTGGTGAGTTAATTCCTGGCTAATATTAACCCTTATAACCTTACTAAAATGCCCCAGAACGAGAAGCCCACCACAGAAGCCATGAACGAACACCACACAGAAACACCAAAGGAAAGGTCCACAGAACGAAAGGACCAGCTGACCGAGCCAGCCATTTCAGACAGCCCAAGCCCGCAGGGCTAAACAGCTCCAGGACACACCCATTTACCTTTTCTAAAACTGACCATTTTCCACATCTCACGTACACTAACCCCCTCGTGTCCTACACTTCTAACTACAAAGATGATGAACAGGAATATACATTCATATTAAAAACACCCATGCCTGTCCCGACGTTGAGCCAATGCCAACACATCAGACAGCCATAATTATATCTATGTATGTTCTTGCATCCGAGAAGTAGATGTTATATATCTTAGAAGTTAAAACACCCACGCTGTCCCTAGACCTCGTATATCATTTTCCATGACGAGTATAGATATATGTAACCCGTGCCCAGTCGCCCCTTGCACTGTTCCTCTAGTAACTAAGTATTAATATTAACATTCCCTAACATCTTGTCTTGCCAGACTAAGCTTCTGAAGACCCATCGCCCCATAAATCTATGTATGCAATCCTTAGGTTAAGTATTTTTATCCGCCATTGTGTTCACCTTTTTCCATTTACTTTCCACAATTGTCATACGTCTTCCCCTTGCCTCCTTCGTATCCACAGCCCACACTACGCCAATTTACTTCGTGTCTTACACCTCTTACCCCAACCAGAGATTATATAAGATAACCTGGTTATCAGTATCTGTCATAAGTACCCCGAAACAATAACTAAGTACCCCTACGAACTGCCACTGTGGTTGGTATTTTATATTTAATAGAAAACGCAGTTCCCAGTGCCAACTAATAGTATCCATAACCCTCTGACTGATCACATAACTCTATCTTTTCCAGACTCATATACCACCCCATAGTTGCATTCCCCGGTAGCATTTGGCTAACGTATTCTACTGCCTTTTCAAACTTCCATATCAATTGTAGCCTAATGCCACCCCCACGCCCAGGGACCTTAGGGGCAAAATTTCCCTGTAGCCCTTGAACTCTCCCCCCCCCTCTCATTAAGACACCCGCGCTTCTCGACTCTTGTCCGACCTAGCCTCTCTCTCATACCTCTTGAAGATCCTTGAATTGTCCGTTACTAACGCTCTCCAACCTTTTATATATATACTCCTATCTAGCCTACCTTCACTTAGTAGGCCAGAACAACATTAGAACTTTACTAGCCCCTTGCATGCCATCTATTCTCTTACAACACATTCACAACCCTGCACCCAATGGTCGTCGGTGCGAGGCTAGCCGCCCCGCCAGTAACTAACTTCTATTGTCATACTTCCAGATAAATGTGGCAGAGTTAGCAACCCAGTCTCCACCATATCCAGCAAACCCTACAATTAACAACCAGCCGAGTAAAACCAGCTAGCTCAGGCACCTTCGGTTTTGGTATTAAAGACACTCACATCTGTCTCATACACAGAGGGTTATTACAAACACTGGTGATATGGCAAGCCCCTAGCCACAGCCGCCGGACGACTATATCAGAGAGGGCGCCCTGCTCCCCCTTTTTGCCCACCCGAGGAGGGAGACCCCCACCCCCGCGGAGGTATACCTGGCCCCTGTTTTGACTTTCGAGTCATTGCCAGGTAGCACAGGAATTCTTCCTATCGATGAACTAACCATAAATGACTAACACCTTTACTAACCTCTATTAACTCACAATAAACCATTTACCTTTCTTGCATGCTCTGATCACTAAATTAGCACCTCAGCTATACCATAGAATGGAGATTGAACAATCTAGAGAGACGCTCCTATCACAGCTGTCCCCATCCTCCTCGCAAAGTAGATCCAGTCTCTCTCCCCTAAATACGTCCAGTATAGCCAAAATAGTACCTCTTACTAAGGCTCAGTTATATGAAAATATAAAGGCTTCCTATCGCCCTGTGCCACAACTGTAAATATCATCTTACCTAGTCCCCATATCTATTGAGAGCTCAATTAAGTCCATAAGACTCGAGATCCCTACTGTCTACAGGGTCCAGAACCGAGCCTATAAATCTAACTCCCGCCCCCAGTCAAATCAGTTGAAAGCTAGACACCAACCAGGGGTCACTACCCTGCAGTTAATTTCTAGCTCTGCCCTTGTGTTGTTCCGGAGTGAGATCCCAGAACCGGCAGACTCCGTGGCAGATTTGGATAGAAGGACCTGCCCACGTATTGAAGAACTTCACACATATGGCCCCCCTGGACGGCCGCGGAACCAGTCGTTAGCCCCCAACATCATGGACGCAAGATAACCAGGACCAGACCCATCAGATACTACCCAAGATTCCCTTTAGCAGTACTACATATTACTGTGCTGTTTTAGATTCACTAATTAATATTTCTACGAAGTGGCTAAGACCTTGCCCAGTGTAATTCATACTTAACCATTCCATTTGGGACGTACTAAGCGATCAGTGCTCTTTAATTAACAGGCGACCTTGACTCTCGTAATTACCTTATTCAGATATTAAAACTCTAGTGATATCTAACGTTCGCCCACTGATTTGCGTTCTATGTATTTCTGAGACAAGGATATAAAACTTAGATCAGTACCCCCTGAGGTTACTAGAATTCCCGTGCTCTAAAAAAATGCGTGTCTAATCTAGTCTGTGAACTACTACTTGTGCACCAGAGCTACCAGTAATAAATCTAACAGTGAATATGAATCTATAAGTAACATTGATGGTCTTCGGTATATAAACCTGTGAAATCAAAGCCAGTGATCAGAAGATTTATACCTGAACGTTGGAAGTGGGAGACTAGGCTCCATCCAGATCCACTTATGCTAGTGTTGTTCAATTCTATTATATTGTCTTACACAAGTATTCTGCAGTGGTATATCAATAAACGTGATCATGTAACTTGCTACCATGTGTTTCTTTGTGTTCTCTATTCCTCATATCTTGTATTGTGCATGCAGCCTTATATACCCAGTCAATTTAGAACTCACATTACCCAAGTTAAACCTGTAGAAAAACAGGGCATAACATTGGCGGCAGCGGTGGTTCTTGATTCGGATAAAAGGTTGCATTACACTGCAAGTTTGGAACAGTAGAAGCATGGCAACATCGCGAAATCTTCAGCCACTCGCACACATTCCCAAGTATGATGTAAACACATATGATATCACCAGTTACTTAGACATAATAAAGCCAGTGTACGATGTGGTACTTCATAATGACCGCGAAAAAATCGCCATGGCAATTTTGCATGTTGTACAGTTGGGAGAAGCCGTTTCCCAACTTGTTGATAAGCCTACTTTTAAAGAATTTATTCACCAAATGGTGAAACAGAATACGCCAGAGAGTACCTGGAACCAGTTTCGATCCTTCGTGATCCGGACTTTAGATCCACTTTTGGGTTCCCCCGTCGCCCCCAAAATAATAAAAGTCGACGAGATCAAGTATGAAGGGGATATAAATGTGACCCTCATACAACTCTACAGATACGTGAGGACCACGTATAGCTATGAAGATTACGACCAACAAAATGAACTCTTATTCACCGCATTGTTAAACATCCTCCCACCCCACATCACCGCCCATCTCGACCCGTATGGCCTATTCGAAGAACATATGCTCGCCATCAGAGAAGAATGCCTACGCAGTTCGATGAATCCCCTATCCAACCTTTTAGCCCCTATCCAAGACTCCGTGCACCCTTCCAAAATGACTTCCGGTGAAAGTCCAACTCCAGTGAACTCTCCCCCCACCAACCCTCAGCAGCCCCCCCAACAAGAGCCGTATTCTAGCTATGCCTACCTATGTAGGCCTACCACAACATATTTTCCACATGACCCCAGAAATGTTCAGCTATCCCCCCACCAACAAAATTTCCCTTGTGACAGTTTACCGACCTCTCCCCCCACCAACCCTCAGCAGCCCCCCCAACAAGAGCCGTATTCTAGCTATGCCTACCTATGTAGGCCTACCACAACATATTTTCCACATGACCCCAGAAATGTTCAGCTATCCCCCCACCAACAAAATTTCCCTTGTGACAGTTTACCGACCTCTCCCCCCACCAACCCTCAGCAGCCCCCCCAACAAGAGCCGTATTCTAGCTATGCCTACCTATGTAGGCCTACCACAACATATTTTCCACATGACCCCAGAAATGTTCAGCTATCCCCCCACCAACAAAATTTCCCTTGTGACAGTTTTCCGTCGGTAGCTTGTGACAGTTTTCAGTCAGTAGCTCCCTTCCACCCCCACACAATTCACACCCCTAGAAAACTTCGAAACCCCACAATTGACTCGCCCTCTCATGTCAAACAAACCCACCAACCCCAGATAACCGCTAACCAGACCGTGACTGCCACCAAGAAAATTCCCAAAATTCGTCCTATTAACAACCCCAAACCTATACATCAGTCCTCTACCAATAACCCCTGTTCTACACCTAACTCTTCCCCCACCAACCCGCCGCAGTTCCCCCAACAAATCCCGTTTCCTATCTCGCTCACCTCTCACCACCCTGACCCTCCCACACGCGCCGTAAACCCTCCCCTCACGCGTGACGACCTAGGGACCCAACTATGTTCCCCCCCTTCCCCCAGAAATACTCAGCTATTCCCCCACCAACAAAATCTCCCTTGTGACAGTTTTTCGTCAGTAGCTCCCTTCCACCCCCCCACAATTCACACCCCTAATAAACTTCAAAACCCCACACTTGACTCACCCCCTCATGACAGACAAACCCACCAACCCCAGATAACCTCTAAGCAAACCGTCACTGCCACCGACACACCCCACCACTCTGATCCTCCCACACGCGCCGTTAATCCCCCCCTCACGCGTGACCCCCACCAAAGTGATTCCCCCCCCCTCATGCGTACCGAACACCTGCTCACCAGTCGGTCCCCCACCATCATGAGCCCAGCTAAACTATCAACCTCCCCCTCTTCACCGTTACCCCACCCTCCCCAAATTCCCCCCACAAAGATCCCGCTCGACGAAATACCACTCCCATCCCAATCCAACCACAAAACTTTTTCCACCTTGGCTAAACCCCAAAATACTCTCCCTCTCGCCCCAAACAACATAATCAACCTCTCAACTTCAACCACTCCTCGAAATCCCATCCATGTCTCTCCCGGAAATAAAATCACTCTAAATTCAACCCCTCTCAAACCACAACCCTGCCTGCCCAGACCCCCCCCACCATCTCCCTATCAAATCCCCACACCCCAAACCTCCAAACCACCCGATCATAGTAAACTCTCAACCTTCAGCCTTACTCACCCCTCCCCAAACCCCACTCACGACCACAACTCTCTACACAATTCAACCCCTCCCCAGCACCAACCTCTTCCGCAACAACAACCCCGACTCGACCTGCCCGTTTCATCATTAAAACCCCCCTATCACTACCCCCGACCGAAACCACTTAGACCCCCCCTCCAAAACTGGCCCCGGGCCAGCTCGCCCCCAGACCCACATTCCTAACGACAAGAACTAACGGTATATCCACCCCGCCCTTCCAAAGTGAAAGTGAACCACCACCCCCTATTACCCGACCGTCACCCAGACTAACGGCGACCCTAAATACCCCCCCCCCCCCCCCTGATGATGATGAGGATATTATTGTACTAAATTGTTTCGAATGTTTTCAATTCCTAAGCGATTGGGCATGATTCTATACATTTACATGTTTTCCATATACTGTATATACTATTTTTTTTCCTTAGTCATACTACTTTTCTTGTTACCTACACTTTTCTGACTATCTTTTAAATTTGCTTTATACATTGTTAAACACTTTACCTCTTCTTAATTTCCTGTGTTCTTAAGTATCTGTCCTTTCTTAAATTTACATGTTTTCCATATACTGTATATATTATTTTTTTCCCTTAGTCATACTACTTTTCTTGTTAACCTACACTTTTCTGACTATACTTCTTTTTACTTCACCCTTGAGGCTCGAGGACGAGCCTATAATGAAGGAGAGGGAAGTAAAATGCCCCAGAACGAGAAGCCCACCACAGAAGCCATGAACGAACACCACACAGAAACACCAAAGGAAAGGTCCACAGAACGAAAGGACCAGCTGACCGAGCCAGCCATTTCAGACAGCCCAAGCCCGCAGGGCTAAACAGCTCCAGGACACACCCATTTACCTTTTCTAAAACTGACCATTTTCCACATCTCACGTACACTAACCCCCTCGTGTCCTACACTTCTAACTACAAAGATGATGAACAGGAATATACATTCATATTAAAAACACCCATGCCTGTCCCGACGTTGAGCCAATGCCAACACATCAGACAGCCATAATTATATCTATGTATGTTCTTGCATCCGAGAAGTAGATGTTATATATCTTAGAAGTTAAAACACCCACGCTGTCCCTAGACCTCGTATATCATTTTCCATGACGAGTATAGATATATGTAACCCGTGCCCAGTCGCCCCTTGCACTGTTCCTCTAGTAACTAAGTATTAATATTAACATTCCCTAACATCTTGTCTTGCCAGACTAAGCTTCTGAAGACCCATCGCCCCATAAATCTATGTATGCAATCCTTAGGTTAAGTATTTTTATCCGCCATTGTGTTCACCTTTTTCCATTTACTTTCCACAATTGTCATACGTCTTCCCCTTGCCTCCTTCGTATCCACAGCCCACACTACGCCAATTTACTTCGTGTCTTACACCTCTTACCCCAACCAGAGATTATATAAGATAACCTGGTTATCAGTATCTGTCATAAGTACCCCGAAACAATAACTAAGTACCCCTACGAACTGCCACTGTGGTTGGTATTTTATATTTAATAGAAAACGCAGTTCCCAGGGCCAACTAATAGTATCCATAACCCTCTGACTGATCACATAACTCTATCTTTTCCAGACTCATATACCACCCCATAGTTGCATTCCCCGGTAGCATTTGGCTAACGTATTCTACTGCCTTTTCAAACTTCCATATCAATTGTAGCCTAATGCCACCCCCACGCCCAGGGACCTTAGGGGCAAAATTTCCCTGTAGCCCTTGAACTCTCCCCCCCCCCTCTCATTAAGACACCCGCGCTTCTCGACTCTTGTCCGACCTAGCCTCTCTCTCATACCTCTTGAAGATCCTTGAATTGTCCGTTACTAACGCTCTCCAACCTTTTATATATATACTCCTATCCAGCCTACCTTCACTTAGTAGGCCAGAACAACATTAGAACTTTACTAGCCCCTTGCATGCCATCTATTCTCTTACAACACATTCACAACCCTGCACCCAATGGTCGTCGGTGCGAGGCTAGCCGCCCCGCCAGTAACTAACTTCTATTGTCATACTTCCAGATAAATGTGGCAGAGTTAGCAACCCAGTCTCCACCATATCCAGCAAACCCTACAATTAACAACCAGCCGAGTAAAACCAGCTAGCTCAGGCACCTTCGGTTTTGGTATTAAAGACACTCACATCTGTCTCATACACAGAGGGTTATTACAAACACTGGTGATATGGCAAGCCCCTAGCCACAGCCGCCGGACGACTATATCAGAGAGGGCGCCCAGCTCCCCCTTTTTGCCCACCCGAGGAGGGAGACCCCCACCCCCGCGGAGGTATACCTGGCCCCTGTTTTGACTTTCGAGTCATTGCCAGGTAGCACAGGAATTCTTCCTATCGATGAACTAACCATAAATGACTAACACCTTTACTAACCTCTATTAACTCACAATAAACCATTTACCTTTCTTGCATGCTCTGATCACTAAATTAGCACCTCAGCTATACCATAGAATGGAGATTGAACAATCTAGAGAGACGCTCCTATCACAGCTGTCCCCATCCTCCTCGCAAAGTAGATCCAGTCTCTCTCCCCTAAATACGTCCAGTATAGCCAAAATAGTACCTCTTACTAAGGCTCAGTTATATGAAAATATAAAGGCTTCCTATCGCCCTGTGCCACAACTGTAAATATCATCTTACCTAGTCCCCATATCTATTGAGAGCTCAATTAAGTCCATAAGACTCGAGATCCCTACTGTCTACAGGGTCCAGAACCGAGCCTATAAATCTAACTCCCGCCCCCAGTCAAATCAGTTGAAAGCTAGACACCAACCAGGGGTCACTACCCTGCAGTTAATTTCTAGCTCTGCCCTTGTGTTGTTCCGGAGTGAGATCCCAGAACCGGCAGACTCCGTGGCAGATTTGGATAGAAGGACCTGCCCACGTATTGAAGAACTTCACACATATGGCCCCCCTGGACGGCCGCGGAACCAGTCGTTAGCCCCCAACATCATGGACGCAAGATAACCAGGACCAGACCCATCAGATACTACCCAAGATTCCCTTTAGCAGTACTACATATTACTGTGCTGTTTTAGATTCACTAATTAATATTTCTACGAAGTGGCTAAGACCTTGCCCAGTGTAATTCATACTTAACCATTCCATTTGGGACGTACTAAGCGATCAGTGCTCTTTAATTAACAGGCGACCTTGACTCTCGTAATTACCTTATTCAGATATTAAAACTCTAGTGATATCTAACGTTCGCCCACTGATTTGCGTTCTATGTATTTCTGAGACAAGGATATAAAACTTAGATCAGTACCCCCTGAGGTTACTAGAATTCCCGTGCTCTAAAAAAATGCGTGTCTAATCTAGTCTGTGAACTACTACTTGTGCACCAGAGCTACCTGTAATAAATCTAACAGTGAATATGAATCTATAAGTAACATTGATGGTCTTCGGTATATAAACCTGTGAAATCAAAGCCAGTGATCAGAAGATTAATACCTGAACGTTGGAAGTGGGAGACTAGGCTCCATCCAGATCCACTTATGCTAGTGTTGTTCAATTCTATTATATTGTCTTACACAAGTATTCTGCAGTGGTATATCAATAAACGTGATCATGTAACTTGCTACCATGTGTTTCTTTGTGTTCTCTATTCCTCATATCTTGTATTGTGCATGCAGCCTTATATACCCAGTCAATTTAGAACTCACATTACCCAAGTTAAACCTGTAGAAAAACAGGGCATAACACTTACCCTATATATAAATGTATTATGTGAGACCTTTGGATATAAATTAGCTTGTTTCAGAATGAATTCAATTTAGATATGGAGTAGTTTTCATTTAGATTGATTTTATTTTATTCATTATAGCTTAGTAATATTTAACTTCCATTGATAGTTTACCACATTGGTGCCCAGACCTCGGGATTTAGCTGCCAGTAAGGGATTTTAAGGCAATGAACAAGGGGACATATAACAGGATGCAGGAACAACTCTATGATAATCTGGCAAGGCTAGCCAAGCGATGGTTAGAGCTGGAATGCAGGGTCACATCGTTGCACCTGCCTAAGTCCTGCATCCCACCCATCATCTTCCCCCAATAAATTTTCTTTTCCATTTCAGACTTCCTGTGACATATGACCTGACCTAACATTTTTTTTTTTTCAATATGATCCTTTAGTAGGTATTGCTATTTTGTGTACTATTTTTTCTCCATAACGTAGAAGTCTGCCGGTCGGCGTCTCTTAACTAGACTACTATTTTGCCGTTGTTTTTGTAACTTAACATTTAGATACATAGCCTATAGGCTCACATGCAAAATGAATAAAGACAATAAAGAGACACCGTCTAGTGGGGTGCTGATCAAGGCCCCTAAAAATCAAAGGGCGGGACTTCGGGGAGTATTCCTATACTGTACTGTAGCAACATACTGTACCGGAAGCTAAATGATGTGAGGCATGGTACTGTACACAATTAGGACAATGGTTTTGGTAACACAGTAGTTTGATGACCACTGTATTTGGTTGAGGCAGTGCTGTGAACTACATGATAGCAAGCTGGGTATTATTTAATTTCTTTTTATTTTATGTAGCCTATGTACAGTAGCTTATATATATTTATGTTACTGTAAGGTATATATGGACCCCAGTATGGTCCCCTCTGTACTGTGTGAGTCTGAAATAAAGTATTATTATTATTATTATTATTATTATTAAATAGGCTAATTGTGGACGTCAACACTTTCATCACTACTGCTGAACTAGAGGAATTGGAGGCTAGATTAGAAAACGTCCAGGCTACCCACGGTCGTATTATGGCTCTGAGTGAGGTGATTGTGGCTGACATGACAGAGGAGGAAGAGATCGTTACAGAGTGTGATAATCGCGCCCTCTATGACAAACCTGTCTTTAGAGCGAAGTACATATTACAGCGTGCTGTCGCAAGTAAGAAGGGAGGCGATAATGAGGCCCATAGAAGGGCTGACCCAAAACATACTGTACACCTCCCAAAGCTCAATCTTCCTACATTTGGGGGCAAGTTGACTGAGTGGTTAGCTTTTTGGGACGTATTTCGGTCTACAGTTCAATGAATCCTCTTTGGATAATGTCCGCAAGTTTCACTATCTGAAGGGACAAATGGAAGGAGAGGCCTTACAATATTTTGATAGAGGGTTTTGCGGTAGTGGGTGGTAGTTATCATGAGGCAGTACAATTATTAAAGTCCACATACGGGGATCAAGAGCAGTTGAAGATGGCCCATGTCGTTACCTTGTTAAGGCTCGCAGAACCACAGTAAAAGGTTGAGGAGTTAACAAATTTTAGGGCAAATATGGAGTGCCATACTCGATCGCTAGACACCCTAGGGCTCACCACACAGGAAATGATAGTCATTATCTTGCATCAAAAGCTTCCTATGGCAATACTTGACAAGGTTAGATCGTTTGACCTGGGGGAGTTCAAAACTCAGTTCAGTAAGGAAATCAATAATCTACAGTTGAACAAAGGGAGAATGTATGAGTCGGGAGGGAGTGAGAATGTGGAGAAGAGGGGAACAGTAAGCATGACAGTGGGGACTAATGAAAAGAAAGAGGGTATGTATAAGAAACCTGCTCAGATTCGATGTAAGCTATGTAACAACAAACATAAATGGAGTTTCTGTGTACCCAAGTACCCAACCTGTGTTTCAAGTACCCAACAAATGAGACAAAACTAGCACAGGCGAAAAGATAGAAGCTATGTATAGGGTGTCTAAGTAAGGAACATGGTAAGCAGGGACAATGTACTGCTACATACTTAAGGCCCTGTCGCCACTGCAAAGGACATCACTTTGATAAGTTGTGTCCTACAGCAGATAAAGTCAAAGACGTCAAAACAGAGGGTAGTACAACTGTGGCACTAGGTAGCACGCAAGACACCACTATATTGCCCACAATTCAGATTCCCATGGAAGGTAATGACAGTAACAATGTTTGTCGGGTACTTCTAGATCAAGGGTCTCAACGTTCCTTTATAAAGAGGTCCGTACTAGTGGGACTGAAGCACCGAATCGTAGGGGCTGAGACTCTTCGATTACAGGGCTTCACAGGGGTTACTGATAAGCAAGACTATGAGATAGCGGAGATTTCATATTTCTACCGTAAAAACCGGTACTTTATGACTTGTATCGTAGTAGACACCCTACCAGAATATGTACAGTATCTGTAGGAGTGAAGAAGGTGGAACACGCATTACGTAGCAAGGGGGTTAACTTGTCAGATCCCATGGGAAATCAGAGTGAGGTGCATGTTCTATTTGGTGTGGATCATTATTATGAAGTAGTATACCCTGGATTTAAAAAGATGTGTGGTGTAATTTTAATCCCCACTAAATTTGGATATTGCATGAGCGGAAAGGTGCATACTACACAGTCAAAGGTCCTGGTCGACACGGTCTCGATATATAGAGTCAATATAACCGCGGCAGAGGAGTTGGGAAGGGAGGATTCCCAACCTAGTGACCCTAAGATGGCTGCCGAGTTCGACCTGGAACGACTGTGGATATTGGATCACATAGGCATTAATCCTATGGAGACTGATTATGACTCGGAAGTTGCGCTACAAAGGTTTGACGAGTCTGTGAGCTACTGTGCCTCAGACAAGCAATATAAAGTTAGTTTAGCCTGGAAGAACAGTGAGATAAGCCTGCCTACCAACTATGGTTTGGCATTAGGTCGCTTGCGCGCATTACAGCGGAAATTGTCTAACGAACCGAGCACGCGCCAGGCGTATGACGATGTATTTCGGAGTTATGAAGATAGGGGCTTTATTGAGAGAGTCGATGTCAACGAACCGATTAAGAAGGGTAGGGTTCACTATCTGGCCCATCATGGGGTAAGGAAAGACAGCGTCACCACACCAATACGGGTGGTGTATGACTGCTCTGCCCATCAAGGTCAACAACCCAGTCTGAATGACTGCCTGTTGACAGGTCCGTCCATGGTGTCGGACCTGTCCCAACATCTATTGCGGTTTAGGCTGGGGAAGTACGCCTATACCAGTGACATCGAGAAAGCATTCTTGATGGTCAAGCTAAAGGAGGAAGATAAAGATGTTACCCGCTTTCTTTAGTTCAGCCACATTACCGACTCTGAAAGTCCGGTCATAATATACCGTTTTCGGGTTGTACTCTTTGGGGCCACGTGTTCACAGTTTTTGTTAAATGCCACAATCAGAAAACATCTAGCTGACACTCATGAGGACACAAGTAATCTATCTCACGGATTATATATAGACAATTTGCAGGGTTCTAGCGATAGTCAGGATGATTTGTTATATACATACTGGCAAGCACGCAGATTGTTTGCGGATGCACATCTATTTCTCCGCGAGTGGGTTACTAATAGTGAAGATCTTCAGAGTTTGATACAGGTGGACGGTACGGCATCTCTTAACCAGGAAAAGTCCAGAAATTTGGGGATGAGTTTTCGTATTTAGTGCCAATAAATATGGGAACACGTATCCAATCGTCCACTATCATTCACAGGATTAAGTTCACCTAATATATTAGTGAAACTGAAGTAAAACTAAATTGTTAGTAATTTCCATTGTTACCTTTTCACAAAGAGAGAAGTGCACTAATTCTCAAGGAAGAATTATAGATATATAGTTGAAGTGATATACCTGATTTCTATCCAGATCCGCAAGCGTACTGGGAGATTTTAAAACGAGAAGTTGTACCACTTATGAGTACCCCATGTGTTAAAAGTGTTTCTAAATTCATCATATGTGTTTCTAGTGAATAAATAAATAAAGCTGTATTACAAATTATCTTTTAAGATTATGCATGTTCTCTGTTGATTATTTATATGTACTTGCATGAATTCCAATATCCCAGTCTAGAAGAACTCACCTTAACCAATTGTTAATCCTGCATAAAATCAGGGCATAACAAACCACATCCAAATTGATTACTTTATTATGGATATAAACAAAAAGTCTCAGAACAGTTATCAAACTCATAAAGTCTGAATCGGATTGAATTTGGAACCTGTGGAAGAGCAGGCTTGACATGGTTTGATATTCGACACCCTTAACCTATGAAGCGCGATAGGCCTCACGGAAGGGTAACCATAGCGAACGCGATAGGCCTCACGGAAGCAAGACCATAACAAAAAAAAATCCAAAACACCCCAGGGGCTCTCAAAACAAAGGAATTTGTCACTAGGTGAAATAATTCCCCTCTAGTACTCATCCATATGTTTCTCACCACCCCTTCCCCTCCTTCCCCACCTTATTCCCCCCTCCTCAATTATTATCTATTTTTCCTCTTATTTTCATCATTTATCGGTTATTTTTCTCTCCCGCGGTAATGTAGCACAAGTTGGTTGCATAAAAGATCGTTATATAACACCGACGCACCGCCCCGCTCGCTTCAGTTACCTCACAGACAGCGAGAGGGGATGGTTGTGCTTGGCTCACTCTCGCCTGAGAATATGACCGGGTGGCGAATATTTACGTTTTTCACCACCCAAATGCTTTTCCAACTTATTTTAGCACTCTTGAAGGTTCATATTATAGGTTTGAGTCCCGAAGGGAAGAAGGAAAACATAATATTTAGTAGTGGCCCCGGAATCATTGAAGATGCGCCTTAACATTGTTATGGCCAATCTTTGAACTCCAGCTTGTCTTTCAAACTTCCCGCCCGGGAGAGATCAAAATAAGATTGCCACACATCGTGAGCGAAACGCTCTTAAAAAACACTCACGGACTCGTCCTATATGATGTGGGTACCACTACTAGAAAAAACTAGCAAAAAATAATGAAAATAAAAAGTTTAAACTTGATCTTAGCATTGCACTTCCCATGCGTCTGCTGTTCCGCACGCTCCGCCTCACTCATCGAAGCAATCTCTCGCCCTTAATCTGATATATCAAGACTCTCAAAACATAGCAGATGAATGGGAAGGGGATGGAAGGGAGGGCCAAAATCGTTAATGATTCCGGGGCCACTACTAAATATTAGGTTTTCCTTCTTCCCTTCGGGACTCAAACCTATAATTTATTAGTGGCCCCTTCATCATTGACGATGCGCCTGATATCTCAAGACTGGAGGGGGACATTCATCATGAACATCATAACCACTAATAAATTACTAAGGTTAAAAGAGAAACTTGTACAAAAAAGATCATAGTTTAATAAAAATAATAAAAGGTTTTACAGGCAGCGTCTCTTAAAGGTTGACTGTTGTGTAGCACCGTTACGTTTGATAAAACAGTTGGTGTCACACACATAAACTATACATTTTAGCGTATGAATACATAAATAAATCAATATCTCATCTCTTACAAAATACTGATAATATGATGGCCTATATTCATATGGCCCACAGGTACTATATTACACAAATATTTGTACTCTTGCCCTTAATCCTAACCTTAAGATTAATGAGTATAATGGAAACTCTATTGCCACACATAAAGTAAACATAATTTTTTTTCCTGACTAGACTAACTTATCTTAGTCTAAGAAATGGGTTATCACACGACCTTCATTCCCCTTATTATGTTGAATCACATAAGAGGCAGGTTAGAGGTCCTAGCTAGGATACCTCCCCCCCCCCCCTTTTCTTTACAAAAATAGCTTAAAACTAGACTCTCTGCCTTAATGCTATACATGTACGAGAAGGTTTCATGAGATTCACTGACAGGTAACGTGTTAAGAAAGAATGATTAGATGACCATAGTTTGGTCTGTTGAATGTCATTGAGTGAGTAATTATGTAGGAATCTGAGTGACGCAGCCCACTTCCGGATATCGTGTGATCTAGCAAGAACGCCCGGATTACTCTCTCTAATTACTTCTACCAATAACGCAGCCAACTGTCGCTTTTGAAGACGTTTACCTGTCCGTGAAACCCAGAGGGACCCTACCTGAGCTGGCCGAGATTCCCGCATAAATAAAATGAGTGATTGCACCGGGCAAAGTAAATGGTGCTTATCGCCCTGTTTCAGAGCAGGAACTTCAAACTCTGTGAATACATGATTACTGTGTTCATTTTTAGCAATGAAATTGGGAGCAGGAGCAATATGTACACTCATGTTGCACCTCGAAAATCTTAAGCAAGATGGCTCCGAACTCATTGCCGCCAACTCAGACACCCTATCACCCGTGGCCAATGCCATTAGAAAAAAGGCTTTCTTAAGTCTTAACTCGAAAGGAGGATTATGACAATATTTACAGGATTGAAGCATTTCAAGGGTCAAATCAAGAGACCAAGTGGGTGTAAGTTGGCGTGGAGGAGGGCGAAGCCGGAAGCAAGACTGCATGAACCCCTTTTCCTCCGCCTCTGGCACGGACAGACCAGTTAAATCGAAAAAAGGTGTCCGAATTGCTGTGAGGTGATTCCTTAATGTGACAACTGACAACTTTTGCATTTCAAATAGGTAATTTAAATAATTAAACACCAGAGCCACCGAGGACTGTTGTTGATCAGTTTCTACGATCCAGGTAGTAAACGACTTCCAATGAGATTGATACTGTCTTTGAGTTGATTTAGCATACTGATTAATCAACTTGTGAGTCACGGCTTCCCCAAACTGGCCTAGCCACTTGGCCTTCTGAATATCCATAAGGCAAAAGTCAGCGAGGTCTTCAGGTTTCCAATTTTGTCTAAGTGGATGTACGAGATCGGGGGCGACACCGGGTTCTCGCACCACGTCTTTAATTGATTGTACCAAACTTGAGCTGGCCACAACGGCGCGATCATCGAGGCCATGCTTCGGTAACCCCGTAGTTTGTGAACTGCTTTGCACATTAACCTCTCCGCGGCGCACAGTTTTTTTTTTTACACCTATGTACTGTGCGCATGTAAATATGATTTTGGGACCCATTGCCAATTTCGATAAAAAGTACATCAGCGTGTAGGGAATGTTTGCGTGCATCGGCCCATATATATTTGACCCCCCAAAAAATGTCTGGGGGGGTGGGGGAACGGTCCGTAGTTGAAAAATGTGGAGCGAATGGCACCGCGCGGCTAGATTGTCATCGAGCGGCGAGATTTCCCGGCCGAATTTTCACGCGCCCAGGGGATAGAACCTGAGGGAGGAGGGGGTGGGTTACCGCGTAATATCACGTATATCTCCTTTTTTTATCCCTTTTAGGCTATGTAGAGTATGTATACATGTGTAGGCCACCCATATAACAATGAATATGCCTCATAGTGACCACAAATTGCAATATATAAGGGAATTATCAATGAATTTTTAGGCGGGAATGAAGACGGGTTGGAGGTTTGGCGGCAATTTATGAGATGAGAGTGTGGTTTGCGCTATAATATCACGTATATCTCGTACTTAGAGCACTGTCATGCTATAATACAGACGTGTACGTATGTAGACGTCCCATATAACAATATATATACCGCATATAGACCAATTCATGCGATATTACGCACATTATCAATGAGTTTCTATGCGTGAACCAAGGTGTGATTGAGTTGTGCTGGGAATGGAAGGGGGAGAGGGTGTGTTGCGCCATAAATGTCACGTATATCTCGTACTTAGAGTACTGTCATGCTATAATACAGACTTGTACGTATGTAGCCGTCTCATATAACAATATATATACCGCATATAGACCAATTCATGCGATATTTACGCACATTATCAATGAGTTTCTAGCAGACGGAAGCCTAAAAGGGGGGGTAGGGGTGGGTGGGTGGGAGGGAGGCAGGGAGTGAGTCGTGGAGAGAGTGAAGGCAGGGAGATCTATCAAGAAACATACGCAGCTGTGTGATAATTGTGGAGGCGCCCGAGGCGTATGGATGTCTTGTGATTTTTAACCTTATGTCTAGCAGGTGTCTGGGGTTCGTTGCCACCCAGAGGTCTACAATAACATGAGTCATGGATGGAGAGAGAGAGAGAAAGTGAGACATGCGTATGTCGTACGTATAAATGGCTTTCAGAATTGCATTTTTATTCAAGCAGACATTGCATTTTAGACACATGTAAAGTACCACAGAAATATGTAGGCCATTGACTGTAAATAAAGTACTATATTATAGACCAGGAACGAGGGTGGTCAGTAAACATCGGCAGTTAACCTTTTTTGATAGAGAGCTAAATATAGACTGGTGTCGCCTGACACTTGCGAAAGGGTCGATTGCCACCAGAAAACTTATATTTATTTATTTCCAAGTAATATGCAATCTAAATGTATATTCGAGACCTACTCCAAGTATTTGTATGACAGTCATGACTATGTATAATCCAATATACACGCGTAAGGGCGTAGGCGAGATATAAGAAAGATGGTTGAGCAATTTTCGACACACACACAATTATTATTCATTATTATTTACAATATTATACAATACAAATGTATTTGTGAAGAGTATTTTATGCATTCTTGTATTTATACAAATTTTGTTCCCAGACAAAGCTGCTGTGGCTGGAGGGAGCGGCAAGGGTCATCCACTGACCGCTTGACCGTGTGATAATGACTGGAGTCACACTGAGAGGGGCAATTTTGCTGAGTGTTTGGGCAATTTTTGACAGAATAAAGTTATATAATTACTAATTTTTGACAGAGACAAACTTTTATAAACCTTTGCATGATATAATTGATAATCCCATCAATTTACAAACGTAAATTGGTGGGATAATTCATTTTTTTTTTGTATATTGTCATTTCGATTGTAGACACAAAGTTTAGAGTGACATTTGGTATGAGATCCTGTGGCATGGTTGGTAAGGTCATGGACTGGAAAACTCAAAGTGTGGTAGGGTAGTGGGATCGAATCCAAGGGCATGGGGAAGGTTTTATAATGTTTAGATACATTTTGATAAAAAAAAAAAAATTACAAGATCATGCCATTGTATTCAAACAATATGAAATATGCATAGAATATATCATATTGTAAGAATACAATGACATGACCTTGTATTTTTTTTATTTTATTTTATTTTTTATTTTTTTTATTATCTTAGTAGGTTTGACAGGATTTATTGAAACATATTTATTTTGGTACAATTCATTTGAGGTAAGAAAATATATACACATTACTTTGGCTATAACAAACATATATATTGATATACTAAAAAAGAAGGCATATTACATGGAAATCTTTGAAACTTATAAACTAAATAATGAAAGATACAATTATATAATGTAAAAAGCTATATCACAGGGACGTCTTTGGAACTTATACATTATATAATATATATGTAACATTATGAGGTAGCGTGATCAATTTGGTCAGGTCAGGTAAGGTAGGGCGCGAGTCCAGGGCAGGGCAGGGGGCGAGTCCAGGGCAGGGCAGGGCAGGGGGCGGCACTCAGTAGTTTTTATACATGTGGTAGTCCCTGAAGCAGTCACCCAAGCAGAGTGCAACTTTGCACTCGGCCCACATTGATGTGACTCGTTTGGCTACGTGGGGTTTCCTGACACTGGTGCTGCAGACGTGGCACTGCACCTGCCTGTGACGAGTGCCAACCAGCTCGGTGTTGGTTGGGTAGTGTCTTTCGACCCCCAGCTGGATGCGGTCAGGGACGTGATCCCCACGCCATGCCGTACGTCTGTGAGTGGTGGTGCCATACTTCTCCAGGAGTTGATATGCAACGTTGTACACAAACTCCCGGAATTTTAGCTTC
The DNA here is from genome assembly GCA_032716605.1 of Paralithodes platypus. Lineage (NCBI taxonomy): Eukaryota > Metazoa > Arthropoda > Malacostraca > Decapoda > Lithodidae > Paralithodes > Paralithodes platypus. The sequence goes on from CM064519.1 coordinate 40,940,128, forward strand.
TGGTTTGGGGCCATCTCTCTCTTCACCAACCACAAGTTGTAGGCGTTGAGCATCGTGATGTCAACTAGGTGGAGGAAGAGCTTGTGATACCACTTCACAGTCTTCCTCAGACACTCAACGCCTGACAGTTGACAGTCAGACTTGTCCACCAGGCGCATGTTCTTTGTGTAGTCCACTACCATGTCGGGCTTATAGATGGTCTTCTTGGTTCGGTAGTGGATTTTACCAGAGTCCATCTGGGCACCTGTGTGGACTGTGGAAAGCCGGTGAACGTCTCTTTTGTCCTTCCACTTCAGGGCTACCACTTTCCCAGACTTTTCCAGTTGCTTGTACTTCTGCCCCCTTCGTCGCCTTCTTCGGACATGCCTCTCGCGGTGTTCCTGGGCCAGTTCGTCTTCAGAAGGTGTGTCACTGGAGGAGGCATCTGACAGAGGAATGACATCACCTGTGAACTTGGGCATAAACTTTCTTGTCTTTCTGACAGTCCCACATGACCCCGTTTGGTTGTCATGAAGAAACTGGCAGAGAGCAGGAGAAGTATACCAGTTGTCAGTGTAGATGATGTGGCCTTTGCCCAGGTAAGGTGCCAACATTTTCCTGACGATGGCACCTGACATGCCCATGGGGTCACCGGCAGCAGCTTTCGGTACGTCAATGTCAGTTCCTGCATACACGATCATGTCAAGCACTATTCCAGTTTCACAGTCGCACAACACGAAGAGCTTGATTCCGAACCTATGCCTTTTCAAGGGGATATACTGCTTGAAAACAAGACGTCCTTTGAAGAGCACGAGCGACTCATCAATCACCAAATTGAGGAAGGGGTAAAAGTATTTCCTATACCTCTCCAACAACATGGTGAACACATCCCGAACTTTCCATATCCTGTCAATCCTGTTAGGATTTTCGTTGTCTGCAAAGTGCATAAATCTTAGCAGCAACAAAAATCTGTCACGAGTCATGAACTTATTGAAAGTTGGGGTGGCGATGAGAGGGTCGTGCTTCCAGTAGTGTTGCAACACATGCTTCTTGCAAAGAGGCATGAGGAACAACAAGGCAAAAAACGTCATGAATTCTTCAACAGTCGTATCCACCCAGCCTCGTATTCTCGCTTTTGGAGAAATGACGTCCAATTTGCCAAACACCCACCTGTAGTAGGCGTTTGTTTGGGCAACGATGTAAGTCATTACCTCCAAATCGAAAAAAGCGAGGAAGAACTCGCTTTCGTTTGAGTTTTCGTCACAGGGACAGTCATCAGTTGTACCTGACGTACCAGGATTGAACTGGGGCACGTCAGGCACAAAATTGACCCCGTCAGACCACTCAAACGAAGGCATGCCAGGGATCGGAATGTCGTCTCCGTCTGCTTCTGCGTCTGAAATATCGCTGCCATGTTCGCGATACAACACAGCATCATCATCACCCTCCTCTTCACTAGACAGATGTCCTTCTTCATTTTCATCACCGACGTCTGACTCACTTCCATTATCCACTCCCAAATCCCCCCACCCTTGGTCCCGTGCTAGGGCGTCGTCGTCGAAACCCGCAGGGCTGCCAATGCCCTGCGAATCACCACCAAACAGCAGGGCGGCGTACTTGGATGGTGTCAGATTTGTTCTGCTCGCTCTAGCACGTAGGGGCGTCTTATGGACAGGGGCAGGGGCAGAAGGGCCGGCAGGGTCGGCGTCGGCAGGGGCGGCAGTGGTGCGTGGTGCAGTGGGCCTGGAGGCAGGCAAGATGATGGTGGTGCCTGTCGCCCCTTTCCCTTTCCCTTTCCCTCTTCCTTGGGCAGGGGCGGCAGGGGCAGCAGGGGCAGCAGGGCCAGCAGGGCCAGCAGTCGCTTTCCCTCTCCCTTTCCCCTTCCCCTTCCCCTTCCCTTTTCCTTGGGCAGGGGCAGCAGGGGCAGCAGGGGCAGCAGAGGCAGCAGGGGCGGCAGGGGCGGCAGGGGCAGGGGCAGCCGGGCCAGGGGCGGCTGGTGGTGGTGGTGGCAGGGTCACTGTGGCAGGCGTACGGGTTCTCTTCCCTACGCCCTTGCTTTTGATTCTGCCTGCCCCCGCAGGTTCTGCAGCCCTAGGGAGGCCTCCTGCGTCGCTGGTACTGGTGGCAGGGATGGCAGTGGTGGTGGTAGTGGTTGTTGCAGTGGCCTGGGTCGTCGTGGCAGTGTCCCCAAAGTCCAATGACCTCTGTGCCATTGCCCTGCTTGCACGTGTTTTACGTGCTTTTGGTGCTGGTGCTTCGTCCTCCGAGCTGTAGGGCGTGTTGTACTGGTAGCTTGGGGTCCGGGTAGCCACCCTTAGCCTTCCACGGTGGCTGACACCACCAGAAGGAGGGCTGGTTTTGTCATCAGGGCGCGAGCGTGAGGGACTTGTGGGCTCCATGACTAGTGCTTGGGTTCTGGCGCGGTGGTGCTTGTACTAGTGCGGGGCGAGCATGTGGCGGGGTGGTATCGAGAGTTGCCATGTAGTACTACACCCACACCAATTTGTAGCCGCCTGCCTATAAACCCGCGGTTTTGGTACGTGTTCAAAAGCCTTACTCTTAAGAGTCTTCCCGCAGTCCGCCGGGGGAACTCTTAAGAGTCTTCCTGCAGTTCCCGGGTTAAGGATGCGTCTGGCGGCGGAAATAGATAAATGGAGCTCCATTTATTCCAGTCCACCAGAAATGCGTCTGGACCCCCCGCCGGAGTCTGACTCAGACGTGTGAGGTACTGAGGCAGCCTGTGGTTTGCCTCTGACGCAAACAAGTCCACTTGTGGATGGTAGGGTTCGGCAATCATCTCTTGAAAGATGTTTTGCTTGAGAGCCCATTCTACTTGAGTGCTCTGTCTCCGAGACAGAGCGTCTGCCCTCACGTTCACCACGTCGGGCAGATATGTTGCATTAAGATAAATCTCTAGCCTTGCAGCAGCCAGTCGAAAGATCTTTTCCGACAACCCTTGTAACACTCGAGATCTCGCTGACCCTTGTTTCTGAATGCATGTCACCGCAGTCAGATTGTCCATTCTGAAGGCAAGGGACTTTCCCGCCTGGCTCATGCCGTGCTCCTGTAGAAAGAATAAAGGGACTAACAACTCCTTGGCATTGATATGAAGGTGATATGACCTGGACCATAGACCCTGACCCTGATGTCCTAGGTTTGACTGGTAACCCCATCCCAGGGTACCTGATGCGCCTGTATCTATCCAGACCGTCGGAGGCGGAGCTGTCCATGTTAAGGAGGAGTGTATTACTTCTGGCTTCGCCCATGCCACCAGTAGGTTGTGGATTAACTTTGGAATTTTCCGCAGTGTTTCCGCTGGCAACAGTGGAAAGCACCTGTTTCCTTCCAAAATAATTTGTTTGACCTTCAGACGACCTAATGGGACCGTCAGCTGTATCCAATTGAGTGAGCCTACCAGAGATTCCCAGATCCTCCTCGTTGTTGTCAGAGAATGAAGAAACCGAAAGAGTTTCCTCCGAAATCTCTGACGGTTGTCTTCGCTCTGACTCAGAGTGAGTAACTCGGTATCCCAGATAAGACCCACCCACTGAATTTTCCTGGTTGGGATCAAGGAGGACTTTGCTAAGTTTACCTTGAACCCCAAGGCAGCTACATGAGTTAACAGCTGTTGTAGCCTACTTTTGGTTTGAACTACAACTAACCAGTCGTCGAGGTACCATAACACCATGATCCCCTGCTGTAGTAATGGTAGCAAAGCCTGTCGGACTAATTTTGTGAATACTCAGGGTGCCAGATTTAGACCAAAGGGCATTCTTTGAAATACAAACGTTTGATCCCCGTTCCACAAAGCTAGATATTTTTGAAAACGTTTGTTGATAGGGACATATGCCAATAGGCTTCTGTGAGATCGATGGAGCACATCCAGCTCTGCGGTGGGAGTGTTAATCTGATCTGATTCACCGTCAGCATCCTGAACGACTGATTGTGAATATGAGTATTAAGATAAGAGAGGTCGATCACCGGCCTCATCTGAACACTGTCCCTTTTTGGCACCAGGAACAACCGGGATGTGAACACGGTTTGTGACAAAGGACTGGGGATAATGATCTGTTTTTGGGCCATCTCGTTGATGACGGATCCCACCTCTAATGAAACAGGATTAAAATTCTGTGGGGATACGTAAACGGGGTCGCCGGGACCACCGCCATGAGAGGCCTTTCTTGTCTCAGTTTTTTGGATTGGAGGGTTGTGACTCAGATTTTGGAATGGGGGGATGGGAGGCCTTGCTACCATCACTACCAGGTTTACCCCTTGACTGACCCCTGAACCAATGCCCTCTACCCCTGGATTGACCTCGACCTCGGGACATCCCGTTACTGCCAGGAGTTGTGTATGTCCTGGATGACTGAAATGACTGGGACTGACCACGAAATGAACTCTTAGCATTAAATTTAGATTTACTTGACTGCTCACTCTTTGGCTTAGAAGTAGTGGCAGGTTGGGAGTCCAAACGGAAATTGACAGTGCGCCAGGCATCGTCTGAGGCTAGGGTTTTGGTGAAAACATTTGATAATATTAGTCTCCTACCAATCTCTGCAGGGAGTCTCCTCACCAAGTACACCTTCAGATCTTGACGAACCCGTACCGCCTCAAAGAGAGCCATTCTGATGTCGCCAAGGGACTGAATGGAGTTTTGGAGAAGAAGGCGCCTAGTCAGAGAGAGAGCCTTCTGGGTGCCAGCGTCCGTTACCGACTCAGTCGTCCTGGCCAGAGAGGCCGCAAGCTGGCGGCTGAGCCGAGGCCACAGAGAGTACCAGGCCGCGGCGACCATACTGTGACGTCAGCAAGGTGGTGCTACATTCACGGACCGCTCTGTCTCCCAAGTCTATAATTACTCTCCCTTTTATATTTTATGAGTTTAGTTTTAAATTAACGTACACATAAAACTATATTTATCTTTTACTGTGTACGCAAAATTATAGTATTATATATTATTATGCCGATATTATAACAACATACTTTGGTATTTACTGCAAATTACACTCATACCTTGAAAAAGTATTTGTACAAGATGAAAACGTATTACAAGTATATCACTATTACTTTTGTCCTATTGGAAAATATAATGAAAAATGCTATTATACATTACTATATTTTATACACAGCCAATAAAGAGAGCCTTACTGGAGAGCCAATATAAGCGACATCCACTATTATTCGTGAACAAATACATATAAGTAACTAACTAAATGTATTAATATATAAATTAATATAAACATATAATTAATGTAACACACACAAACACACGCATAAAGGAATGATCTTTTTACTAGGCCTAATCCAATCTCCGTTCCGTTCCGGGATTATACTTTTTAAATCCAATTCCCTTACTTAACCACACCTGCAGACACACTCACCTTCACAATCACAATCACACACACACCTGCAGTCACACACACACACACAAACACTCACAAACACACACACACACAATACAATAATTATACAATACAGTACACATAGTCTATTTGTCTAGGGTTTGAAGCTTTCTCTTCATGCGTACATTCTTATTAGCTCTGGTAGCTGCTGGGATGTTAATTTCTTTAGCACAGTAATTATTTAATATTGCATTTGTAGAAGCATATACCACCATACTTTCTATTTTGTCGGTGTTATGACCATGTTCACACATATCATTAGGGAACAGGAGATCAACATCTGCTAAAGCCGTAACTTACACTTACACTTAATTTACACTTTCTCCTCCACAATGCAGAACTTCTGCTTATCAGAATTCATTTATCCCCAGAGCTACTACTCTTTGGAATTCACTTCCCTCGAATTGCTTTCCACAAACTTACAATCTACAAATGTTTAAATCCAGTTGTTACAAACATTTTATGAATGGAGGATGCCTTTAGGCACATGGACCTTTTTGTTTTATCTGTGTTTTTCCTTCCTCCGTTCATTGTCTCTTAAAAAAAAAAAAAAAAAAAAAAAACTGTGTGCTGTGTTGCTATATTTCTTTGGCTAGTAGCATTTCGAAAGGCAGGAAGTTGAACAAGTTTTTTAATAACAATATAGTTATACATGACCATGTTGGCTGTCACACTATCTGGGTAAATAAGAGAACCTCTGCTAATTCCAGCAATATGTAACTTAGATTTTCAGGGATGTCTTCACCACTATCTGAACACGTAATCATTTCTTTATATGCATTACATTAAATTTTCTTTATCACAGAGTAACAGCAATAGCCAGCTAAATAAACTATCACTGGGATGATGTCTTTACACCTATCAATATCCTCCTTACAAACTTCAACATTCGTATGACATAAACCAAAATCAATTTCCTCATCTGTTTTTACTTCTTCATAATTAATGTCTTCAAATTTCCTTAACATGGCCTTCTTGTCGAGTATGGGTAAACTTAGTTTTAACACTGACATCATCCGTATCTTCTTTTCACACTCATATATTTGGCGTACAGAAATATTGTAATTTCCTCCTGCTAACTGCCGATAGTGACCAAATCTTGCTTCCAAATGGTCTGTTTGAAATGTTCCTGTTAGTATGTAATCCATCTTCAGTTCTGTTATGCAATAATTTGTAATTTCTCCAACAGACACACACACACACACACACACACAAGGACACACGCACTCCTCACCACACACACGCACTACTCACACACATACTGTACACACACACACACACACACTCTCACTCTGTTTTTAACCCCCTCAGACGGATTATGTTCCGATAAGATACAGGAGGCGGTTGACGCAGCTTTTGGGTCTAGAATTTGGCTCATGAGTGTTTTGGAAACCTTCACATTTCTCTATTCCCAGCCATCAGAATTATGTTTATTGTTATGTATCGTATGTGAATAGATGGCTGAATGACTATACTACATGAAAATAAAAAAAATAAAATAAATAAATAGAAATATAGAATAGAAACGTACTTCCGAATACAAATATTGACCGCATAATTGTGTTCCCACCGTCCTATCTCGGAATTTTGAGTGATGACCATATATTTTTATGTACTAAAATAAACGTATTTTTTCTCTTCTTTCCAATGGTGAAAACCGAAATTGTCTATCTTCAATAGTTTTCAAGCACTGGGCAAAAATAAAAACAGTAATATTTTGCCGGATATGGTTTATAACATGATTGATTGATTTTTTGGTTACGAGGTGTATAGTTTTCAATTTGGTCTGTATGAATGCGCGAGATAATGACAAAGAAGATAAACAAAACTAGAACTTCCTAAGACAAATACTTTTTTTCTATGAATATTTGAAATCACGGGTCGAAAAAGCGAATATTTACTTTCCGCCGTCGCCCCACCCTGGATAAAAAGCTCACTCCGAGCAGTTCCCCACCTCGGCGTCGCGGTATTTGCTCAGGTATGTATGTAATAGTATATATCACATGAATTGGCAAATTATGCTCTTTCTAATGGTGAAAACCACACCACTACATCATAATTGGTTTGCGAGCTATGGGCAATTGTTTCCATGCAATTAGATTGTGGTGTAAATGAAAGACAATGTTTATCACAGGACATTATTTTAGCCACAATGTTTGAAATAATATGTAATAGTATACATCACCTGAATCGGCAAATTATGCTCTTTCTAATGGTGAAAACCACAATACTACATTATAATTGGTTCGCGAGCTATGGGCAATTGTTTCCATGCAATTTAATTGTGGTGTAAGATTGTGGTGTAAATGAAAGTCTGTTTATCACAGGACATTATTTTAGCTACAATGTTTGTAATAATATGTAATAGTATACATCACCTGAATCGGAAAATTATGCTCTTTCTAATGGTGAAAACCACAATACTACATTATAATTGGAAAACAAAACAAAAATCCCCCCCCCCCAAAAAAAAAATATATATATATATATATATATATACAGTATATAATTATCTAATTATATATAATTAGATATAATTATATACATTATATATATATATATATATATATATATATATATATATATATATAATTTATATATATAATATATAACAATCTCCACCACTGCTCAGCTACCACCACCACCACCACCACAACTACCACCATCTCCACCACCACCACTGCTGCTCCACCACCACCACCACCATCACCACTGCTGCTCCACCACCACCACAACTACCACCACCACCACAACTACCACCACCACAACTACCACCACCACCACCACCACCACCACCACAACTACCACCACCACCAAATCTACCACCACCACCACCACAACTACCACCACCACCACCACCACAACTACCACCACCACCGTGTTGACAGAAATGTGGAGGCATATTAGTCCAGTAAATCTAGCAATCATTTAACTGGACCTAGAACAAATTGTAATAGAAGGTTTTTTGGCTTTAACTTGTTTATTAGGTCCCTCTGATGAACATATAAAAAGTCTCCAACTTTTAGACACCGGGAAAGTGGTTAATTTGCATAAATTCAAGATGGCCGCCGTCCAAAGCTTCAATTTACAGATAACTTTTTTCTGGTTGCTCCTAGACCCTATAAATGTATTACAAACAACGTTTTTTGGCTTTAACTTGTTTATTAGGTCCCTCTGATGAACATATAAAAAGTCTCCAACTTTTGGACACCGGGAAAGTGGTTAATTTGCATAAATTCAAGATGGCCGCCGTCCAAAGCTTCAATTTACAGATAACTTTTTTCTGGTTGCTCCTAGACCCTATAAATGTATTACAAACAACGTTTTTTGGCTTTAACTTGTTTATTAGGTCCCTCTGATGAACATATAAAAAGTCTCCAACTTTTGGACACCTGGAAAGTGGTTAATTTACAGCCAAAAAACCTTACAGACAGGCTGAACTGTCTCTTTCACAAGGGGTGACACAGGCACTTTGTGCTTGTATGGGTTTTTTTGACCTGTTGTCCCTCTTTTTTATAAAAAAAAAAAAAAAAAAAACATGACGTAGTATGACGTCATTCAGAGCCAATTATGTAATTCATGATAGGAGTTCGTATTCACTTGGATCATCGGTGCTTGCATCAAAGTTGCTATTTTGACAGAGTCCTTTACATTGACCACATGCACTGGAACATTCAAGCTCATTCCGTTTGCAACTACAGCGTTGAGTGTCACAGTTGCCCTTACACTGACATCTGACCAATTTCAGTAGTGAATCAGGAGCCACTGGCGAATCCATCGTCTTCGGTTCAAGCTGTCCCTTCCGCAGACACCAGCCCCATTTCTCGGGGTCCACACAGTTCCCCATCCATTCCTGGACCTGACAATAAACTCGGAACGAGTGGTATTTGGCTGCATCGGTTGTTGGGGGAAGGCTGTGAACTTCAACGGTAGTTGAACTTTTTGCCACCTTGTTGCAAAACTTTGTCTTTCGCAGTCCGTCAAGGGTGTCATTTCCTTTTCCCCCGTACAAATAAACCAAGGCCTTTTCACCAGCTGATGATATCGCGTCTTTACTTCCACTTTGGCAACAGAATGCTTCTATACATTTCAAGAAACCGTTGTCTTCCCTCACTTTCCTCAAGGCAGCCCCTTTACCAATACCATACAGTCGTGAGGTTGTGTCACATCCACAGAGTGCATGGACAACTGGCAGGACACGACAGATGCTTTCACCGAGAGCTTCTGCTACTGAGTTAATATGCCAACATTTCCCACCTTCCTTGCTCGACTTGAAGTACAAATCATTCATCCCTCGTTCCGCATAATGACACAACAGCACCAACAAGTCTGTGTCCTCACCTATCACATATGTCACGGTTTCCCTTGCATGCTCAATTCCCTTCTTCGCAATCATGACATCTGCATCTGCTGGCGCATTGACACAGTCAATTCCATTTGCCTTGAATGTTTCACACAATAAGTCAATGAAGTTTTGCTTATTGTCCGAGTTTGACAAGAAGTTTTCCTTTTTTGACCGAAGGGGCATGGTTGGAGTGAACATCACCTTTTGACCAAAGACTCCTTTTGATCGTCGATTGTGTGTCATGTCCTTGGTAGTAGGTCCTGATTTATAACCATCGAATACAACCACCGGGTTGAGAAAGTTTTTGGAAACATGCTTCATGTACATGCTTGCAATGTCCTCAAATGTGTCACCCTTCTTCCATGGAATCCTTTGCAATAAGGAACCACCATCCAGAACATGGGTCACAGTCCTTTCTTCCTCAAATGATTCCAATGACGACTTGGGAACAACAGCAGCTATCTCATCTCCTAGCTGTGGTTTATTGGCTTCCCTGAGCCTCCCCCACTTATCGAACAGAGCAGTAGGGTAGCTAGACAACTCATACGCAAAGACCTCTTCAACACCTAAGTCCCTGTTATTAGCAAAGATGAGGAGCCTCTGGAAAAGGAGCTGTGGGTCGATTGGTACTTTTTCAGCACTGATTGTAACCTTTGCACCCAACGACTCAACTTGATCTTTCTTCCTAAATGAAAAGTCAAAAGCATTGCTACCTTCCATCTTCTGCACAATGTTCATACCAACCTCATACAGTAAATGAGGATTGGCCGAGGCTGGTCCTGTCACACCGTTGGCAATATTCCTGAGTTCATTTGATTCTTGAAATGGATCATAATCCTTGAAGAATGCGAGAACCTTCTCTGTGTCCTTCCTATCTCGTTCACGCCTTGCTTCAGTCATTTCTTTGTGCTGCTCAGAGGTGTGGAAATGCTTCCCTGTCAGTTCTTGCATAACTTCACTCACCTCAGCGCAGGCTGGCATAGCAAGTAACCAGCGCAGGCGTTGCGTTTCCTCCATGCCCCTACCACGTGTCAATCCACCATTCGTTTTCAAAGAGCGCATCAAAACCTGCTCTATAACCAAGTCGCTTGGCAGTCCTGCCCACAGCCGATCACTTCGGCGGATCACAAATAGACCGGAGTTCAATTGACAGAACATGTCTGGGTTGAGCTGCTCAAGTTCAATCATGTCTTGAATGTACACATGGGCTGACTTGGCATAATTGTTATGACCACACGCTGCAAAGTACGGCAACATCTCCTGGAGTGTTCCGAGGTACAGTAGGAAATCGCCCATTCTCAGTGCCCTCAGGAAGCGACGCAGCAGGTCAATCATGTCCATGTATTGAATCCATAGCTTTCCCATCTTATGCTCTGCTAAGGAGCTCTTCTCAGCTTTAAGTTTTTCAGAAATTCTGTTGAAAACGTCTTTACTGCAGACTTCATCCGGTGAAACGTCTTCACGCAACAGCTTATCCAAAAGATCTGCAGCCTCCTGGAAGTCCTTGCATGAAACAAGAAACAAGATGATGGGATTAGTATAGGCCTAGGCAAAATGTAATAGACAATAATGTGCAGTAAAGGTAGGGCTTGACCTAGAACAAATTGCAATAGAAGGTTTTTTGGCTGTAAGGTTTTTTGGCTGTAAATTAACCACTTTCCAGGTGTCCAAAAGTTGGAGACTTTTTATATGTTCATCAGAGGGACCTAATAAACAAATTAAAGCCAAAAAACGTTGTTTGTAATACATTTATAGGGTCTAGGAGCAACCAGAAAAAAGTTATCTGTAAATTGAAGCTTTGGACGGTGGCCATCTTGAATTTATGCAAATTAACCACTTTCCCGGTGTCCAAAAGTTGGAGACTTTTTATATGTTCATCAGAGGGACCTAATAAACAAGTTAAAGCCAAAAAACCTTCTATTACAATTTGTTCTAAGTCCAGCCCTACTTTGACTGGTCTATATATATATATACAGTATATATAGGCCTATAATTACATAATAATAAATAAATAGTAACAACACAAAATAATAAAAATAAATTAAATACAAATAATAATATATATACTGTATACTGTATATATAAATATATATATTATATATCTTTAATATATACATCTCCACCATCACTGCTCCACCATCTTCACCACCACCACCATCTCCACCACCACCACCACCACCACCACTGCTGCTCCTCCACCACCACCACTGCTGCTGCTCCACCACCTCCACCTCCACCTCCACCACCGTGGCGACAGAAATTTTGGCTGTACTTACCCTGGGACGGCATGACAGTGTATGCTATATAATTCCCTAAACTACACAAACACAATATCCATCGATAACGCAACGATATATGCACTTCGTTTGGGTTATATTAGGGTGGAAATACCACCCAGGCTGGGCAAAATGGAGGCCCCTCGGTTTAAAGGGCCTGACAGAGCCACCTAGGAGCTTGACTGCTGAGGGAAGACTGGCTGCTTCATCACCCGCGGGGCCCACAGAGAGACGCCACAGGATTGCTAGATATTTCCATATGTAGATCTAACTTACCTAACTTACCAGCCAAAATAACAGCCAAAAAGTGTCATAAACTTATTTTTGGTGAATATAATAAGTTCATATGACGCTCTAGCGTCATATGAGTTTTTAGGCCATACCTCCATATGACGCGATAGCGTCATATGAGTCGGAGAGTGTTAACTATCTATAGTATCTATATATTTAACTATATCTATCTATCAATCTATCTTTTTAACCCACTGAGCCCCCAGAAACAATAGCGAATGGGTTAGGAATGAAGGAAAAACCACAAAAAAACTATCAAAAAGGTCAAAAAATGGTCCTACGGAGCTCCCGAAAACGGATTTTAGAAGAGTAAAAAATTGAAGGCAAAAAAACGCACACACGGTTGGACTTTGAGAGTTTTCAAGCTTCGCCAAGGTTGTGTGGGATACTTACACAGTTCCCATACAAATCTGAGCCCTCTAGGTGCCATAGGACCGGAGTATTTGGGACCGGAGTACCTGTGACGACACGTCGTCGCTGGGGTTTAGCGTTACATACATTGGTGACGACACATTGTTGTCGCTGGGGTTCAGTGGGTTAACTATATATAGTATCCATATATTTAACTATATCTATCTATCAATCTATCTATATATCCTCCTTACAAACTTCAACATTCGTATGACATAAACCAAAATGTATTTCCTCATCTGTTTTTACTTCTTCATAGTTAATTTCTTCAAAATTCCTTAACCCGGCAACAGCGAGAAAGCTCATAAGAAGTTTTACTGGGCGAGCGCGGCAAAGCTCTTAAGAGGGAGGCCTAAAAAAAACATTTAAACGGCCCCAGTAGCACTAAAAAAAAAAAAAAAAAAAAAAAAAAATTCCTATACCTCATATCACTCCTCCACACCCCCTCCTTCCTCCCTTTCCCCTCCCCCTTCAATTATCACCTATTTTCCCTGTTATTCCCTAATTCGTTGGTATATTATTGTGCTAACATTAGCAAACTGTGTGGAGGATGTGCTTACGTGCCTAGCGGGTGTGTTACATAACCGAGAGTGTGTATGAGTAGGCTCAGTGTGGCTTGAGGCCTCGTGAGGGGTTGCCTCAATTTGCTCCATAATTCATGAATGGGCTGTTCCATGTATATTCGCGATTTTGACCAGAAAAATTATATTTTCACTTTTATTGTTGTTACAGGTTACTATCTTCATAGTGAAGGTAAAATAGGCTCATATGAATAAGTAATAACGATATTTATCGTAAAATGATGATTATAGGCCTGAATGGAGCCTATATGCTCGCCCATGGGCATCGAGTTCAATACCCCCTGCTCGCCGTTTATAGGTTAAAATTACCTTCTTGTCGAGTATGGGTATACATAGTTTTAATATAGGCTACTTATAAAGTATTTAGAAGGGGGAAATAATTTGGAAACACAGCGCGATCTTCCCCATAGCTCACTCAAATGTATGCTGACCTGTGAGGGTAGTGCGAAAATTAACCCTACCTTTGCCTACGTCACAGAATTTAAAGGTCCCATCCGTGCGGCCTGGTAGGGGAGAGCGGTGATGGTTCGGACGTTTTTTTTTAAATATTTGTAGAAATTCAGGTTTAAGCAGTAGTATAATCTAGTAATAGTTGATGTTAAAATGTTGCTTCGTTATTTGGTTCTTTAGCCTAATTATTTCAAACCCTTAGCTCTTTTCAGTTTTGAGCTATAGTTCCCGAAACACAAGTTTCTAAATCGTCCGAACCTTCCCTACCAGTGGTAATGGTTCGGTCAGAAGGGGGGATGGTTCGGTCACGTATATTAATTGGCATAATCTTAAAATTATGTGAGTTGGATTTGCTAAAAACAAGAATTTATCAATTCAAAGACATTTTATTTTGCTAAAATACAAAATTAAACTTCATAATCGAAATTAACCTCTTCATATTTGTAAACAAATAATATTGAAAAAAAATTGATTATACTTAACCAGAGTTATGGATAATGTACTTATCCATAAATCAAATAAACATACAGTAGGCCTACCTTTATTTGTATAAACAATATTATAGGTATGGATTAGGACTATGTTACTTCAAATATATTACATAATTGACTTAGTTTATATTATGTTGTATTATCACAGATAAATACATAATAAAATATAAATATATTATTCCCTGATGGATATTAAGAGTTGTGTTTCACTATGTGTTCATAATATAGATGTTTACAAGAAGTAGCCTAGTGTTATCAATTGATAAGGTAATTTTTTGGTAATTAGTGGGAAGGATGGTTCGGACTGGTCCGAACCATCACCGCCCTCAACTGTCCGAATGATCCCGAATCTATTTAGTTAATTGATGGGTACGCTCAACGTTCACACAAGCGACTTCAGCACTTGTTATTTACGGCAATATCTTCGGCATACAACATAGTTTCACCATAATAATGCATATTTCGCTGGTTGACATATTCATGGAGGTAGAGCTTACGATATAAAGTGAAAATATTACATAGGAAGTGCAAAAAACCATAAAATCAGACCTGCATTAAAAAGTGTAGCTGATGTAGGAACCAAATCACGCGTGATGAAAGTAGACAAACTCTCGCAGTTTCACGCAAAATCTCGGAGCCTTAGGTCCCATACGTACCCATACTGGTACTTATACGTCCGCACAAGCGTATGACATTCGGCGACCCAAGAATTCACAAATCACTTGTTCGACCACCACCACCGCGGTCACATTCACCTCTCGCCAACCAACTTCCAGCCCAACTACCACCATGTCCTCTACTCCTTTTATTAAAAGGATCAAAGTTTCCACAGATCAAGGAAACTTTGTCAGAATTAGGCATACTCACGAAGCGAGTATTCACTAACCCCCCCTGGGGGTTAGGGAATAGAATATGCCCCACGTGCCATCTGCGTGTCGTAAGAGGCGACTAAAGAGGTTGGGTCGGTGGGCTTGCGACCCCCACCCGGAAAAAATATCTAAGCAAAGAAAAACGAACGAACAGCCTCGGATGCGGACGGAACCAACGTAGACGAACCACGACCGACTAAGGACATGCCTTCGGACATTCTGAGAATGGCTACGTGGAATGTTAGTGGCATGAATGATGGAACAAAGAGAGAGAGGTTCTGGAAGTGTTAGTGAATGCCAGGCTGGATGTATGTGGAATGACAGAGACCAAATGGAAAGGTTCAGATGTGAGAGAATGGGAATGTGGAATGGGTGTGTGTGCTGGAGTGAGTGAAGGAACAGCGAGAGAAGGTGCATGTTTGTTTGTAAGTAGCAAATGGAAGGAATGTGTAAGAAAGTATGGGTCTGTGGGTTCAAGGATTGTGTGGGTGAGAATGAAAGTAGGAATACAAACGTGGGTGATTGTATGCGTGTATGCCCCGACAGAGGATATACTTGAAAGAAAGAAAGAGGAGTTCTGGATGAATGTGGAGGCGTGCCTGGAGAAGTTTGACAAGAACGAAAGAATATTTCTGATTGGGGATATGAATGGTAAGGTGGGTGATAGGAAAGTTGAGGGAGTGGTGGGAGGGTGGGGGTTACCATCAGAGGTGAATGGGAATGGTAGTGCACTTGTGGACGTATGTGTGAGGAGGAGGCTGTGGATAGCCAACACCTTCTTCCGACACAGAATGATCCACAGGTACACGTGGAAACGGATGTTGACGATGAAAGATAAGGCAGTGGTGGAACGAAAGTCATTGATTGATTATGTATGTGTGGATGAACTGTGAAATCTGTGATGGATGCTAGGGTGTATAGGGGTATTGGAGGGGGTCTGTCTGATCATTATGTAGTGGTAGCTAAGGTTAGGATACAAAAGAAGTGGGTGAGGAGAGCGGGAGGGAGGCGAGAGGAGGGTGGAATGGTGAGGAGGGTGGAGAGGTTGCAGGAGGAGGAAGTCAGGGAGGAGTACAGGAGAGCAGTGGAAAGACGACTAGGTGGGTTCGACCTGGAAGTTATGGAGGAAGTGGAGGAGATGAGCAAGGTGTTTAAGGATGAGATCTGTGCAGCATGTGAGGAGGTGTGTGGAGTGAGGAGAAGAGGGAGGGGAGTGAAAGGTACAGCATGGTGGACAGAAGAGGTAAGAATAGCTGTGGAAGAAAAGAAGAAAGCATATAGAGTGTGGTTGGGTAGTAGAGGGAATGAAGATTCCGAGAGACAGAAACGAGCGAGGTACGTGGAGAGTAAGAGGGTGGTGAAGAGAGTAGTTAAGGAAAGTAAGAGAAGAGTAGATGAGGAATTTGGAAGGAATCTGAGTGTAAAATGGAGGGAGAGTAAGAAACTGTTCTGGAAAGAAGTCAAGAAAGTTAGGGAAGGTAGCAAGGGAAACAGTAAGGGTGTGAAAGATAAGAATGGGAGAATGCTAGCCGAGAAGCAAGAGAGAGTCGAAAGATGGAGGGAGTACTTCAGTGAGTTGCTAAATGAAAGGAATGAAGAGCCAGCAAACATAGCTGGATATGGTATGGGAGGGAGAAGAAGAGAAGTAGTGGAGGAGGAGGTGGGGATCAGGAGGTCAGAAGTGTGGGAAGCCATGAAAAGAGTGAAGTTGGGGAAAGCACCAGGAACAGATGGAGTGTGTGGGGAAATGTTGAGGTATGGTGGTGAGATAGTGATAGAATGGGTATGGAAAATGTGCAAACTAGCATGGGAGAAGGGGAGTGCACCCGATGACTGGAAGACTGGCATAATAGTCCCCCTATACAGTGCGCGCGGTTGCAATAGGAGCGGGCACTCTCTACCCTCGCGCACCAACATTCATTCATAAAAATTGGACAAAAAAACAAAATTGACTTATATTTACTTTATTTTAGTACTTTATAGGGTATCCTTTGCTCTTCCTGACTAAGCTCAGACGTTTAGGAAGAGAATTGGCGATGGCTTGAATATATGCAGGCTTCAAACCGTCCCACAACTGCTGAATAGCGATCTTCAGCTTCGGCACGGAAGATGTGTCGTAGTCCTGCACGCCGCTTTTCATCTTGCCCCACAGGTTCTCAATGGGGTTGAGGTCTGGTGAGTTACCAGGCCAAGGGTTGAAGTGCCTAATACCACCGAAGTCCATGGCCTGTACCACTGTCTTAGCGGTATGGCACGGTGCGCCGTCCTGCATAAAATAATTCGCTTGGCACTTTGTCATAGATGGCTCCAAGTGATCAATTAGTAGGTCAAGGTAATTATGTTGATTCATGCGAATGTTCTTTGGTAGAAAAACTAAATCACCAGTGCCGTGGAACGAAAAAGCACCCCATACCATCACTGAATCTGGGTGTTTTATGGTGTGCCGGGTATAGCGGGGGTCCAGAGGGTTGCTACCGCGGCGGCGGTAAACATAGTTCCTAGTGCCGTCAGTAACTGTGAATGACGATTCATCGGACCATAGTACTTTCTGCCATTGGGCAAGGGTCCAATGTCGATATTGCCTGGCAAATTTCACCCTATTCCGTCTATGCACGCGAGTTACCCAGGGCTTAGGAATGCAGCAGCGGCATCGTCTGTAGTGTAGCACTTTATGAAGGTAATCTTGTAGCGTTCGGATGGCAACACTACCAAGCAGGTTTGGATTTTGTTCTTTAATTTTCCTGGCAGTAAGGCTGGGATCAGTCTCTAGCTGCCTCTTAAGCATATTCAGGGTCCTCTGTGATAGTTTACGCTTCTTACCGGGCCTTTTCTTCTGGGTAGGTAACGGCCCCGGCCCTGAATCGCGGATTTTCTTTGTCCAATTTTGAACCGATCGCACTGTAACTCCTGTGTTTGAACTAATTTCCTTGTTTGTTTTACCCTCCTTCATCAGTGCACTTATGGCCGCAATTTGAGCCGGAGTTATTTGTGTTTTCTTTGGCATGACGGGCGTGGGTGGTCCCAAAGGGTAGGCGTCACACGGAAAACAATGGAGCCAACTCGGCCCTATCATTCGCGTATATCCTCCCTGTACCAGAGCCGTAGGCACACTGAAGGGTTCTAGCTACGTTCCCGCACTAAGACTGAGCTGGCTGAGTTGCCAGATGTCGCAGTTGCCATATCTCACCAGATTTTGGGGGTAAAGAGGAGTTTTATGAATTACGTGGTTGCTATAAGTGCGTGCCCTCTCGCTCTTATTGCAACCGCGCGTACTGTATAAGGGCAAAGGGGAAAGAGGAGTGTGTGGTAACCACCGAGGAATATGTCTTCTAAGCGTAGTAGGGAAGGTATACAGTAGGGTAGTGATTGAGAGAGTGAGAGTGAGAACGGAGAAATGGATAGGCGACGAGCAGGGAGGTTTTAGGAAGGGAAGAGGATGTGTAGATCAGATTTTTACCCTGAATTGTGTTGTGGAGAAGTATCTGGAGAAGAAGAAACAAAGGTGTATGTTGCCTTTATGGACTTGGAGAAGGCCTATGACAGAGTGGATAGAGAAGGTTTGTGGAAAGTACTTAGAATATACGGAGTAGAGGGCAAGTTGCTGAAAGCAGTGAAGAGCATGTATGAGGGTGCAAAGGCGGCAGTACGTGTGGAGAGTGAGCAGAGCGAGTTCTTTGACCTGAATGTTGGTTTGAAACAGGGGTGTGTGATGTCCCCGTGGTTGTTTACTGTATATATGGATGGAGTCATGAAAGAAATACTATCAAGAGCAGTGGATGTTGGTGTATCGCTGAAAAGGGAGGGAATTGAGTGGAAGCTACCTATACTGCTGTTTGCGGATGATACAGTTCTGATGAGTGATAATGAATGGGAGTTGCAGGGTCTGGTAAATGAGTTTGGAACAGTGTGCGAAAAACGGAATTTGAAGGTAAATACAGGGAAGAGCAAGGTTATGGTCTTCGAAAGGGGTGAAGTCACAGAGTGTGAGGTGAAGCTGAACGGTCAGGCTATGGAGATCGTCAACTCTTTTAAGTATCTGGGCAGTGTGTTGAGTAAAGATGGGACTATGGATGAAGAGGTGCGGGAGAGGGTACAACAGGGGAAGAGGGTTGTAGGAACGCTAAAAGCAGTAACAAGAAATAGGGTGGTCAGTATGGAAGTGAAGAAGTCCTTGCATGACAGTGTGGTAATCCCGACACTGACTTACGGAAGCGAAGCATGGACGTTGGTTGAGAGACTCAGACCAAGAGTGAGAGCAGTGGAAATGAATTACTTAAGGAGTGCGTGCGGAGTTACATGGAGGGATAGACAGACTAATGAGGAAGTAAGAAGGAGGTGTGGTGTGGAGGTAGATGTGCTGGAAAGTGTGAAAAGGAACAACTTGAGATGGTTCGGCCATATGGAACGTATGGAAAGCGAGAGAATGACTAAGAGGGTGTACGAGAGCGAGGTGGAGGGACAGAGGGGGAGAGGTAGACCGAATATGAGGTGGAAGGATGGAGTGAGGAACTACATGAACGAAGGCGGTGCTGGTTGGGGGGAGGGGCGTCGACTGACTGGGGACAGAGGTGCATGGGGGCGGTTCGTTCGAGGCCACCCCTTCGGGGATCACGGCGTCAGGCAATAGATAGATAGATAGACGAAGCGATCACAGCATCCATCGTAAGTGACACCACAACTTCCATACGTGTGACGATCGACCCCTGCAAGACCCCTGACCAGCGCTCCAAAAACTGGTGGGAATTCCAACACCCCCTCCAACTTACGAGTGTCGAGTGTTTTTTTCCTTACTTTCACCCTTGAGGCACGTGGTCGTGCCTATTATGAAAAAGTAGGAAGTAAAATAACGAAGAAAAGGAAAACCGCAGAAGAAGAGGAGAAGAAGAAACCAGAAGCGAACAAGAAAAAGCGGAATGAAAAAGCTAAAGAAAAGAAAACAACAAAGCGGAATGCCGCGACCCCACCCCAGCCAACAATGTCAAGGTCAACCGCCTGGAAGACGGAAACAAGAAACGGTAGAATCGCCAACTTGGACCAAGGAAACCCCGTCACGCCAGGAAAAGAAATATGCAGAGACAGGACTACAGCAGCCACCAGAAGAGTCCTGTTTTCGCAACCTTTTTAACCCTCGTCTAGCTGGGGGTTTTGGGCTATTTTGGGCATATTCAGGCCCTTCTGAATGATCAATCAAGTATCTGCATGAAAAGAAATGTATTCAGCAAAAAACTAGGCGCTACAAGCTTCAAAATGAGACCAGAACGAGCTACGTAGCACTCGTCGTTTTCATGCAGTGGTACCACTAACTTGGGAGTTTAGCGTATAGCGGCATATTTTTTCCAGCTACGCTCACTACTGGCTACACTGCCGGCCTCTCGAGAACAGAGGGAGCGTGAGTCAGTGGGCGGCGGTAAGCCCTGGGTGTCGGACGTGTGGCCTGCTGCGCTCCCGGCCATTTGCACTCTATTTTCACTCTTTAAACCTTAAAAAGCGGCACGCAACATAAGTCGAGTTAAAGAAACTGGCAAAAAACGGGTGAAAAATGGGTGAAAATCGAGTGAAAATGGGTGGAACAGTAATGAACCATACGTCCGACATCTGTGGACTCCCGGCCCACACTAATTCCAGTTCCCCCACCGCACGGGAGGATGACAGTGTGACCAATAGTTCGCTAAAAGTGAACAATGTAGCAAAATCCGCTAAACTTCCATCTTTGAGGTAACACTGTCAGTGCTCCACGAGTGCTACGTAGCTGTATGTGGTGTCATTGTGTAGCGATTTCCACCTAGTTTTCGGCACAATACAGTTCCTTTCATGCTGATGGTTGATATAGCAGTCAGAATGGCCTGAAAAGGCCCAAAACGGCCACAGACCACCCGCTAGACTAGGGTTAAAAGCCTTAATAATGCTCCTAACTTGCTGCTTTTTAGATACGGGCTTAAGTCGGGCCCCGCTCTTTAACCTAAGACGTGCGCATGGGGGGTATAAGACACCACACGCCTGTGCGCACGTATTTGAGCTGTTCCCATCACTAACATCGTTATTTTACCATAAATAGCATTAATACTTATCCATATGCGCCTATTTTAGGTTGATTATAAAGGTATTAACCTGTTACAGCAATAAAACAAGTGGAAACAGCGTTTGGATGGTCAAAATCGGCGATACAGGCCGGGAGTTACATAATGTATGGCTGAGGCAACCTCCCTCCCTTCCTCCCCTCCCCTTGTCTGGAGAGACACTGTTACGCAATAGTCTCTCTCTCTCGCTCTTTCCCACGCTTGGTAACAGTGATGACAACGCCCTGCTACCAACTCGCTAATATTAGCACGAAAATAGACCACAGAATAAGGGAATAACAGGGAAAATAGGTGATAACTGAAGGAGGGGAGGAAAGTGGGGAAGGAGGGGATGTGGAGGAGTGATATTTGGCATGGCCCAGGGGCAATAAAAAAACAAAAAACAAAAATGTGGTGTTTTAAATGGATTTTTTTAGGCCCAGGATCTTAAGAGTCTTCCCGCAGTCGCCCGGGGAAACTCTTAACCTAAGAAGTGCGCATGGGGGTAATTAGAAACGTCTGCCTGTGCTGACGTATTTGAGCTGTTTCCATCACTAAAATATTCATTTTACCATAAATAGCATTAATACTTATCCATACGCGCCTATTATGGGTTGATTATAAAGGTATTAACCTGAAACAACAATAAAACGAGTGAAAACAGCGTTTGGATGGTCACAATTGGAGATAAAGGCCGCGAGTTATATAATGTATGGGTGAGGCAACCTGCTTTCCCGCCAATTTCCCCCAAGGCCACTGAGACACAGTCGGTCGATACTCTCTCTCTCTCTCTTGCACTCGCTTGCTAACAGTGATGACAATGCCCTGCTTGCAACTCGCTAATGTTAGCACAAAAATATACCTCAGAATAAGGGAATAACAGGGAAAATAGGTGATAACTGAAGGAGGGGAGGAAAGTGGGGAAGGAGGGGAGGTAGAGGAGTGATATTTTGCATGGACCAGGGGCAAACAAAACAAAAAAAAATCGATGTTTAAAGTTGATTTTTTTTTTCTCTGACTCTTAAGAGTCTTCCCGCAGTCCGCCGGGGGAACTCTTAAGTCTTCCTGCAGTTCCCGGGTTAAGAGTCTTCCAGCACTTGCCAGGTTAAGAGGGAGGCCTAAAAAAAACTTTTAAACGGCCCCAGTAGCACTAAAAAAAAAAAAAAAAAAAAAAAAAAAAAAATCCCTATACCTCATATCACTCCTCCACATCCCCTCCTTCCTCCCTTTCCCCTCCCCCTTCAATTATCACCTATTTTCCCTGTTATTCCCTAATTCGTTGGTATATTTTTGTGCTAACATTATCAAACTGTGTGGAGGATGTGCTTACGTGCCTAGCGGGTGTGTTACATAACCGAGAGTGTGTATGAGCAGGGCTGCCACTATGCGGAAATACATCACAAAATGCGGAAATTAAAGTGTGGGAAGACGAAGAGCGGAAATATTATTCCGAATTTCCACATGGTCCTAACGATTCGGAATATTTATTTCCGCGCAGAGTGAAATGGATATACAAGGTTTAATATGGATCTAAGTACATTTTATGTGCTTAATACAACATTACAGAATTATGTAGTACATTATAGTTTCCTTACCACTCAAAACAATCGTAGAATATAACTATGTTGACTACAGTGATAGCCTATACAAGTACTGTATATAATGCAGGTATCGAAACACTCGCGATCTCCTTAATTAACGAGCCAAAATTATGGGCTAGAGGTGTTATACACCACACATTATCAGTTACTACTGGATAAGGGTCTATGCTGGACCTGTCCCTCATCCTGCTGCTGGTACTTATTGTTTACTTATTGCAATTATATCTTGTTGAAATGTCGTATATCAATATTGTTAATGCATTTCTGTTGGCATACACTGGTAGGCTAACCCCAAATTTCGTCGAAACGCATATTTTAATGTTCTATCATAGAAAGATGTATGTATGTATGTATGTATGTATAATTGTATATATCAAGGCACATACCCCATATCTGGGGGTGGCCAACTCGAGACAGAGCCCGAACATAAACCAACAATTAAAGTTCCAATTCTTAGGGTCCGGGAACACTTTCATGTTCCCTCGCCCCTTTCTTAGTCTCGTCTATAGTAGGTGAATTTTACAAGGAGACGGGGAGGTAATTAAGATACTGTGTAGCGTGGTGAACTGTTAGTCGGACGCCCTTTTGCTTAGAAACATTGAACAATATTTTTAACCTAACCTAACCAAAACCTAACCTAGCCTAGTTACCAGTCTTGCTAAGGCAGCCTCCCAGAAGCTGGGTGTGCTCAACCGCCTTAGGGGGTTCTTTTCCCCAGCACAGCTTCTTGCTCTGTACAGGGGCATAGTGCGCCCTTGTATTGAGTATTGTTCACATGTGTGGGGAGGTTCCTCTCACACCGCTCTCCTAGACAAAGTTGAAAGGAAGGCCTTTCGTATCATTAACTCCCGTCCACTCACCAACTCTCTGCAATCTCTCTCTCTCTCCGCCGCAATGTTGCATCTCTCTCGCTATTCTATCGCTACTAATAATCAGTGTTCCTCAGAGCTATCCCAGTGCATACCACCTCCTTTACGTAGGGCACGTGGTACCCGTCTTGCAACTCAATCCCACCCCTACTCTGTGCAACTCTCCAACCCAAAAGTGAAACGTTACTCTCAAACTTTCTTCTACTCAACAGCTGAGCTCTGGAACTCTCTCCCAGAATCAGTCTTTCCCTCTTCCTATGACTTAAATTGCTTCAAACTCCGTGTGTCCAGGCATTTTGGCTCGAACGTCCCTTGATTTTGGCCCTGTCACTCTTTCAACTATGGGGGAGGCACTCGCTATAGGCAGTAATGCCTTTTGCCTCCCTCAATCACATAGAAAAAAAAATAAAAATAAATATATATTAGTAGACTATTTACAAATTTAAAATATAAAAATATATTGTAACTTTACCAAATTATTGAGATATAAGTACAGGTTTGCCCATTACATATGATTATACCGGTATAGGATAGTGAGCTGGGCCTATAATTTGGCCTTGTAATTGGCGTTGGGTGTGATAGGGATATGCCTTGTGTGGGCCAATCGGCTTTCTGCAGACTCCCATTTTCTTATGTTCTAAACCTCACTCTGGATAGGACCAGCCCTCACCTAACATAGATAACTAAGATAGAAAGATAACTATTAATAATGTATGTGCTATGCGAAGGGCAGGATATTCATACTTTAGATATGTGGTTTGTCATGTTGTGTATGATATACGCAATAAGATAAACTATCTATATTTTAGGATATCCTTTGCTAAACTGTTTGTGTCGTAAAATTGATCAAGCTGAGAGGGTATTGTGCGCATGGATTAAATCAACAAACTCTCAACAAAATCAAATTCAAATATTTCTTGACTCCATGTCAGTTGGTATGTAGGTTATACTGTATATATATATTTTGGGTAAATATGCAAGAGACGGAACAATATAAGTAACACATTTCTAATAATAGTTTTGGGTTCCTATCACCATATGCTTCATTGCTATATACTTGTTATCCCCGTGAAAAATTCAAAAAATCTGCGATCTTATATTTGTTATATTTGTAGTTTTCATTAACCTAACCAAAAAACCTAACCTAACCTAACCTAAATGTATGTGGGGGCTATTAGGTTAGGTTAGGTTAGGATTTTAGGTTAGGTTAATGACAAATAAAAAAAAAAAAAAAAATCCAAAGAAAAGAAAATACAAAATCCCGAGGACAAAAATTATATAGCAATGAAGCATATGATGATAGGAACCCAAAACTGATATTAGACATTTGTTACCTATATTGTTGCGTGTCCTGCATATTGACCATATTTTGTTTTCTGTGTGAGTATGGGAAACAAAAGGCAGAACTGCCGTATCGAGTGCCTCCCCCAGAGTTGAAAGAGTGACAGGGAAAAAATCAAGGGACATTCGAGCCAAAATGCCTGGACACACGGAGTTTGAAGCAATTTATGTCATATGAAGAGGGAAAGACTGATTCTGGGAGAGAGTTCCAGAGCTCAGCAGTTGAATAGAAGAAAGACTGAGAATAACGTTTCACTCTTGGGTTGGAGAGTTGCACAGAGTAGGGGTGGGATTGTGTTGCACGACGGGTACTACGTACCCTACGTAGAGGTGGTATACACTGGGAAAGCTCTGAGGAACATTGATTATGGTGGTGACCCATCGCACAGTTGGGTATGTCGTTTTGCGTTTGGGCAAAACGGCACGTCTACTTTAATATGTCTAGTACAGTCAATCCATCGCAGAGTTGGGTATGCCGTTTTGATATTGGGCAAAATGGCACATCTACTTTATCAACTGCGTAAGCAGAGTGGTATCGCCCCCCGTATAGTGGTACAATGCCGGTCGAAATGTCTGTCTGTCTGTCTCCGTCCGGAAAGTCTTCCAACAGTAGATCATGACAGATTTTCACAAACATTTGTTAGGTGAATGCGACGGTCAGTCAAAACATGTTTTATTAATTTGTGCAATAGTTATGGTACTGGGCAAACAAAAGTTTCAGCCCCTCCCTCCCTCCCTCCGGTATAGGGAAATAACCCCCCCCCCCCCCCCCCCAACCACACCCCAAGGGATTCACATCCCCGAAGGAACCCTCTCCCCTCCACCAAACCCCCTACAATACCCACGCCCGCAGGAGTGGCGTAGATTTGGTAATCACTGTGTCTGTATGCTTGTGTATGTGTGTCTTCTGTGGTAGTAGTGATGATGGCGTTCTGTGTGTGTACAGAACGCCATCAGAACGCACATACTGTACATCACAGAAATGCTGATAATAGTGATTATGGCACTAGTAGTGATTGTGTTGGTGATTGTGGTAGTATTTGTAATGGTGGTGGTGATCAGTACCGATGATGATCGTGTGTCAGTAGTGGTGATTATGGTAGTTATTATAATGACCTATACTTAGCTGATTTTAGCGCTATTTATAGTACACAATATAGCATTAATAAAACATGGGTTTCTACACTACTGGAGGCGAACAGAAACACATATACAGTACAGTATATATGAGTTTATTGACAAAATGTAATCCAAAGGCAAGTAATCATATTATGATCAGAATGGCAATTGCAAACGTGGCAATACGAATACATTTGTTTTAATAGACAGAAAATAACCTACGCAGTTAGGGTTGTCTTTATGAGTTAATGAGATAGATGAGTGGTTGTTATATTTGCGAGCGGGTGTTGTGAGCAGGCGTTATTACTGTAACTGGAATATTAATATATCTCGATAGGTACTGGTGGAAAATGACCAACGAATGTCTGAGATATAAGTATATCAGATAAGAAGCAAGGACAGTGTGTGGATTGTTTTACCTTTTACGTTAAGTAGGGAACCCAGATGAAGTGGGACATAATGGCGATGAGGTGTAGGTGTTCTTTCTTCTGTTTGCAGGGGGGCAGGTGTAGCTGGCGACTCGTAAATATATAATTGCGAGCATACTGTGCAGGGCAGGTAGCCACTGTACTTCCAACATTTCTGTGAGACAAAGCCACACAAATTGCTGCATCCCTCCCAAACTAGGTGGTTGTCCTTGCACCAAGCCGTTGAGAGGATCCTTGAACAATGGCGCCCGTTGAAATTGTATTTCAATGGAAAAGCTCAAGAAGAGAGGTTGGTGTCCGTTCAGAACATACGTGAACATCTCGAAGATCCCTCAGTTTTTCTATATTTGACCTTCCTCGACCACATCCTGCCAAAATTTACCACGATTAACTTGCTGTTTCAACGTTCCACTCCAACCATCCATGTGCTTTTTTACAAAATCATGGATCTCTATCGGACTCTCCTGGGATATTTTTGCAGCCCAAACATACTTCATGGATGTAAAGACCTAGCGACACTTGACCCTGCAGATGACTCCAACTACGTTCCGCTCTCACAAATTTATCTAGGGGCTAAACCCCATGGTTTGATGCAAGAGGATCCCTACAAAAATGTAGACATGCATAAGTATGTAAAAGAAAGATGTAGGATGTTTTTAATTACTGCCTGTCAACAAGTTCAGAAAAGATTTGATATGGACAACAAGTTCCTAAAACTCTGCTCTTTCATCTCTCCTACTCGTGTGATGGATCCTCAGTCTAGGCTGGCCTTGCCTACCTTACACGACTTTGTCAACCTTGTACCACGGATTGGAGAATCCTTCAACATCCAAACCCTTGATGATGAGTGGAGAGCGATCGACTATGCTGAATTACCTGTAGATGTAAAGAACACTCAACATGTAATGGAATTCTTTGCTAAATTGTCAGACATCAAAGATAATGATGGAACAAAACGCTTCGCTACCCTGTCACAGTTTGCCAGCGAGTTATTGTGCCTTCCAACATCCAATGCTGATGCAGAAAGGATGTTCTCTAAGCTCTCGCTCATCAAGACAAAAACTAGAAACAACCTTGGTAATGCAACAATAAATGCTCTGGTTGTCGTGTCGGAGGAGGTGAAGAGGAGGGGTGGGTGTCTCAATTATGTTCCAAAAGAATCCATGGTTGATGAGCTAATGGGGATAGGAGTATAGATGCAAAACACAATAACCTATTGTAAAATAGTAATATTTACTTTACTAGAGATATTGTTATATATGTATTAAACTTGTGAAAGATTAATAAGTTTACAATGCACTATATTTATAGTAAATAAGAATACTTATAATTAATATTTATAAAGAAATATTATAAATATAAACTATTGTTTTGTTTGGGTATATAATATATTTTTGCGAGCATTACCTTGTATTAATTATTCCTAAATGGCATACCCTATATATGCGTAAATATTTAGACACACCAGTAGCTTTCATTTCAGCATTGGGATATTGATCATATTTATCAATAGAATTGTTTTTGGTTTTGGTTACTCACGTACAAAACGTAAAGCATATGTGTACTACAACTACTACTAGGCCTACTGCTACTACTAGTACTGCTATTAGTACCGGTAGGCTACTACTGGTAGTAGTATAATAGTTGTACTACTAGAATTACTTAAGACAATTACATTATATATTATAATGCAAATAAATAATAACAATAATAATAACAATAATGTCATTGAGTTAAGAAGTAAAATTGGTTGGTGAAAAAATATTAAACAACAATAATAATAATACAAAAATAATAATAATAATAGGCCTACAATAACGTATTGCATAAAACTAATAAAATATTTGTTTATAGTAGGTCGGTCGTTAGTTACTTCTCAGTACAAGCCCCAACACTTTGGGCAACGTTGTAGGTGTAGGCTATGCAACTTATTTAACAAATCACAGAACACAAAATGTCAATCAAATCTAATAACAAATATAAAGTAGCAACTTAATGTCATAATTCAATACAATACAAGTCATATAAACCGCTATATTAATGGAAACACATTCCGACGAGTATAACAGTATGATGAGACAACTGTAAAAATGTAGTAACATACGTGAACATAAACTAAATAATTATTAACAGGTGTAGTTTCGTATCCAGTGGTTGACTCATGTGATCAGTCAACCGATAAATTAACACACTCGCAATTCATTTTTCATATCTAAGTCCATGGCAAGAAACAAAGCTTATGTGGACAACTGTACATTTGCCCTACTAAGTTCACAAATTACCAACAAACTTGTTTAGGTTTATTACGTAAAAAGTTATGTATTATTTGGTAATATATAGAATAAACCGGATGAAGCAAGAAATCTATAACGATAGCCTACTGTTTCCTTCAGCAATTTGAAAAACAAATATAATTGCAAAATTATAATTTATGAAACTGCGAACTTTCTAGGGCGACTGTACAAATGCACATACTGTATATATATTTAATGCATGCATTCCTAGATTCATACAGACCTGTATACTTACGTACATACAGATAGACAAACCATTGCACTCCTAATTCTAAGTAAGTTACTCCCTCAATATATCCGTTTTCTTCAAAACATTATAAACTGCGGACAAACCATCTGCGGAAAAACGGCAGCACTGTACAGTATGAGTAGGCTCAGTGTGGCTTGAGGCCTCGTGGAAGGAGGGGTTGCCTCAATTTGCTCCATAATTCATGAATGGGCTGGTCCATGTATATTCGCGATTTTGACCAGAAAAAATATATTTTCACTTGTTTTATTGTTGTTACAGGTTACTATATATCTTCATAGTGAAGGTAAAATAGGCTCATATGAATAAGTAATAACGATATTTATCGTAAAATTACGATTATAGGCCTGAATGGAGCCTATATGCTCGCCCATGGGCATCGAGTTCAATACCCCCTGCTCGCCGTTTATAGGTTAAAGATTATTCTAGAGGTGTGGTGGAGTGGTCATGCCACTGGATTGATAATCCAATGGACCCAGGTTCAAATCCCGATATGTCAATGGGAAGATATTATTGGGATTGAATTTGTGCTGTACCTAGTATCAGTGCATTACCACAAAGCCCACCGAAATGCCAAAAAAATACCCTCATTGTTCCCTGATTAAATAACACTGTATGAATATTCCCATATTCAAAATATGTTACAGGGGGACAATGCCTAGTGAGTTCACTGCTCAATAGGTGGCATTCTGAGAGTGAGGGTCTGAGTCTGGAGGGTGAGACGGTGAAGCACTTGAGCGAAGCAACCAGCCGCTTCAGAGATGGAGCTGCTTCGAGCCATGATGGATGCTTCACATGTCTCACTCCCCAGACTGGAACAAGACCTCACGGGCTTCACAGTGTTGAGCGGTGGAATGTACAGGCTCTCAGCCTATGCCCGAGAGGGAGTAGTTGGAATATAGAAAAAAAAAAAAAAAATCTAGTGACATACAAGTTTTTAGTGTCTGGTGACTATCTAGCGATTTGTCAATGCTATTCTAGCATACATTTGTGCTTTAGTTTATCTTGCATTTTGTTTTCTAAATTTGCCCTATTTCTGAGGTGCAACACTAGAGATTATTTGGTACTTCGCGTGAGTACCGATAAATCGGCCAGCTGTGGTAGCGGCTGAGATCATAAGCCCTACGTTGGAAACGTAGAGACTGCTACTAAATCTAGCGATTTGTCAATGCTATTCTAGCATACATTTGTGCTTTAGTTTATCTTGCATTTGTTTTCTAAATTTGCCCTATTTCTCCAGAAGACTTCCTACATGGTAGCCTATAGTGTATTGTTCTAGTGATAATTAAATATTATATAGGGCTATTTTAAGTTGGCTGATGAATATGAAGCAGTAATAGCCTAGGTCCTATGCTGGACGATGAGAACACTGTATGTAAACATGTCTTGGATATCACTGAGAATTTTTGGCATTTTCTGCCAAAAGACCAATGGCTTATCAGTGGTGGTAACACAAAATGCAGCTTTAGCTGCGTTTTCTGTTACCCCAAAGTCTGATAACCCACTCTCATTATAGTGGGGTGGCACAAAATTTACAAATTTTACGAGCCTGCCTTCAAAATGTAGGCCTATAGGCCTATATAATATATACTACATTTGCTTACTATTGTTGAACATGAATGTAAATATATATTACAAAATGACCACTACAAAGTAAAACAAAGAATATAATACAGATGAAACATCGTAATATAATAAATATTATGAGGTATTTCAGGAACTGCAATGATCGACATATAGATATATCGGCAATAACTTAGAATATAATTATACAATTGAAGATTGTTTGTGACATCATATATGAGTTGGAATTATACAAAACATTTCTCTTTGTAACATTAAAGTAATAAATAATTGCTTAGGTTAACATTTCAATAATTCTGAGTATGAGTGGCGGAATATTGTAGGTGACGAACACTACCATGCAGCTGGTACAAGGGCTATCCCGGGTGGCGGGGATCAGATGCCATAGCTTACTGCCGCGGACCTAGGGCTAACATCCGGGGAGAAGGTGGCGGGGATCAGATGCCATAATCCCGAAACTCAATCCACCTCCCAGCTATACTGGCATGCTTGGCATATATTTACCTATGGTAAAGCAGTCGCTATGCCCGATCTACATTCGTGCCTAATCACGATTCTATGTCAATGTATTTAACTTGGCTTTATTGTATTGACTAAACTAACCAATAACAAAGCTGCATTTTGTGTTACCACCACTGATAAGCCATTGGGCTTTTGGCAGAAAATGCCAACAATTATCAGTGATATCCGAGACATGTTTACATACAATGTTCTCATCGTCCAGCATATTACTGCTTCATATTCATCAGCCAACTTAAAATAGCCCTATATAATATTTAATTATCACTAGAACAATACACTATACCATGTAGGAAGTCTTCTGGAGAAATAGGGAAAATTTAGACAAAAATGCAAGATAAACTAAATCACAAATGTATGCTAGAATAGCATTGACAAATTGCTAGATAGTCACCAGACACTAAAAACTTTTATGTCACTAGAAAACATATGTTGAAGTATCTAGAATAATCTTTAACAATCGAAACATCTCTCCAATTCCTTAACCCGTACAGCCCCAGCGACGCGCCTGACGCGTCGGCGATGTATGTAACGCACAGCCCCAGAGACGCGCCTGGCGCGTCACCCTAATTGCGCCGACCGTAACCTCAGGTGTAGCCACTCAAGAGGGCTCAGATTTGTATGGGAACTGTGTACGTATCCCACGCAACCGTGCCGATGGTTGAAAACTCTCAAAGTCCACGTGTGTGCGCGCGAGCGCGCAAAAACCTGTTTTTTTGGGATAATTGCCTTCAATTTTTTACTCTTATAAAATCCGTTTTCGGGGGCTCTGTAGGACCATTTTTTAAGCTTTTTGAGCGGTTTTTCGTGGTTTTTCCTTCATTCCTAACCCATTCGCTATTGTTTCTGGAATAAAACCATTTTTTGAAAACCGGCCGGGTTCTGGTGCGCAAACATTACAAAACTAGCCGGGGCTCCACGGGTTAAAATAGGGAAACTAACTTGAATATCGCTAGAATTCATCACATCTTGATGTCGCTAGATGGAAGTGATGGAAGTAATTCGCTGGATCTAGCGGTAGCCGCTATATTGGCAACATCGTACCAAGAACCTTCATTCCGTTATAATGATCAAGGTCAGATTTCGAAACTATTACAATTATTTCAAAGTTCAGAGTTCATCAGATCGGTTTGGAAGTCGATGTACACAATTTCAGTTCCATTAGTTTAAGAAACATTCACATAATATGCTACTTAGAGGGTTTAATAAAGAAGCATTCCTCTCCTGGCATCGTATAAGCGAACGCAAGCTCTTGTTCTTTTTTTTCTTTTTTTAAGAACGTCAACAAACGCTTGTATATTTGGGTTTGGTGAACCTTTTGGGGTTCCTAGTTATACATTAGAACATATTTATATTTTGCACACTCTTATAAGTATAAACACTTACTTGTTAACCCGGGAGCTGCGGGGAGACTCTTAAGAGTTCCCCCGGCGCACTGCGGGGAGACTTTTAAGAGTCAGAGAAAAAAAAAATCAACTTTTGACATCGAAAAAAAAAAAAAAAAAAAAAAAAAAAAATTTTTTTTTGGCCCCTGGGCCATGCAAAATCTCAGTCCTCTACCTCCCCTCCTTCCCCACTTTCCTCCTCTCCTTCAGTTATCACCTATTTTCCCTGTTATTCCCTTATTCTGAGGTATATTTTCGTGCTAACATTAGAAATCCGATTGGAGGGTGTGGTCATCACTGATAGCAAGCGAGTGCAAGAGAGAGAGAGAGTATCGTTCGACTGTGTCTCAGTGGCCTTGGGGAATTGGCGGGAAAGCAGATTGCCTCACCCATACATTATACAACTCGCGGGCTATATCTCCGATTTTGACCATCCAAACGCTGTTTTCACTCGTTTTATTGTTGTTTCAGGTTAATACCTTTATAATCAACCCATAATAGGCGCATATGGATAAGTATTAATGCTATTAATGGCACAATGAATATTTTAGTGACGGAAACACCTCAAATACGTCAGCACAGGGGGACGTTTCCAATTACCCCCATGCGCACTTCAGAGGTTAAAGAGGAAATACACAAAAGCCCAATTTAGAATGATCGTGAATATCTTTACTTTGGCGTATGTTTGGGCTAATTTAAGACTACATTTAGATTGATAGAATTTTTTAACACTCGCCAATGAAATATGATGACTTGCTTACAGATATATACTTAACCCGGCCAGCCCCAGCGACGCATCTGACGAGTCACCTATGTATGTAACGCCAAACCCCAGCGACTCGCCAGACGAGTCACCCTTTTAGCTCAGTCGTAAGGCTCAGAGTGGCTCTACCTAGAGGGCTCAGATTTGTATGGGAACTGTGTAAGTATCCCACGCACCCATGCCGATGGTTGAAAACTCTCAAAGTCAATGAAATATGATGACTTGCTTACAGATATATACTTAAAGCCCGAATCGGCTAACCCAGTTGTTCACTTCCTCAGCCTGTGGAGGAGCAGGGTTGAGTTGGCTTGATATTGGACACCCTTTTATGGCATTTGGGTGTGAAATACGACACCCTTTCCAGTCTATCGGAGATAATGATGGTAAAGGAAAATGCGGTACAATATCAAGCCAGCTCAACCCTGCTCTTCCACAGGGTCTAAACTTAACCCGATTCAGACTTTCGGAACTTGATAACAGTTTTAAGACTTTTTGTATATATCCATATATAAATAATCGATTTGGATGTCATAATTATAAATGTACCTAGCTATATCCTCAGAATCTCCAAAAGAAGCGTCATAATCCTATAGAAGGCCGATAACCTACCGGAGTTATTATATATAATACCTCAAAGTAATCGATTATATTATAGGAATAGTCATCACAATTTTTTCAAATTCAACTAGATCAAAATAATATCGAAATGATGGATCATTAATTATTGATCTTGATATGTAGGCCTAAAGCGTGTTGTTTATAAACATTGGAGCACATGGCCGTAGCCGCGGTGCCACTCCATTCGCGCCTAATCACGATTATATTTTGGTGTATTCTTACTTAAATGTATATCATTTGGGTTGATTAGGTTACACAATACAATATTACCAAGTAACAGTACACGCATATATATAAATATCATAACATTTGTGAAATATAGGTTCGACCGCGCTAAGCACCACGGCTGCGTGAGGGCCATTAGGAACGTAGATATATCGAGGGGTGGGTGGGGCATCTAGCCTCGTGACCTTGACCAAGAGTTAAGTTCAGAAAATCAGTGTTCGTCACGGTAATTAATCTGTCACTCCTCAGAATTATTGAAATGTCTATGTATGCGAATATTTCTTGCTCTACTATTAAACAAATAAATATGTTTTATAATTTCACCTAATATGTAATGTCACAATACATCTTAAATTGTATATATTCAAATTTATTGCCGATATGTTCTGTTGTCGATTAGTCCAGTCCCTGACATACCTCATGATATTTGGTATATTATGCTATTTCGCGTTTATTTTGTCTTTATTTGCTTTGTAATAATTATTCTGCAATGCATATTTACTTTCATTCTTAAAAATAGTCAGGAAAGGTTGTCCATATAATGTATATATTTAAAAGTCTGGATCGCCCCTTGTCATTTTGTGCCACCACACTTTAATGAGAGTGGGTTATCAGACTTTGGGGTGACACAAAATGCAGCTCTTATTTTGGGATTATTTTGATCTACTTGAATTTGTACAACATTGTAATGGGTATGCATATAATATAATTGCTTAATTTTGAGTATAGGCTATGTATACAAAGTCTAATATAGGTTATCACCCTTTCATACGGTGACTGGACGACTCGGCCCATGGGACAACTCGGCTCGGACAGCTCGGCCCACTTTTGGACAACTCTGCCACGACGGCGAGACAACTCGGCCCATTATTTGAGACAGTTCGGCCCCATGTTTTGCTATGGGGCAATTTGATGAGACCAGTCAGAATTAGGATGGAGAGAGCTAAGTGGAGGGTTTATGGGTGAGGCCATATGTATGCAGCACCAAATCCTGTCCTCTGCATATGCGCGGCCTTTTCCCTAATATTTTTATTATGTTATTTAGGCTCAACTGTTAGGTTAATTTAAGTTAGGTTAGGTTAGGTTAAGATAATATAATAGTATAAAGGAGAAAAAAAATCGTGCCAAGGGGCCTAAGATTCTCACGCATGTGCAGAGGACAGGATTTGCAGGATTTGGTGCTGCATACATGGCCTCCCGTTTATGGCGTGTGTGTAATGTGGGCGAAATGTTCGTTTATTGTATAATTATGTCATAGGCTAGTTCTCTCGATTCATAATGTGTAAGTTAGGTTAGGTTAGGTTAATTAAGAGTTGTCTCGTAATTAACACGGGGCCGAGCTGTCTCGTTTTTACTGGCCCGAGCTGTCTCGCCGTGGGCCGAGCTGTCCTGGCCGAGCTGTCCCGTGGGCCGAGTAGTCTAGCATTCTTTCATACGATTATGACGCTTCTTTCGGATATTCTGAGGATATAGCTAGGTACATTTATAATTATCACATCCAAATCGTTATTTGTATATGGATATATGCACAAAGTCTTAAAACTGTTATCAAGCTCCGAAAGTCTGAATCGGCTTGAGTTTCGACCCTGTGTAGGAGCAGGGTTGAGTTGGCTTGATGTTGGACACCCCTTAGGGCATTTGGGTGTGAAATTTCCAGTCTATCGGAGATAATGATGGTAACAGAAAATGCGGTATTTATAGGCCTACAGTGTTCTCATCGTCCAGCATATTACTGCTTCATATTCATCAGCCAACTTAAAATAGCCCTATGTAATATTTAATTATCACTAGAACAATACACTATAGGCTACCATGTAGGAAGTCTTCTGGAGAAATAGGGCAAATTTAGAAAACAAATGCAAGATAAACTAAAGCACAAATGTATGCTAGAATAGCATTGACAAATCGCTAGATTTAGTAGCAGTCTCTACGTTTCCAACGTAGGGCTTATGATCTCAGCCGCTACCACAGCTGGCCGATTTATCGGTACTCACGCGAAGTACCAAATAATCTCTAGTGTTGCACCTCAATTCACTACTAGGCACGTTGTACACACTCCGAGACAACTAAAGAAGGAAGAGAAAGTGAAGGAAAGAAAGAATTGTTATAGTTACCCATTTAATCTAGCTGCTCTCCTCATAGCCATGCTCCATTTTCTATGAGCCTACCCCAGTACATGAAACAGTATCAGTCACTTCGCGCCCACCGTCGATGTCACACGCCTTTTTTGTCTGTGCTTCGCGAGTGCCTGCTTTGCCTACCCCTTCGCTTCGACTTAGTGAATGTGAGCCTTTTCAGGCTGTTGAGGTTTTAGAAGGATGTTCAGTGATGTAGGCAGCACTTTACTACGGCTTTATGGCGTGTTTATGGGTGTGCGCGTAGTGCTGGAGACGTGTTTATTTATTTGTTTTCTTCGGGGGTGGTTGGTCCTCAACGCCGCGTAGCGGTCGTTGTGTGTCTATTCTACCCTCGCTTTTCGGGTTCATGTTCACTTTAACTAACCCTTCACGTAACTTGGGGTGGATATGCTTCCCGCGGGATGCATTGTGTTTCTTTCCCTTTTTGACATGCTTTTTGTTTTATTGTTTTTTCATATGACTACGTGTCGATGTTTTACAAGACTTGAGCATGAGGTTTCTCTGGATTCTGCTTTTATGTGAGCATAGGGCACACAGCCTTTATTCTCTCTCAAACATGCTGCTTTGGTCTCAACTGACCTAGAGCCCTTCTGACTTGTTTATTCAACATGTCCATAGTTGGTGGTCTTGTATTTCGTTTGCCTGGTTCACGCTTTTGTCAGTTCCTTTTCGTTTCCCCGGGCCTACTTGGCTCGTGGATCCGTGGTTCTGGTGAAAATGTCGGTCAACCCCTAGGCTATCCTAACTTTTATTTTATTCCTTTAACGTAATTGTGGAGATTCTCGGGCAGTGTTAAGCTTTGTTACTAGGTTCTTTCACTCAGGGATTGACGCTGCCCTAGTGGGTTCTCTTTTCTGTGATTTGTGTAACTAGGCTAAGCCTGTTTTTTACCTTGAGCTGACCACCGTCGGATTGGGCCACACAGGTCCTTTCCTTCTGTTTTCCTCTTGTCTCTACTGACTTGCTGGTTATGGTCTTCTACGCTCTTGTTAAAATTCTCACCTTTGTCTTTGTGTGTTTAACCCTTCCTACCCGGGCTGCCTTAGGTAAGGACAGCGCGGCTGAAGGGCCGCTACCCGGTATGCCTTACCTAAGGCATTTGCTTGAAAGCGTGCTTTAAATTTCGCGCGGGCAAATTTTACTTTGCGGGGGCGATCGTAGCGCCACCAAGCCTCAACTACCACGCTTATCAGTTCCTACGTTGCCGCCATTGCGAGCTACAGCAAAAAAATTAATTCCGACGCGTCCGATACTGTGCAATCTCCCGCGCGTCCCAGTGCTACCCCGCTTGCAACATCTACGCCTCTGCCAACCGAGAAGAAAAAGAAACTAAGGAAAGTGAAACGTTTACTAAGTGATAGTGCAATACAACGTGAACTTTTCAACCCGGATTTGAGCAGTGGTGAAAGCTCTGTGGACAAAAACCTCTATATTTAGAGTAGAAGTGGGAGCGAAATTGACGATTTTGTGGGATTTGGTGCTGATGACAATGTTGATTTATTTGAGGGGGGTGATAGTAGTGATGATCCTGATGTGGAAGTGGTGGAGGAAGGTGCTATTGAAGTACCAAGTGTGCTAGAGCCAACCCCTTCGCCTAGTTTCGTAGGTTAGGGTAGGCCTAGGCCTAGCCCTAGCCCTAGCCCTATGCCCTTTGCCTGCCCGTACGCCCTTGAAAGTGGGTAAATACTTCTATAAACAGTCTTTAGTGAAAAGTGCAGCCAAGAAAGCACGCAGGGAGGCAGAAAAAGTGAGGGAAGGCGTAGATAGTGAGAGTGACGCCGACCCAGGCCTAGCAACCACCCGCATTCCTTTGTCCCGACGCCTTGACCCGGGACGCCGGGAGGGCCACCCACAGCCCTCGGCTTCATCTGTCCCTCAGGATGACCAAAGGGCCTCTACAAGTGCGCCATTGGCCTCCCACAGTGTGTCACCACAGGCCCCGCATCGTAGGTCCTTATTTCCTGCGGAAAAGTCCACGGCTAGCCGCAAAAGGAGCCCAACTCCCGAGACCGAGGCTCCCATTGCTCAACCTCCCGCAGCCCCACGCCGCCGACGCCCAGTCTATTCTTCACCAGAGTTGTCTCCTGAAGAGGATGCTGACGACCCCAACATTGCCCCAGATGACCTGACGTCGCCTGAGGAAGAGGAAAACGAAGAGGAAGAGGGAGTCCCGACAAGAAGAGTCAAAGGACCTCGAGGTCGTGGACGTGGTCAGCCTGTCGACGCCGCTGCCCTTGGGCCTGGGCCTGGGCGTGGGCGTGCAGGGCGTCCGCCTGGGCATCCGCGTGGCCAAGGGCGTGTGCCAGGGCATCCAGGGTGTGTGCCTGCTACAGCTCCACGTCCTCGTCCTCGAGCTGCTGAAATGTTTGTGTGGTCAGATGGGGCGGATTTTGTGCCAGATTTTCCTGCCTTTGACGAGGTACAACAGGGTTCTGGGGTGTCACCAGCATATCCCTGTGGCCCAAGTGCCACCCCCAGTGAACTTTTCTGTGGCTTCTACGACAATGAAGTCATGGAATACCTTGTCAAAGAGACAAATCACCACCAGGCTATCTGTTCAAACTTTCTTGGCAGGAAGACAAGTGCCAAGATGGTGGCATGGAGAGCTCTCACTGTGGCAGAATTATATGTGTTCTTGGCACTCACAATGCTGATGACACACATAAAGAAGCACGTTCTGGCCGACTACTGGATAACTGGCGACCTCACAACGACTCCAGCATTTGGCAAATTCATGTCAAGGGATAGGTACTTCGACATCCTCTCATATTTCCACCTGACAAATAACATGCATGTCCACGAGCCCGACACACTCTGGAAGATCAGGCAACTGTATGACATGATACGTCATCGGTTTTCCACCTACCTGATTCCATTTCAGAAGCTGTGCATCGACGAGTCTCTGGTCCTGTTCCGTGGTAGGCTGCACTTCCGACAGTATATCCCGTCAAAGAGACACCGCTTCGGCATCAAGCTCTTCGTCCTCTGCGACTGCAAGACGGGATATGTGCTCGACTTTATAGTCTACAGCGGCAAGGGTGGTGAGGTGGAGATTGACCCCCTCATTGGTTTTGGCGGCACTGTGGTAAAGAGGATGATGGAGAGGTACTTCCATGACAACCACGTCCTCTATACCGACAATTATTACATGTCGCCTATCCTCGCCAAGTACCTCCATGACCGCAAGACCGGAACTGTCGGCACAGTGAAGGGGAAGAGGAAGGGCATGCCAGCCTACCCAACCAAAACTAAGAAGACGGACATCTTCCATAAGAAGAGTGGCCCCATCCTCTCCATCCACTGGCATGACCAGCGCAAGGTCAACCTCCTCACCACATGCCACAAAGCAGAGATGGTCCCCACAGGGAAGGTGGACCGAAAAACGAAGAACCCTATCACAAAACCAGCTGCTGTTCTGGACTATAACCTGAACATGCGCCTCGTCGACAAGTCCGACATGCAGATGGGCTTCATAGACTGCCTGCGAACATCTTCAGGTGGTACAAGAAGTTTGTCCTGCATACAGTAGATATGTCTGTCCTCAACGCGTACAACATCTACCGTTTGAGGTGTCCAGTCATCAAGTACAAGAGCCTGCGGACCTTCCAAAAGCAGCTGATACATGAGCTCCTGGTAAAACATGCGGGTACACCAGGGAGGCCACTACAAGGACCAGGCATGATGGACAGAATAGGGTGTGCCGAGTTCTTCAGAAAGCACCAGCTCGTCGCCCTTCCTTTCCAGGGTCCTAACAGCCGAATAAGGATGCAGAAGAGGTGCTATGTGTGCACCCGCACAACTCGACGACCAAGCAAACCCACAAAAACCACTTGGCAATGCCTCGAGTGTCAGGTGGGACTGTGTGCTGGCACCTGCTTCAATGATTTCCACACTCTGGCAAACTATTGAAGTGTAAGTGACAGTGATAGTGACACTCAATAATAATAATAATAATAATATAACTAAGTATAAGTGAAAGAGACACATAAGTAATAATAAGTGCCTTCAGAACAATATGAACAAGTGAAAGTGACACTAAAATATATATTCCTAACAATAAAGAAGTGAAAATTACACTATCAATTACCATAGTCCAGTATAAATAATCATAACTACTATAATAATGACTATAAAACTAAGTCTAAGTGAAAGAGACACACATAAGTAATAATAAGTGCCTTCAGAACAATATGAACAAGTGAAAGTGACACTAAAATATATATTCCTAACAAAAAAGAAGTGAAAATTACACTATCAATTACCATAGTCCAGTATAAATAATCATAACTACTATAATAATGACTATAAAACTAAGTCTAAGTGAAAGAGACACACATAAGTAATAATAAGTGCCTTCAGAACAATATGAACAAGTGAAAGTGACACTAAAATATATATTCCTAACAATAAAGAAGTGAAAATGACACTATCAATTACCATAGTCCAGTATAAATAATCATAACTACTATAATAATAACAATAAAACTAAGTATAAGTGACAGAGACACAAATTACTTCAGAAAAATATATATTTATTAGTGGCCCCTCCATCATTGACGAACATGCCTATTACATAAGGCATCCTCTTCAAACACTAATCCGCCGTAGTTTTAATCTACCGCGCAGATCATTTAAAATCTGAGGACCCTTCATCATGAGCGCACGCGACCTCACTCATGGCTTCAGTCATTATGAATTGCGTTCTCACTACGAAAAAACTTCGTAAAAAATAAAAACAAAAAGAAAATAAGAATAACTATCCAATAAGCTTTCCATCATATCGTGGATGTACTTGTGTGGATCTTTGACAAGACGCTGATTCAGGCGTCATACTTCCTTCTCTGCTCTGCGGTCAACCGGCCCGGACGTGTCTCTCCACGTTCCGCTGGTTCCGCATTTGCTGCGTCCCTAGTGATTTTTTCTCATTTGTTTACTCCGGGATGTATCGAGTAAGGTTAGGATATGCGTAGCAGGAGTGTCCTGGGCTGGTTGCCCGCAGTGCAGTGTATTTTGGGTCGTGTGTTTGGGGCATCTATTTCGGATGTACCCTCGTGGTCCTGTTGTGGACAGGTGAACTTTTTCACAGTTAGCTAGCTTTGTGATGCAGGCGGCTTTCATTACGCGTTATTGCTTCCTTTTCTCTTTCTGGTGAGGTAGCGTATTTTTGCTGACGTTCCCAGCGTATTTTTCTTCACTTAGTGAAGTTTTTTCTGGGTCCCGAGTCAGTTCTTCCCTTTGCCGGAAGTATTTGCTACAGTGGTGTGTTGGCGGTGGTTCCTGTTGTGATATAATTCAGTGCTTTTTGTTTATATTCCGACATGTTACTGTTATCCGTCTGCCTAGGCCTAGCCAGCCTCTCGTAGCTTTTCCACATATACAATTGTTATTGATTTATTTTCTAAATATATACTACTGTGTCATGTGTGTCCTGGTTTAGTTGTGTATTGGCTAATTCCACGGACTATTTATGTGTCCTGGGTTAGTTGTGTATTGGCTAATTCCACGGACTATGTTGGGCCCGGCGTTAGTTGTGTTTTGGCTACGCCTCGGTCCGGTGTTGCGTTCAGATGGTATCTGGACGGGGTGGGCTTTTTCCGCCGGGTTTTTCTCGGTTTCACCTTGATAACCCCGGCTGGTTGCCGAGTTTTGGCCACGCGTGGTTTAAAACAGGCTTGTTTCCCCGGCGAGTGGGTGTCTGTGGCTCCCCAGGACTGCGTCTCTGGGGTGCCTGTTTCAGGCTCCTTATGATTCCCGGCGGGTTGGCTGTACCCATCTAACAGTGTTCATACGGACACGTGTTGTTTGTAGTTTTTTCGGTTTTGCAAAGCCAATATAAAACTATGCTGTTGTTGTATTTCCTCCCCGGCAATCTTTTAAAAAGAAGTGGGGATAGGAACAATTGGGGTTAACTTTTAAACTTTAAATCACCCGGCGGGTGCAACCTGGAAGGGTGGGATGACCGAATTTGCAAAATTCAGTTTAGTTGACCAGACAATTGAGGGATGCATTGTGTATCGCCTCCATCAACATGCGGCGCTTTAGGGCACAATTGGGGTTAACTTTTTTTTAAACTAATATTCACACCCGGCGGGTGCTCCTTGGAAGGGTGGGAATAACGAATTTACAATTCAGTTAGTTAACCAGACAATTGAGGGATAAGTTTTGTATCGCCGCCTTCAACATACGGCGATCTAAAAAGATACTTCGGGAGAAGTTATATCTCGTATATTTGTCAGGCTTTGCAGTTTTTCATCTACGAAATAATTCGGGGGCCGGCGTCTTTTTTAGTTTTTTTTTCTCCAAAATTGAATCTTGAAACAAACACCACCGGAAAGGCTTAATCTGTTATAAACGCCATGCTGGTCTTTATATATTATGTCAGAGGGTATTCATAAATCTTTTGGACAAATTAAGATATTCTGATATCTTTTACTTTGGACCCCACCGCGTAGCGAGCTGTAGTCGTTGAGTATTACGTCTCGTTACCCGGCGGGTTATTTAACACTTGTGTGCGAACATGATTGGGTTAACCTTATGAGCATTAATTCCTGGAAATTTTCTTTTTTTCCAGAGCTGGGTCCCGGCGGGTCTATGCAGAACCTGGAGTAAGTTTCCCACCAGTCTCTGTCATGGCTACCTTTGCCCCGGTTTTTGCTTTATGCATTACGCCCTCCTGTTCAGGTATCCCTATTTTTGCGCACACCCTTTGTATAAAATGA
Source organism: Paralithodes platypus (assembly GCA_032716605.1). NCBI lineage: Eukaryota > Metazoa > Arthropoda > Malacostraca > Decapoda > Lithodidae > Paralithodes > Paralithodes platypus. The sequence continues at coordinate 40,983,126 of CM064519.1, forward strand.
GTTAAAATGTCTCGTTTGGTGTGGGTTACCTTTCCGGCGTTTTTCTCGTTGCTCCGAGAACACCGTTTTTGTTTACCGAGTTTTAGTCAGGATGGCTAAAATAGGTAAGTTACCCCGACGAGTTTGGTCGCTTGAGGGCTCATCTGAAACTGCGTTTTCTGTGGTCGAGCCTGGGATCAGGCTTCCTGTGTTATTCATTGCTTATGCATTACGCCCTCCTGTAATGTCTCGTTTAGTGTGGGTTACCTTTCCGGCGTTTTTCTCGTTGCTCCGAGAACACCGTTTTTGTTTACCGAGTTTTAGTCAGGATGGCTAAAATAGGTAAGTTACCCCGACGAGTTTGGTCGCTTGAGGGCTCATCAGAAACTGCGTTTTCTATGGTCGAGCCTGGGATCAGGCTTCCTGGGTTATTCCCGTCGAGGGGGGCTCCACACAGTTATCTAGGTGATCATGCTGACACCTGTTGGACATGGTTTTCTCTGCTTTTCAAAGCCATTGAAACAATGCTGTCTGTTTGTTTGGTCTTTCCCTCCCGGCGACCTTTTTACAAAGAGGTCTGGGGCAGGTATAATTGGTTTGACATTGCATATAAAACCCGGCGGTTGTACCTTCGGGTGGTTATATTAACGGATTTGCGATTCGCGATAATTTGCCAAACAATTGATTGATACAATAGGGTATCACGGCCTTCAAGACGGCGATCTATGAGGGCTTCTGGGAGAAGCCGGATTAGAGTTTAAGATAGGCTTAGACTTTTTATGGGATAAAAAGATGCTTGAATCTTACTAGTGTTTCAAGTGTAAAGGGATACTTGAAAGACTTCATCTTTAATAAAGATATGCTTCATCTTTATGAGGATTCAGAAGTTATGCTTAATTCGTTTGGACAGGTAAAAGATATGCTGAAATCTTTAATAAGCCATTGAAACAATGCTGTTTGTTTGTTTAGTCTTTCCCTCCCGGCGACCTTTTTACAAAGAGGTCTGGGGCAGATACAATTGGTTTGACATTGCATATAAAACCCGGCGGTTGTACCTTCGGGTGGTTATATTAACTGATTTGCAATTCGCGATAATTTGCCAAACAATTGATTGATACAATAGGGTATCACGGCCTTCAAGACGGCGATCTATGAGGGCTTATGGGAGAAGCCGGATTAGAGATTAAGATAGGCTTAGACTTTTTATGGGTTAAAAAGATGCCGGAATCTTACTAGTGTTTCAAGTGTATAGGGATACTTGAAAGACTTCAAAAGTAGTGGTGGAGTGCTACGGTTCGTTGACCGGCGGGTTTGTGGCATATATTTTGTACCATTTTTTGGGTGTAACCCTATGAGCATTAATCCCCGGAAATTTCTCTTTCCAGGGCGGAGTACCGGTGTTGCACCAGGTGACCAGGTAGTTCCCGGGGGCGGGGTAGTTTTCCCCCAGTCTCTGTCGTGTCGGCACTTGAACCTCTCATTGCTGTATGTTCAACGCCGTTAAGCTCAGGTATCCCTATCTTATTTTTGTTTGTTAATGAAATAATTTAATGGCTGAATCATAATAAACATATATATTTTCTATGATTATATTATGATGATATTGTGTTTATTAATAGTAATTTATTTTAATACAATTAAATATATATTAAATTAATTAGTATACTTTATGATTTTGCTCACCAGCTCTGCTTTCAATGTGTTAATGAGCTATGGGAGCTTTTAATTATCATAAACCTTTACGGGACTCGGACGAGGGCTCCCATTCAGAGAGTATACCGAGCTCGCAAGCGAGGGACAACCACAGCCAAGGTGTATGGCGATACTCACAGTCCTGGCAGGACAGCACGCATCCCTTTGTGACTCAACTAGTGCTGACGTCCACCGGGATGCCGATGTACCATCTTCTATCCCAGTTTTAACATGGCAACCTGTGGAGGTCCCGGCTTCGGCGGGATCTTCCCATGATAGGCCAGACTTAACGGATGAAGAACAACAATCTCTGGTCTAAGAGATGGAGGTTGAAGAGCCCAGTCACCTTCAAGGCGACTCTCAGGGTACTGTCGAATCTCCACGGAGTTCGTCATCGGCTAGGTATGTACCGGCGGAAGAGATTGATGGACTACTATTGAATGCACTTCATAGGTTCTTTGGCCCTACGCCGGAAACTCCTTTTGATACGGGAGATCCCGCGATGTCGACGATTGTGCGACCTCTGGCTACATCCTTTGCTTTAGCTAAAATACCTAACCATCCTCTTGTGTCAGATCCAATTTCCAATGTGCCAGGCACAGCAGCTCTCACTACTTCCACTGTGCGAGTCTTATCAGACATATCTCCCCCTCCTTTAGACAAGGCGCCAGTTAAAAAACAGGAGCTATGCCTCTTTTATACGGGCCGGATGAGTCAGGGGTAGCAATGTTACGGAAATGTTTTGGATGTTCATATTAAGGACATTCCAGGTTCTTATAACCATGACTTATTCTTCCCACCAAATCCCTCCAGAACGCCATTCTTGGTTCTCTCTTCAGGTTTTTGGTGCCGGCGGAGTCCCCTCTGCTTGGCTGCCACCCCCCACAATTGGCAACCTAGAAACCTCGCGGACTTGTTCATTATGGACATTCAGGAGGCCAAGTGGCTAGCACCATATGGTAGCGACGTGACCAAGATATTCACGAATCAATATACCCAGTCTACAAAGCGACAGTTTCAATCGCATTGGCAAGCTTTTACGTCTCGGATTCTTAGAACAAAAAACAAACTGTGCCCTCGGTGGTGTTGGTTGTTAATTATTTAATTTATCTTCATTCAGAAACATTTATCTGAAAGTGATTTATGTGGGCAGGTTTTAAACTCCGCCCACCTCCCCGTCAGCTCAGGCCTACATGGTCTCTGGACAAAGCATCGTCGTTATTCTCGTTCCCGTATGTACCAAAGACTGCAGATTTTACAAAAGGGCAGTATTCCTTATGGCTTTGGCTACCGGGAACAGAGTATCTGAGCTGGCGGCGATGAGCAACGCACCTAATTGCCTCAGGTTTGATAGGCTTCATGAGGGTATTCACATTGCACCTTCCCCAGGATTCATAGCCAAGATTGAGCACAGTGAACACGTGTTTTCAGAGTTCACGGTGCCGGCGTTAAAAAGGGGAAAGGTGCACCATCTTTTTTGCCCAGTGCAAACTCTAACCAAATATTTAAGAGTGGCACCTCTAAAATCACCAGGGTGCTTTATGGGTCGCAAGTCCGGGTGAACGCTTGATGGAGCGTACACTGACTTCTCTCTTGGTCGAGGACTTTAACAGAGAAGCGGCCGGCGTTGTGGTAAGACCCCAGCGGGGTGTTTTTAGCCTGTTTACGTGATCATTTTCATGCCTAAATAAGACCAGAACGTAAAACAAGTACCTATCCCTGAAAGCATAACAGTTTTCTTGCAATAACCGTGCAACGCGAGTGCAAAAAGCAGGTATTCGGTACTTTCAGTACATAATGAGAGAGAGGGAGGAGGGAGCTGAGATTTGTGTCAGTAGGTTCGCCGCGGTGGTCTGGAGCAGTCATACGCTCGCTAGTCTCCTGCCACCACTTGTCTCTCTCTCTCAGCCACATTACGTGCTGAATTGCCACTCGAGTTGTCGAGCGCATAGTCACGATTTATGCAAGGGGACAGCCTCTTTACGTTTCCTTAATAATCTTTCGATGGAAGTTATTAAGTCCACACAGTTGTGGGCCTCTAATCAGGAGTTTTTGCCTCGATTCCTTTCAGTAGCTCTGGACAAACCTTCCTTGCCATGTATAGCTTTACGGCAGAGGGTCTAGGTGGCCCTTTTAGTCACGTTTTGTTTAATTTCAAGAAAAAGGGGGGGGGGGAGGGTGCAGTCAGTGTGACATAGGACACCCTAGACCCCTCCGGAGTATGTGTTCGGAACATACGAGCTGTGATACTGGTTGTAGGCATTGTATTATAAAATTTATCTGTAGTATTCATTGCAGGAAATTGTGCTAAAGGCCAATAATAGTGTTACAACAATTCTTGTTGTACGTAGCTTTGGCTGTGAAGCAATAGATTTTTGAGAAATCTCGGTAGTTGCAACTACGACATTTACTTTTGAAGTAATTACTTCTGCATAAGTACACGAGTTCAGTACTTCTACGAATGTACAAGAATTCATTTATGTTTGGTTATATTTCTAGGAATATATCCACTAGTTAATGGGGTTTATATGTGCACATGTAAACTTATAAGTTTTTAGTTTTCACCACTTACTTTAAGTGGGGTGCCTTCTTAACTAGCAGATCTGTGCACAGAGTCTCAGAGTTAACCCTTTTTTTCAAGCAGGCTTCTTTGAAGCACGCTCCTGCTTGTACCCCTTTTTGAAGATTTAGGCTGTATAAAGTTTATGCACCCGAATATCTCTTTTTTACAAAAGTAAGAATACTATGTGGTTGTTTGATTATCTGCTTTTCTAGAGTTATGATATGATTACGAATGTCCCACTCCAGTCTTAGAAATCAGGCATGTTCGTCAATGATGGAGGGGCCACTAATAAATTATAGGTTTGACTCCTGTAAGGAGATAAAGAAAACCTAATATTTAGTAGTGGCCCCGTAATCATTGACGACTGGGGCCCTCCTGACCATCCCCTTCCCATTCGTTGATGTATTAAGGATTTTGGTTTACTTGATATATCAGTGAAGGAAGTATGACGCCTGAATCAGCGTCTGGTCAAAGATCCACACAAGTACATCCACGATATGATGGAAAGCTTATTGGATAGTTATTCTTATTTTGTTTTTGTTTTTATTTTTTACGAAGTTTTTTCGTAGTGAGAACCCAATTCATAATGACTGAAGCCATGAGTGAGGTCGCGTGCGCTCATGATGAAGGCTCCTCAGATTTTAAATGCTCTGCGCGGTAGATTCAAACTACGGCGGATTAGTGTTTGAAGAGGATGCCATATGTAATAGGCATGTTCGTCAATGATTACGGGGCCACTACTAAATATTAGGTTTTCTTTATCTCCTTACAGGAGTCAAACCTATATTATTGAGTGAAAATATCATAATAACAATAATATATGGCATAATAAACAATAAAATATTAAAAAATCGCTTCCCGCCATAATTCAAGGTAGAGCGACGAGTCAAAACGTTCGTCGTAGCCTGGGCCGCGGTTGAGCGTTCGGACGCGGCGAGGTAAATACGCGGAAAAAGTTACCTTCACTTCCATCACCATAACTCCGGAAGTACTTGAGCTAGAAAGCTCTATTCAATGCCATTCTACGCGGCAAGGTAAGGCGCCCATTTTGACATATGTTTGATTAATGTAGGTAGTATATTAAGCGAGATTAGCCTTAGTTTACTTTTGTTGTGTTTTTTTTTTTTTTTGTGGAAGTGGAGGTAAAACAGAGAGTGTGTGAAGGAAGGAAGGTTTTCGGAGCAATGGGAAGTATGTGGAAGACGAGAAATCTCGGAGTGAAAGTAAAAAGTGCACTGTATCAAGGAATTGTTGTGCCAACAGTGATGTATGGGGCTGAGACATGGGCTCTGAAGAAAAAGGAGAAAAGAGGGCTGGATGTGATGGAGATGAGCTGCTTGAGGAGTATGTGTGGAGTTACTCGTAGAGACAGATTGAGAAATGAAGAGATACGTAGGAGAGTGGGGCAGCAGGAACATTTGTCAGCCAGAGTGGACAGAAGGGTGCTGAGCTGGTATGGTCATGTTGAACGAATGGGAGATGAAAGGCTTACAAAGAGAATATGTGAGTCAGGTACAAGGGGAGATAGAAGGGCAGGAAGACCCCCATTGAGATGGAGAGACTGTGTAAGAAAGGCTTTGGATGATAGAGGAATGACTATAGATCAGGCAGGGGAAGTGGTGGTGGACAGGAGTGAATGGAGAATGCTTGTGAATAGTTGATTGAACACGTGGTCATTTGGAGTAAGGGGTCGGGCGCAAGTTGGACTAGATAATAGTCCATCAGGCGCCTGGCCCGGGGAGACGATTAATATGAAGGGTGTGTCTGGAAGTGTGGTGGGAGGGCTTGTCGCTTTGGCTCCGCTGCATGTCTGCCTGCCGAGATCGGAACCTCTCCTGGTGGTCAGGGGCCGGGGGAGTGCTGGAGCGACCTTGGTAACCCTGGTCTCTGGGTCTTCTCCTGGGTGACCTGGATGTGTGAGAGTTTGTGTTTTTTATCTGTGTTTATTTTTTGTTTTATGTTGTTTTTGTGTTTTCCCTGTTCTTGCTCTGTCTTGAGTCGGCTACCCCCAAAATGGGGATTGGGCCTGAGCATATAGATAGATAGATAGATAGATAGTGTTTTCAGCCAGATCGCCCGGATACAGCCTCCGTCCTTAAGAAAGGCTGCCCAGGTAGGAAGGGTTAAGCTAATCGGTTTTTTGCCTTGAGCTGCCCGCCGTTGGAAAGGTCCACACAGGTCCTTTCCTTCTATATTCCTCTTGTCTCAACTGACTTGGAGGTCTCGATCTCGTCGCTCTTGTTAAAATTCTCGCTTTTCTTACATTTTACCTGTTTCCGTTCTTCCCCTGCCTGTGTTTACTTGATCATAGGGGGGGGGGGGGGGGATGCCTGGAAACTGTGTATGGGTCCCACTCACAGGGAGGATAAGCTTGGACAAGTTGACTCGGCTTTCGTGTTTACACACGTTTTTTCGCCACACAGGCGGGGGTCTTCAGGTGTCCTCAGCTCCTTCATCTTTTTAGTTTTCCGCTATACAAGCGAATTTCTACTTTTGATGTGCCCTGTGCCTTGTCAAGGAATCGGCCACATAGCCTTTTGCCTTGTTTTTGTGTTGGACGCTAATCGGTTTTTTGCCTTGAGCAGACCGACATCGGAATGGTCCACAGGTCCTTTCCTTCTATATTCCTCGTCTCAACTGACTTGGAGGTTTCGGTCTCGTCGCTCTTGTTAACATTCTCGCTTTTCTTCAGTTTTACCTGTTTCCGTTATAATAATAATAATAATAGTTCTTAAAGCTAGCGCATGCGCCAGCTAAGGATAACCCAATAAGGCCGATTAGGCGTATTTCCATTGGGGTCCTGTACTATTACCCCATCCCCTTGCTCATGAGGGACGGTAACGACTCAGTGCTTGTGAAAAACCTTTAATGCACCGAGCGTGGGCGCGATCCTGGGCCTTCTGGGTGGAAGTCCAAGACGCTAGTCACTACACCACCCTGCCTGGGTTTCCTTGATCATAGGGGGTGATGTCTGGAAACTGTGTACGGGCCCCGCTCACAGGGAGGATAAGCTTGGACAAGTTGACTCGACTTTCGTGTTTACACACGTTTTTTCGCCACACAGGCGGGGGTCTTCAGGTGTCCTCAGCTCCTTCATCTTTTTGGTTTTCCGCTATACAAGCGAATTTCTACTTTTGATGTGCCCTGTGCCTTGTCAAGGAATCGGCCACATAGCCTTTTGCCTTGATTTTTGTGTTGGAAGCTAATCGGTTTGTTGCCTTGAGCAGACCGACGTTGGAATGGTCCACAGGTCCTTTCCTTCTATATTCCTCTTGTCTCAACTGACTTGGAGGTCTCGGTCTCGTCGCTCTTGTTAACATTCTCGCTTTTCTTCAGTTTTACCTGTTTCTGTTCTTCCCCTGCCTGTGTTTACTTGTTCATAGGGGGGGGATGTCTGGAAACTGTGTACGGGCCCCGCTCACAGGGAGAGTAAGCTTGGATAAGTTGACTCGACTTTCGTGTTTACACTCGTTTTTTCGCCACACAGGCGGGGGTCTTCAGGTGTCCTCAGCTCCTTCATCTTTTTAGTTTTCCGCTATACAAGCAAAATTCTACTTTTGATGCGCCCTGTGCCTTGTCAAGAACTCGGCCACATAGCCTTTTGCCTTGATTTTTGTGTTGGCGCCCTGTTATGCCCCTTTTTAATTGTACCTGGACAGGGCTTCTTGGACAACAGCTGCATGGCTGTTTCCTCTCCCTTGTGTCCTCCTTCGGCACCTAGTTTCCGCCCTACAGGCGGCCTCCTAGTATACTAGGTGGACCCAAGGACCTCCTGAAAAGTCCTAGGACTCGACCCAAAGTGGCGATTGTCCTGTGTGTATTGGATTCCCTCCCCTCCCCTATTTTCACTAATAGGGTACTGTTGGGTTGCTCACACTTGACCTTTTTCCTTCCAGCTGGTGCCCGCTCTACTGCCGGCTAAACCTACACCGCCGCCGCTTCGCCCCCTCCTCCCTCCGCTCTCCCAGAGGGTTCTCAGGTATTTTGAGTGGGGTCTTTTTTCCCCACAGGAATTGGACCTGTTTCCCAGGGTTGGGTCTTGCCAAATGGGCTTGTCCCAGCCCTGGTGTTTGTGGTCTACTGTGTGGGTGTCTTTTAATTGACTTTCCTTGTTATCTTTGCTACTTGGCGTCTTCCTGGATATTGTCTTACTTGGGTTTCGAATGCTATTTTGGCTCTACTGCCTCATACTTTTACCCTGTCTCACCTCCACTGGTGTGTGATGCTCCCCCCCCATTTTTCGGTGCCGTACTGCCGGCTCCTCCCTGCTTCCGCCTGACATGCATTCGGTCGGCCATGCTAGACCATCGGGGGTGCTGCCTCCGCACGGCCTGCTATGGCAAGGATGTCTACGACCCCCGCCGATGTGAAGTTTGTCTCTCCGCCCTTCAACTCCTGGACTCGCTCCCTGCATCGGAGGAAGGCCGACAGGCCTAAAGGTCTCTCTGTCTACCATGGGATATCATCTCCCATTACGTACGCCTTGCCTCTGCCCTGTGTCCAGCTCTCTCCTCTCCATTCCCCGTTCGGTCTCCCTGATGTCCTCGGGGGTGGGGGGGGGGGGAATGGTCGCGTCATGGATGACCTGTGTTGGCACGCATTCCCTTGACATGTTGACTCGACATTCGTGTTTACACACGTTTTTTCGCCTCACAGGCAAGGGTCTCCTGGTGTCCTCTGGCTCTTCATCTTTTTCTAGAATTCCTCTCTACAAGCCAAATTTCTACTTTTTGATGTACCCTGTATATCTGTATCTGGGAATCGGCCACATCGCCTTTTTTCTCGGTTATTGATGGAGTTGGTGCCCTGTCTACGTTTGAATGCACATATGGTCCTGGATATGGCTACTTGGCTGATTTCCTATCCTCTGTGTCCTGTGCTTCGTTTCCGCCCTACAGGCGGCCTTCTAGTGTACTAGGTGGAGTCAGGGACCTGTTGCCTAGTCCCAGGACTCTGCTCGCGTGGCGATTGTCCTGTGTGTCTTGGATTCCCCCTCCTATTTGTACCAATTAGGTGTCGGATAGCTTACACTTGACTTTTTACTGCCAGGGGGGTTCGGCCTTGACTCCGCGTTGTGTTTACACACGTTCTCCGCCAAACGGGCAGGGTGTCCTTTGCCTCTTCCTCTTTCTATAGAACCTCGCTCCACAGGTGGGTTTTCTAGTCTTGGATATACCCTGTGCCCTGTATCTGTCACCAGGAATCGTCCACGTGTCTTTTTCCTCTGGTTATTTATGCCCTTTGCATTCATATGCACCCAGGGACCGGCTGCTTAGCTGGGTTTCCCCCCCTTGATGTGTGCTCTGTTAATTTCCTTCTGTGCCTCGAATCCGCTCCACAGGCGGCCTCTTGCTCCTCGATTGCCACAGAGCCTCGCTGACAGGTCCCAGGCCTCCGCTCACGTGGCGTTGGTCCTGTGTGTATTGGATTCCCCCCTTTCTTCATTGACCTTTTACCGTCCATCCCCACCGTGGCCTCCACTTTTGTGTCTGGCCTGCTGCTCCGCTCCTCGGACTTCACTGGGATCTTCAGCCATACGTTGCATTCGCTTTTCCTGCCCGGTCCAGGACGTTCGCCACCCATTGCCGTCGACTGGTTCAGGTGGTTTCTCTGCTCGTCAGCCCCTGCCGACGTCCGCAGCCACCTCCTCCTGCCGGCCCTTTTAAGTCCGGGACTGATGTTCCTGGGGGTGGCTTGGTAGGAGGCTTTCTTGCTTGTGCTCAGCGACACATGCTCCGCACAATGGGAGGTCGTGGCGAAGCCCTCGTCGTCCTCCTCCAACCATGCGAGTGGGGGTCCGTCGCCGGCAAGGAGCCCTGGGGCTTGGGCTATGGGACGGGCCGAGGGGGCCGTTGTATACGCTCATCCCGTGGCCGTTCGTACCCGGTTTGCCGTTCCGTCCTGTGGGTGGACTATGCTGGCAAGTTTCGGGACCCTCGTCCTCCGCTGCCTTGCTCGGACGGGAGGGAGACAGGCCGGAGCGTGAGGCCCACTCTCCCTTTTCGTCAGGACGGCCAGGTGGACGGGGGTTGGCCATGGTAGTTCCTTTCTCCATGACAAATTAAGGGAGGCTATGCTCCGCACAACGCGTAGCTCCTCCTGGCCCATACCCTCTCCCCTCAACCGGCCGTCTCATTGACTTGGTGGTGGGCCTGACGCAAAGCGCCCGCACCGGCTTCTCCTGCCCCCACTTCCTGCGCTAGCCACGCCGGTCGTGGGCACGACGGTGGTATAGAAGGGTCTGGCCTGGAGGTGGAGGTCTCAACCTCCTCTCGGGCACCCAGGTACTCCGGTCCATGTATGGGGGAGGTGCCGTCGCGATAACATCTCCACACATTGTGTCCTGGACGCCCTCGCTGTAGTCGTCCGTGTCACAAGCCTGGGGTTCACCATCGCTCTTTCACATGGCGGTCCTCCCACCTTCACACTGAGGGCCATGGAACCTCCACAGTGCTCCTGTTCCCCGGGGTCGGGTGTCCGCGTCAACACTTGTCGTGTTCTGCCCGTTCTCGTTCACGAACGTGTTCTGGGTGTTTTCCTGGCTGGGATCTTTACCTTGGGCGGCATTGACCGTGCATTTAGGCCAGCTCGGACTCGACCACCTTGTTCGACTGGTCCCCTAACACTTCCCTGTGTCGCCCCCCCTTTACTGGCTGTGGCCGGTACCGCGCTTGCTACATATGAGACTATCACACTGGGTCGCTCGGGGCTCGCTCGCTGCAGGGGTGCCCTGGCCTGCTCCCCCGGCGGCCATCTGGATAGACACAGATGCGTCGTGTGAGGGGGGTGGGGCTCCCGATCTAACATGGGTCATCGCCACCACGGCAAGTGGTCAGGGCTCTTCGCTTTCGCGTCCAGGCCATGATCCTGTTGGTACCGTTCTTCTTCCTGTGGGATCGCTGTCTTGCCCTGGCAGGCATGTCGGTGGCCTTTCGGTTGGTCTTCTTATCTGCTGATGCCTTCGGCACGGACTGGAGTGGGTGACAGTCGGTGTCCACATTGCCTCCGCCCATCGCACTCCTCATGTGCTACGTCCTCCACTGGCTGGGATTTTTCTGGCACAGGGTTTGGTTGATCGTGCCCATGTGGCATGCCCGTGCTTGGTACGCTTCGCTATACGTACGTGTACTGGGTTCCCGTCATTTTTCCGTTCACAGGCATTGTAACGGCTCAGACGGGTTGCTTTTCGGTAGTTGGAGTGTACTGTAGGACGCTCAAGTCCCACCTCACCAATGCCCCGCCCAATCGTCACTGTGGATGATGTTGGTGTGATGCTCACCGTGCCTCAGCACGACTCGCCGGAGTCCCCCCGCTGCACTTGCTGCTGCAGAGTCTCTGTTACCACACCAGCCTTAACAGTGTTCCACAGAGACAGCATCTTCACAAGACTCTACTGTCGGTTAGACAATTGGCCTATGGAACACTAGAGTCCTGCCCCACCACTGCTCCAACATGTAAACACTGTTGCCGCCGCAAGTGTGTTGCCAAACAGCTGACATAACACCCTGTTTGCTTCTGTGTGTGCCACTGTGCCGGGACGGGCTTCGGTGTGCATGCTGTGGGCCTACATTTCCGTCATGTTCTTGGAGGTGGTAAACCTCTTACAGAGGGCTCTGCTCCTATGCCTTCCGCTTTTACAGTCTTGCTATCTCACTGACATGAACGACACAGGGTTATGGTCCCCCCGCAGTGCATCTGTCTCTTCATACCTCTCCATGCCCACGGCCAGACTTCGTATGCCTTGGGTCGCGTTCAATCAACGTGTCCCCTGCTTCGTCATCCATCCTGATTCTCTTCATGCTGTATTCGTCCCATACTGTATTTTCTTCCTTTCCCTGACAAAGGGGGGGGGGGAGGTCTTTTTTGTATGCTTGTACAAAGCCTTTCTTTCAATACATGTATGTCCTGTCTGTTTAGTATTGACGATTTAGCTCCTACGGTTTTTACATTCTGACTCCACTGTCTCCGGGTCTGGTGTTGGTATGCTTATACCTCCTACCCATGTCATGTAACTACGGAGTGTCCTATGATGACGTCCGCCAGCTATGCCATGCCTTGTGCTTTTGTGAATACTTTACACTTGGCTTCCCTTTAGGATTTCGCTCTTACAGTTTTTACATTCTGACTCCACTGTCTCCGGGTTTTGTGTTGGTATGCTTCTACCTCCTACCCATGTCGTGTAACTACAGAGTGTCATATGGTGACGTCCACCGTCTCCTGTGTCTCTTCGTCCCATACTGTATTATCTTCCTTTCCCTAAAACAGGGGGGGGGGAGTTCTTTTTGTATGCTTGTACAAAGACTTTCTCTTTCAATACTTGTATGAACAGTACTGTCTGTTTCGTGTTAAGGATGTACCTCTTCGGGTTTATGCATTAAGGACTACACTGTCTATGGTTTTTTGAGTTGGTATACTTATGCCTCCTACCCATAAGCATGTAACTACGGAGAGTAGTATGATGTCGTCCACCATCTCCTGGGTCTCTTCTTCTCATACTGTCCTTTCTTCCTTTCCCTAGACTGGGGAGGAGTTCTTTTTGTATACTTGTACAAAGACTTAAAATTCTAATTTTCATTTACATGCATGAACTATATGTTTCGTGATACGTATGTACCTCTTCAGCTTTCTTACATAGGACTATACTATCAGGGTTTGTTGTCTTGGTATGCCTCTACCTCATACCCTATTTTGTAATTAAAGAGTGTTCTAGGAGATCATCCACCTGCTGTGCCGTACCTTCTGGTTCTTGTAATACTGTACAATTGACTTCAAACTTCTCAGGTTGGTGTGCCATTCAAGGGTCGACATGACCTGTTCCTTTTTTTTTTTTTTTCTATGTCCTGCTTATGCATTTTTAGACCCTAGACTGATACGCTCGTAACTGTACTTTCTTAATGTAATGCCCTCGAAAATATCCCGCAACCCCAATAATGTACTACCCGAGTTGACGTCAGGTATAGTGTAAAATAGTCGTTGATGGGAAGTCCAATAAACTCATCACGTGAATCACCCGAGACTATCACCTGGTTCTTACAAATCGGACTAAGGTTACTATACTTTTGTACGTCCGTGGTAGTACAGTGGGTTAGCGCGCGGGCCTGGTTGACCTAGGGGCCATGGTCACTAACCAGGGTTCGAACCCCACCCAAGGCATCTCAAAACCTGTGGGTTTTTAGGAGGGTTAAACTCCCTTCAGAGGTTCGAGCCCCGCGCCAGGCACCAGGAAAGGTTGACCCTAAGTGGGCCTGGGGAGTTTTCAGGACAGAAAAATTCCCTTCGCACCCAGTATACCCATCCGGAATTGCCAAGCAAGTGACTGAAGCGTGCAAACCCTGTGCGTTGGGAAAGGACCGATGCCGTACAGCAGGGCCAGCTGGCACCATTTCCGCTCAAAAACCATTCCAGATCCTTTCCCTTGATGTGATGGGCCCTTTTCCTGCTCGCGCCGGCAACCGCTATATTGTCACGTTTGTTGACATTTATTCCAAATTCCTAATAGCTTGCCCAGCCAAAGATCACACGGCCACCACCGTTGCTACCCTCCTCGCCACTGAAGTTTTTCCCATTTTCGGCCTACCTATTGCTATCTTATCCGACAATGCCCCAGAATTTAGTGGCCAAGTCTAGCAACAATTCGCAAAGCAATGCGGACTAAAGGTCAAACACTCCTCCCCTTACTGGCCGCAAGGCAAAGCCGTGTGCGAATGCAGTCACCGTACGATTAACAACCAATTACGTACCCGTATGATTGCCTTGAACACCTCCGACTGGCCATCACAATTAAAAATGATTCAGTGGGGTATGAATACATGCCCCAAAGAAGACAGAATATCCCCCCACGAACGCGTGTACGGAGTGGCCCCCCTCTTATTGCCATTCCATCACCACGCCCAACCCTCCACCGCACCACTCCAAACTGACCCTTTGCAACAACTACAGAACACCCTGCGCACCGCCCAAAACTGCCAAAACACTAAAAACGACAACACCCTTGACCAGAACCCCTTCGCCATTCACGATACCGTGATGGCGGCCAAGATCCGGTCATCAACAAATTAGGCCCGAGATATGTCGGACCTTATACCGTCACCCAGATCCCAAATGCCTACCAAACCACCATTAATAATCACGGTGAGACGCACCTACAGAAATAGATTTGTTAGAATCTTCAAACCCCTAACTAACGAAGATAGTATTCCCCCTACCACCCCCGACCCCGAGCTAACCACCCCCTGCACTCAACCACCTATTTTGTTCAGACCCGCAGCCCCACCTGACATTCCAACAAAACTAAAACCTCCTACCCCACCTCTCCCCGTTTTTCACCAACACACCCCCCGAATTCCTCCCCCCTCCGCACTGTCCCCAGAAGTAAGCCCCCCCCCCCCCCTACCGTACCTGTATCTTCCACCTCGGACAACAAATTCCAACAAACAAAAAACATACCTCCCAAACCACCAACCGTTACAAACTACGTCCACGTATGTCCTCCAAAACTCACCCTACAAAGCCACATCTAACCAAACCCTTGCGAAAACCAGCCCCCCTATCACCCCACTCCTCCTCACCCTCACCTTCTACCTCAAACCGAAAACCCCCACCTGGCCCTCGCCCATCTCAAAAGAAAGAGAACCCCACCCCTTCCCTCCAACAACCTCTGTTTTCCTTACAAACCCCATCCCCCCCTAACTCCACCTCCAGTCTCTCCGGAGGTGTGGGTTCGAATCCCACCGCTGCCACCAATGCTATGCCCTGATTTTATACAGGATTAACTTGGTATAGGTGAGTTCTGCAAGATTGGGTATATAGGATTTCACGCACAGTACACAATGGAATCAACCGAGGGTATAAATAACATCACAGTAATGGTTTATAATGCAGCTTTATTCTCCAAAAACACTAGGTAGAATAATGGTTATATGTGCACTTGAAACAATGGTAAATTGAATAAGTCAGATACGTAGTTTGTGGATTTTTACAATCTCTAGCACTTCTCGCGGATTTGGATGGAGGTTCACTTCCCACTTCCAACGTTCAGGTATTATGCTTCTGATCACCTTATTTGTAAGATATTAGAGTACACGAATCACACGGGTTAGGTATCTCGCTGTATTAACTCTCTGGCAGTATGACTCTCAATCTAGGATGAAGGTATAGGTAATATGGTTATAGCCCAAGAATTAACGTAAAGGGATAACTGTAGCTAGTTACACTGGTCTAGTATATTCGGCTGTTTAGGTAACACTTTAGACCGAAAAATATCAGTGAGGGGCGAATCAGGTTTCTGGTGGAGTCACAATCACTTCTTTCAAAATTGCTTTTGCTCGAGCCGTAGTCCTAATAATTTGGACTTATTTCTTTGGTGAGGTAAAACCTGATGGCAAGAATAATTACGGGAGTCAGTTCCCCTAAACTAAATTTCACTGATATATGTTAATACATACTAACATAATAAATCACTTGCTTCCTAACATCAGAGAAGATTGATACATAAACGCATACACTGGATGGTTGAGTTAATGCTACCGTAATTTGGTACTTTGCGAGTTAACACTGTGATCGAGTTTTCCTGGTTATCTTATCTCGGTGGTGTCGGGGGTTAACAGCAGCTCCGGGGCTGTCCAAGTTGTCCGGGAGTGTAGAGAAGGTTTACAGATGGGCTTTTTGCGTAGCCGGTGATGACGTCCCAATATGTCGAAAAGGTTCAAGGAACGCGGGCGGCTTTTCGCCTTTTTGTCAACAATGCTGATGAGGCCTTCAGTCAATTGTTGCCAAGGAGTTATGCTTGCAGAATCCTCTATTAGGTTGCTCACATAATCCCTTCTAACATAACAAGATCTTTCTGCCTTAGATCAGTTATGAGTTATGATTATTTATGAACTTGAGTAGTAGAGGAGGCACTACCCGGTGTTCAAGAAACAATCAAAAATGGGTGAATTGGTTGTTTACCAATATAATATTACCGCCGGCAGTCCCGAACGCAATAATATATTCATAAAGAGTTTTAAATTCACTTCCTCACAGAGTTGCACAGATTACGGAACGCCGAAGTTATCGAGAATCTTGAGGGGGGGGGGGGAACACTAGATGACAACACAATGCGGTCAACCGTTGCTTTGAGCTCTAATATTCAACTGCCCGACTGGGGTCTCTGTGTCTTATTTATAGGCAGGTCAAGGAAGCTTCAGGAATGTTCTAGAAGTATTGGATGTCAATGCTATGAGGTAGTTAATTTATTCTGGTGAACTTAGGGGGTTAGGGAGGGGGTCTTTAATGTGGCGGTAAGTAACTTGTTATCTGATTTATTATCGTGGATATCTTAACTCTAGTATGAGGTACTAGTAGAGTTATTTAGGCGGATTTGGTGAAGGTTTTTAGGGACTACTTTGCTGGCACCCTACGTGAATAGGCTGGGAGGTATTATTCATCAATTCACCTAAATATCCTTCTCTGGTCTAGCTGACATGCTATTCGTAATCTAGGATGGGATAAGGAGGATTTTGGTTTTGGTTAAGGATGGGATAGGATTGTATTTGGATAGGTATTTAGAGGGTTAGTTCATCACCTGTTGGAAATTCACCTGGTGTCTGGCAAGAATTTGTTGGCTACGTGTGGGTCATGGTGAACGTCCGCGGGGGTTGGGGGGGGGGTCCCTTTGGGGTGGGGGGGCATGCCACTCCTTAAATATGTATATATGGGATTCTCTATGCTAATGGGGTTTTCTAATGAAATACTGAGTGCGAAGGGAATTTTTCTGTCCTGAAAACTCCCCAGGCCCACTTAGGGTCAACCTTTCCTGGTGCCTGGCGCGGGGCTCGAACCTCTGAAGGGAGTTTAACCCTCCTAAAAACCCACAGGTTTTGAGATGCCTTGGGTGGGGTTCAAACCCTGGTTAGTGACCATGGCCCCTAGGTCAACCAGGCCCGCGCGCTAACCCACTGTACTACCACGGACGTACAAAAGTATAGTAACCTTAGTCCGATTTGTAAGAACCAGGTGATAGTCTCGTGGTGATTCACGTGATGAGTTTATTGGACTTCCCATCAACGACTATTTTACACTATACCTGACGTCAACTCGGGTAGTACATTATTGGGGTTGCGGGATATTTTCGAGGGCATTACACTTAATATGCACCGTACTGTTACGCTCTTTTTTCCCAGTAAACTAATCTGTTTATTTGTGTCTTTTCTTGGTCCTCTACTTTTGCTAAGGCTTGGGGTTTTTAAGGTTTCTTGGATGTCCGCCTCCAATTTGGGATTCAAGCCCTACGTTGGAAACGTAGAGACTGCTACTAAATTGGGAGGTTTGACGACCTCCCTTATAACCAAATAAGGAAAACCTCTTATTTGGTAGCAGTCTCAGAGTATCCAACGTCACAGTATCCCGCCCTCATGCCGATCCCCTGCCCATCCAATCTAAACTGATTACTTGATACCTAGATACTGTTTCATGTACTGGGGTAGGCTCATAGAAAATGGAGCATGGCTATGAGGAGAGCAGCTAGATTAAATGGGAACTATAACAATTATTTCTCTCCTTCGCTTTCTCTTCCTTCTTTAGTCATCTCGGAGTGTGTACAACGTGCCTAGTAGTGAATTGAGGTGCAACTCTAGAGATTATTTGGTACTTCGCGTGAGTACCGATAAATCGGCCCGCTGTGGTAGCGGCTGAGATCATAAGCCCTACGTTGGATACTCCGAGACTGCTACCAAATAAGAGGTTTTCCTTATTTGGTTATAAGGGAGGTCGTCAAACCTCCCAATAGTCACCAGACACTACAAAGTTGTATGTCACTAGAAAACATATGTTGAAGTATCTAGAATAATCTTTAACAATCGAAACATCTCTCCAATTCCTTAACCCATAACTAGCAGCGCGCAACATAAGTCGAGTATAATAAATCTGGACTATTTGGCGGCGCTCGACATAGGTCGTGTGGCAATTTCAGCACGTAATGTTGCTGAGAGAGAGAGACAAGTGGTGGCAGGAGAGTAGCGAGCGTATGACTGCTCCAGACCACCGCGGCGAACCTACTGACACGAATCCCACCTCCTCCCTCCCTCTCTCACTCGCTACATACGGAATTGTATGGGGAAAGTGCCGAATTACATGCTTTTTGCACTCGCGTTGCGCGGTTGTTGCAAGAAAACTAGCAATCATAAAAGGATCGTTATGGTGTCATTGGAAAGCTCTGTTTATGCCCTTTCAGGGATAGATACTTGTTTTACGCTCTGGGTCTTATTTAGGCATGAAAATGATCACGTAAACAGCCCTATTTTGGGTAAAAACACCCCGCTGGTGGCTACATATTATATACCGCCTAGGCCGCTCGTAAGGTGTTAAAATAGGGAATCTAACTTGAATATCGCTAGAATTCATCACATCTTGATGTCGCTAGATGGAAGTGATGGAAGTGATTCGCTGGATTTAGCGGTAGCAGTTACATTCGCAACATCGTACCAAGAACCTTCATTCCGTTATAATGAACAAGGTCAGATTTCGAAACTATTACAATTTTTTCAAAGTTCAGAGATCATCAGATTGGTTTGGACGTCGAAGTACACAATTTCCGTTCCATTAATTTAACAAACATTTACTAAATAAATGATAATATGCTACTTAGAGGGTTTAATAAAGAAGCATTACTTTCCCGATATCGTATAAGCGTACGCAAGCTGTTGTTCTTTTATTTTGTTTTAAGAACGTCAACAAACGCTTCGTATATTTGGGTTTGGTGAATCTTTTGGGGTTCTTAGTTATACATTAGAACATATTTATATTTTGCACACTCTTATAAGTATAAACACTTAAGCTGCATTTTGTGTCACCCCAAAGTCTGATAACCCACCCACTTATCAGTGGGGTGGCACAAAATGTACAATTTTTACGAGCCTGCCTTCAAAATGTATATGCCTACATAATATATACAACATTTGCTTACTATTGTTGAACTTGAATGTAAATATATACTACAAAATGACCACTGCAAAGTAAAACAAAGAATATAATAAAGACGAAACATCGTAATATAATAAATATTATGAGGTATTTCAGGAACTGCAATGATCGACGACTAGACATATCGGCAATAACTTAGAATATATACAATTGGAGATTGTTTGTGAGATGCGGTCTCAGGATGATAAGACCGCATCTCTAGCTGCCACTAAACCTGCAGCCAACCCTACTCCTGCCAGCCACCCTGCTCCTGCCCGCATCGCCCGCATATCAACGAGACAGGTGGGACACATAAGACCTGAGTGGACTACACCAGCATACCCTGCCCAGCCAGCTTCTATGGCCCCTACCACCAGAGAGAAAAGTCAGAGGGGTAACTACGCTAAACACCCAGCTAACCATCCTAGACTTCCCCAGCCTGATCAACCAGCTACAGGTGGTACTCCTTTATTTACCTTTCATCTCCCCCATCAAGGACTGCCAAACTGCTCCAGACTTTCACTCTCTATTCCCTAGTCAGCCATTTATATCACCCATCAAAACCCCTCAGGATCTTGCAGCCATCCAAGTCATGTCTTCCCGGGCTAGGATAGCGCATAAACCAGCAGTTCAACCCATGCAGCAGTTTATAATAATAATAATAATAATAATAGTTCTTAACCCGTACAGCCCCAGCGACGCGTCTGACGCGTCGGCGATGTATGTAACGCACAGCCCCAGAGACGCGCCTGACGCGTCGCCCTAATTGCGGCGACCGTAACCTCAGGTGTAGCCACTCAAGAGGGCTCAGATTTGTATGGGAACTGTGTACGTATCCCACGCAACCGTGCCGATGGTTGAAAACTCTCAAAGTCCACGTGCGTGCGCGCGAGCGTGCAATATGTTTTTTTTGGGATATGCCTTCAATTTTTACTCTTGTAAAATCCGTTTTCGGGGGCTCTGTAGGACCATTTTTTAAGCTTTTTGAGCGGTTTTTCGTGGTTTTTCCTTCATTCCTAACCCATTCGCTATTGTTTCTGCAATAAAACCATTTTTTGAAAACCGCCCGGGTTCTGGTGCGCAAACATTACAAAACTAGCCGGGGCTCCACGGGTTAAAGCTAGCGCATGCTAAGCTAGCTAAGGATAGCTCAATAAGGCCGATTAGGCGTATTTCCATTGGGGTCCTGTACTACTACCCCATCCCTTTGCTCATGAGGGATGGTAACGACTCAGTGCTTGTGAAAAATCTTTAATGCGCCGAGCGTGGGCGCGAACCCGGGCCTTCTGGGTGGAAGTCCGAGACGCTAGTCACTACACCAAGCGAGCCGCTTTTCTTATATAAATCATCCTGCACATGCCATTCCTCATCCCCTTCCTCTCCCACCAGGAAGTGATCACCCCCATCTTATAACAGAATCTGCCCGGGGGCATCTAGCTACAAGGTACAGCCAGAGTCCAGGCGCACCACCCCCAGAGCTACAAGGACATAACCACCACGCGCCAACACCACCCCAGCGCCTTTGATCCTCTCAAGCCGGGCGCCTTAACCCTTAATTAGCGGCGAGCAACATAAGTCGAGTTAAATAAAGCTGGACTATGTGGCGGTGCTCGACATATATCGTGTGGCAATTTCAGCACGTAATGTTGCTGAGAGAGAGACAAGTGGTGGCAGGAGAGTAGCGAGCGTATGACTGCTCCAGACCACCGCGGCGAACCTACTGACACGAATCCCACCTCCTCCCTCCCTCTCTCACTCGCTATATGCGGAATTGTATGGGGAAAGTGCCTAATTACATGCTTTTTGCACTCGCGTTGCACGGTTATTGCAAGAAAACTAGCCATCATAAAAGGATCGTTATGGTGTCATTCGAAAGCTCTGTTTATGCCCTTTCAGGAATAGATACTTGTTTTACGTTCTGGGTCTTATTTAGGCACGAAAATGATCACGTAAACAGCCCTATTTTGGCTAAAAACACCCCGCTGGGCGGTACATATAAATAAACCGCATAGGCCGCTCGTAAGGTGTTAAGTAGGGGCAAGAAGATTGCCTTATACTCACCCAGCCTGGACATCTGGCCGTGGCTCTTGCTGGAGGAAACAACTCCCTCCTCCAGCAATACCTACCTGCCCTCCTTCAGGCCAACAATCTCCCAGGTATTCTTGTACCAGGAGGGTTGTTGGACAATGCCCAGAGGGGTCCTGTCAGACAGAGACCTACTCCACAGAGGCGCTTGACCATCAAAGCACCTCTAAACAGAAAAAAACTGTCCCCCTGAACCTGAAGCAGTAACTCCAGAAGCTGATCCTGGAAGAGCTGCTGAAGAAACCAACTCAACTCCGACACCTGCAGCAGAAGAAGAAGAGGCGATTGAGGAGACCCCTGCAGTCAACACCAACCCACCTGCAGAGCCTCCTTCACCTCCTTCAAAACCAAAAAAAGGTGCCTCCATGCCCCTCATTGAAATCGAACCAGTGAGACAGGTAGAGAAGAAACCAGACACCCGCAAGACCCCTCACCAATTATTCGTGGATATCTGCCTACCACACCTGAATAAGGACCACAACATGACTATGAGTCATGCTTACGAGGACTGCGTCCCACCTTAATACAACGGATTCCTGAGCTACTGCATGTTAGACTGGAATTGCTTAGGCTGCAATTGCTATTTTCACAAAAAAGGCAAATACAACTACATCGAATGCGGCCTAACAGTGAAGCAAGCTCTGAAGCAAGGCTTCCCGGACCTCCCGAGGAAGTAATATCACCACCACCACCCATCACCCTCACCAACACCTCATCACCAGCGGGCTATTAGTACGGGACTCCCAGTCGGGCCGGGAGGATAAATATATGGCCATAAATTCCCTACCCGTACAATAGCCCACAGTTCCAGCCGCCCAGCTCTCGACCCACTGCCTCCCTGGTCGGGTCCAGCCGTCTTCGTAGTAACGCCGATCTCCCAAACACTGAAAACCCTCAGGCAGCTCCAGTTAAGCCAGGACACCTTTTTCTCCTCCTAAAACTCACTTCACCCAACTAATTCTTGTCCTATTCCCACTTCCCCCTAACCCCCTGTCACTACTCAATTTGACTTTTGACATCAGGAACTAAGCTTGCCATTTGGTATTCTTTAGTTCAGGGTAAGAACAGCCAGAGATAGCTGGTGTTCAACTTGTCAGTTGTGTGCTGTGATCGAAGATCTACCAGGTCGGGTTCCCCCCATCAGGAAGAGGACTAGCTTGGGCAACCCACTTTGGGCTCCCCCTTTCTGGCCTTCGATGCGGTGCACAAACCAAGTACCAAAGGATTCCTACCTTGTTTTATTCAAGGGATTAAGAGGATAGTGTAGTAACTTTAGATCTACCAGATTGGGTTCCCCCCATCAGGAAGAGGACTAATTTTGGGCAACCCACTTTGGGCTCTCCTTTCTGGATTCTCTTTTTACTACATGGTTCTGATAATTCCACGAACTAGCAAGGAAGGAAGACACTTACCCTGACCCCCCTTAGACTACCTATTATTATGCCCGGTCCAAATTGGAACGCGAGATATTCTTTGTACAATGAGCAGCTCTCTAACTGGATAGGTATACCTTAAACTCTAAATAAAGAGACAACACGGCAGGATAATAAGCACACAGGTAACAAGTTAACATGGGTTTTATTCAGTTTTAACACCTGGTTCATGGAGGAGCAAGACATATATTTTATACCTGTAACCTGGAGATCATCAACAACAATAAGAATAATTAAGACATACAATAATCAGATTATCAAGTAAGCAATAGGAGTCGGACAATGGGTCCGGACTCAAGGTAATAATAATACTCCTAGGATACAATTATAAGGTATCCAAAATGGTGGAGGTACACCTCCTACCCAAATAGATCTCAGAGAGGATCTCAACAAAACACAAGAGTGCAGTAATGGCAAATGCCGTCTGGATCATGCAATGATGTCCCCGGCATATAGTGACGTTAACTGACTCTAAAGCAATAATGGCCAAGTGGTCATCAACAATGAAGTGGGCTCGGAAAGGCTCACAAATGATATTAATACTATAGGTGTGCTAGATCTCACCTGGCAAAGATTAATCCTTAACTCTAATTGTGTACTAGCAAGGTGCTGAAGGCTGAGGCAACAATCGTCGGGAGCTGAGATAGAGTGAAATCTATTCGAGTTATGAACCTGACAGAATGTTAAATGAATTAGGCTAGAAGTTATACAAAGGAACTAGATTACGTGTAAATATGTGTTTGTGTTTGATGCTATGGGTCTTATATAGGCACGCCCCCTCTGTCGGGCTATGGGAGACCAATAACCCGGGAAGGTGCGTATATAAGGATCCCCTGATAGGTATGTATAATGTGTCCCGGCAAGTGGGCTAATTAACGTCAATTTAAGTAGGGAGAAGAAAGACCTCTCGCAAGACGTAATGTTAATGAGAACCCCTGAAGATAACTTCTACCACAACCCTGAGTCAACTCTATACCCATAAACTATACAAAAGCACTTAAAGGAGAGCTGTAGTGAAGAGGAGGGCCCGTAGATCGAGGGAGGATCCAGTAGTCCGGAGGGCGGCTGGTCGTGATGACTCCGGAAGTTGGTCCAGGGGGGGCGGCTGGGCGTGATGACTCCAGCTACTGGTCCAGGGTGAGTCAAAAGATGATTCCTTAGACCTTGGCGCCTACCACGGGACAACCGGGTTCCTCTTGCACTCCCACAGTGCAGTGATCCCCAAAGGATATGCTGGAGTTCTGCTACAAGGTTTGGGGGGTTAGGGTGACTAGCATAATGATCTACCTAGAGTTGCAAGCAGTCTAGATAGTGACATTATAGGTAGTCTAAGGGGGGTCAGGGTAAGTGTCTTCCTTCCTTGCTAGTTCGTGGAACTATCAGAACCATGTAGTAAAAAGAGAATCCAGAAAGGGGAGCCCAAAGTGGGTTGCCCAAAATTAGTCCTCTTCCTGATGGGGGGAACCCAATCTGGTAGATCTAAAGTTACTACACTATCCTCATAATCCCTTGAACAAAACAAGGTAGGAATCCTTTGGTACTTGGTTTGTGCACCGCATCGAAGGCCAGAAAGGGGGAGCCCAAAGTGGGTTGCCCAAGCTAGTCCTCTTCCTGATGGGGGGAACCCGACCTGGTAGATCTTCGATCACAGCACACAACTGACAAGTTGAACACCAGCTATCTCTGGCTGTTCTTACCCTGAACTAAACAATACCAAATGGCAAGCTTAGTTAGTGATGTCCAGGCTGGGTGAGTATAAGGCAATCTTCTTGCCCCTACTTAAGGCGCCCGGCTTGAGAGGATCAAAGGCGCTGGGGTGGTGTTGGCGCGTGGTGGTTATGTCCTTGTAGCTCTGGGGGTGGCGTGCCTGGACTCTGGCTGTACCTTGTAGCTAGATGCCCCCGGGCAAATTCTGTTATAAGATGGGGGTGATCACTTCCTGTAGCTGGTTGATCAGGCTGGGGAAGTCTAGGATGGTTAGCTGGGTGTTTAGCGTAGTTACCCCTCTGACTTTTCTCTCTGGTGGTCGGGGCCATAGAAGCTGGCTGGGCAGGGTATGCTGGTGTAGTCCACTCAGGTCTTATGTGTCCCACCTGTCTCGTTGATATGCGGGCAGGAGCAGGGTGGCTGGCAGGAGTAGGGTTGGCTGCAGGTTTAGTGGCAGCTAGAGATGCGGTCTTATCATCCTGAGACCGCATCTCACTACCGTCTGGTAGAGAAAAGTCCCGACCCCGGGACTGGAGATGGTAATATCTTGAAGTATTATCTTCGTAGACAGGGGTCAGCTGCCGGAGGAAGTGGTAATAAATGACTCCCTGGTTGTTAGGGGTGGCCATCTTGTCTCCGGTGAGGGTGAGGAGAGAAGAGGAGTCACAGTACCTCAAATGGTCCAGGAGTTGGTGAGGTGACTTGATTACTTTGGTGGAGTCCTTCCGCGCCAGGGTTATCATGTCAATCCGCATCTTGGTGGTGGTCGTCAGCGAGGGTGTTGTCGTGGCTGGAGGTGGTTGGAGAGTGATGACAGAGAGCCTGGCTTGGCCCAGGTCATGAGGTTGTGCAGACGCCGAAGTACCAGGCTGGGGGGAGGAGCTTGAAGACGCTTGATCCTTAACCTTTCTCACTTTAGGCTGGGACAGGGCTGGTTCCCATCTGGTGGGTGGCTTCACAGGTCTTCCACAGCGGGTATGAGAAGGCAGTCTGGGAGATGGAGTTAGAGGTGACATTGAGCAAAATTTGGATATTGTTTTTCGCCTGGGAAGTTGAGAAGGAGGGGAAATAGATTGAGGAGAAGAAGGTAGGGTTTTAGAGATAGGAGGAGTAGGTGAGGGTTTTTTAGGACGGAAGCTGGGGGTGATAGGCAAAGTGGGGGGTATGTTGGTGAGTTGTGGTGGCGAGGGGGGAAGACTAGACGTGGCAAGGTTAATTAAAGGCGATGGTTGAGAAGGAGGTTGCGGAGGTGAAACGAGAGGAGAGGGAGAAGGAGAGGAGATGTGAGAAGATTTGGGCTTAGGAATGCGGGAAGGGGTGAAGGTGACAGGAGGTGAAAGAGAAGAGGGGGAAGTTTGGGTTTGAGTAGAGAGAACAGGAGGAGGTCGATGTTTAGGAAGGTGAGAAGGGGTGAACTGGGTGAAGCGAGTGTGAAGGGTGACAGGAGGTTGCAGTACAGGAGAGTGAAGGGCAGGCAAAGGAGAATTGAGAGGGGGAGTGGAAAGAGGTGGAGGGAGAGGGACAGGTCCGGAAAGACAGGAAGTTTGAGGGTGAAGATTTGAAACAGGGGTACAGTCAACATCCTGATCAGGCTCAGCTACAACAGTAATATTCTTATTAATAGGTTGAAACCTTCTGACAAACCTATTCCTATAAGTGCGAGATTCCCCATGATAGTTAATTATGACCTGGAAACAGTTTGGGATCTTAAGGACCTCAAATGGACCCTTGTACCGTGGCTTCAGTTTGGAGGGTACAGGTAAGATGGCGACCATGACTAGGTCGCCTACTTGGTGAGGGTTGTTCTTGGGGGCTTCATCAGGCTGGAGATCTTGGGTAAACTGGAGCTGACGTAGGCGGTTCCTGAGGTGGACGAGGTTGGTATTTAGACCTGGTGAGGCCTCAGTAGGGGCAGCTAGGTGACGTAGTGGTATGAGGAGAGGTGGGCTCCCAAAAACCATCTCATGAGGGGTGATCCCGTTGTCTCTGGGGCAGGTGTTTATTCCCCATTGTATGATGCGAATTTGGCTGGTCCAGTCCGATGAGTTCATCTGTTGGAGGCGTGTCCGGATTTGATTGGTGATGGTTCTATGAGATCGCTCGCAGATGGAGTTTCCTTTTGGCCAGTAGGGTGAAGAGTGGCTGATGTGAAATCCAAACATTTCGGAGATCTGCGTCC
This sequence comes from Paralithodes platypus, assembly GCA_032716605.1. Classification (NCBI taxonomy): domain Eukaryota; kingdom Metazoa; phylum Arthropoda; class Malacostraca; order Decapoda; family Lithodidae; genus Paralithodes; species Paralithodes platypus. Next base: position 41,009,704 of record CM064519.1, read on the forward strand.
AAATTTTTCCGGTGAATTCAGGGGCATTGTCGGAGTGGATTGCCTGTGGCAATCCAAAATAGGGAAAGACATGTTGTAATAATGCCTCGGTGACGGCCATAGCAGTGGCAGTGGCATAGCTCTGGCAGGGCAGGCGATCACGTATTTTGAGTACGTGTCCACGAAGGTGATGATGTAGCGGTAACCCCTGTCGTTTTGTAGAGGTCCCATGATGTCCACTGCCAAAAGTTGCCAGGGTTTAGAAGCGATGAGTTTGCCGGAAGGTCCTGGGGTGCGTGTTTGGTCTTTTCCCAGGGTGCAGGCACGGCAAGCTTCAGTGATTTTCTTGGCCGTGGTGTAGGGGCGAGGAGTCCAGTAGATGTAGTGGGGTAAAGCGGCTCGCTTGGTGTAGTGACTAGCGTCTCGGACTTCCACCCAGAAGGCCCGGGTTCGCGCCCACACTCGGCGCATTAAAGATTTTTCACAAGCACTGAGTCGTTACCATCCCTCATGAGCAAAGGGATGGGGTAGTAGTACAGGACCCCAATGGAAATACGCCTAATCGGCCTTATTGAGCTATCCTTAGCTAGCTTAGCATGCGCTAGCTTTAAGAACTATTATTATTATTATTATGTCTTTGAACGTGTTCACCAACTTCTTTTGGCCTAGATGGATCCCGTTGTTGGTGTGCAAGGAAGACATAATTTGTTCAGCATCCTCAGGCCCTAGTACGATCTGGCCTTCTGGGGTAAAGAGGGCGTCACCCCTTCTTTGTAAGAGGCCAAAAAGTCGGGTGGAGATCCAAGTTGGTTTGTCGTTCCGGAGGTAGGCCTGGATGAGAGGGGGAGTGGTAGTAGGTGGTGGTCGAGGTTCTTGGATGGCGTTGAGTTGTTCTGGTGCCAGTGGGAGCCGGGATAAGGCGTCTACATTGGTATGTAGTTTTCCCGGCCTGTAGGAAATCTCGAAATCAAACTCCTCAAGTGATTCTCGCCAATGGACTGTTAGGGCATTCTTAGAGTCAGATTTCCTGAGCCATTGTAAGGCTTGGTGGTCAGTGATGATGGTGATCTTGACGCCAGCTAGGTAGGCCCGGAAGTGTTGGAGGGCCCAAACGATGCCTAAGCATTCTCTTTTAGTTACCGGGTAGTTGGTTTCTGCCGGGGTTAAGGTCCGGCTGGGACAAGCAATGATGTGCTCTCGTCCTTCTCGATTTTGGGAGAGGACTGCACCGACGCCGAGAAGGGACACGTCGGTGTAGAGTCTATAGGGTAGTTGGTAGTCCGGAAAAGAGACGACAGGGGAAGACACGAGTAGGTCCTTGAGGGAGGTGAAGGCTTGGAGACGGTCGGGGGTCCACACAAAAGGTTCTTCCTTCCTAGTTAAGTCGTGTAGAAGTCTGGCAATGGTGGCGAAATTCTTCACAAACCTCCGATAGTAGGAGGCAAGGCCTAGGAAAGCTCGTACTCCTTTTACTGACTTCGGGGGTTGGATCTCCTGGATGGCTTGGAGTTTCTTGGGGTCAGGTGCAAGTCCTTCTTCTGACACCAGATGTCCTAAGAATTGGACCTGATGTCGAGCCATGGTGCATTTAGTAGGCTTCAGCTTTAATCCGGCTTGTCGGATCCTCTGGAAAACTTGGCGGAGGCGTTGGAGGTGTTCTGCCCAGGTACGACCAAATACTATGATGTCGTCCAAGTACGCCAGACATGTTTCCCAAGTTAATCCCTGAAGTACGGATTCCATCAGTCGGGAGAAGGTGGCGGGACCGTTACATAATCCGAATGGCAGCACTGAGAACTCGTAAAGCTTCCCTTGGCTGGTGGAGAAAGCTGTTTTTTCTTGGTCGGTGGGGGTGACGGGGACCTGCCAGTATCCGGATTGCAGGTCCAGGGTGGAGAACCATCTGGCCCCTAAGAGGGAGTCTAGGGAGTCGTCGATGCGTGGTAGTGGGGTGGCATCTTTGATGGTGACATCGTTGAGTTGTCGGTAGTCGATGCAGAATCGAGATGACCCATCCTTCTTCTTAACCAGTACCACTGGAGAGGACCAAGGGCTAGTTGAGGGGTTGACGATGCCAGCTTCTAACATCTCTGCAACTTGCTTCTGTTCTTCTTGGCGCTGAAGGGGGTTCTTTCTTCGTATAGCCTGTCTGACTGGGGGTCCAACAGTGTGAATGTGGTGTTCTAGGACATGGGTGTGGCCTACATCTTGGGAGTTGGTGGCAAAGATGTCCTGGTATTCGGCCATTAACTGGCACAGATCGTCCTTTTGTTGAGGGGTGAGGTGAGTAGGAATGTCTGGGAGTGATGGAGTTGATGCAGGAATGGAGGTGGTGGTGTCGGTTGAAGGCTGGTCATCATAAGTCTCTAGTTCTCCGATGGTGAGACCCCTGGGTAGGGTGATAGGGTGGTCGGAGATGTTGGCTATTCTTACTGCATTTTGTTTTAAAATGGCAGGAGCAGTGAGACAATCCCTGTCAAAAGGGCTCTGAAGAGAGGGAGTGTGAATGAGTTCTCCGTTGAGGGCTGGATGGATGGGTACCCAATGTTCATGATGTGGCAGCAAGGTGATGGGTTGAATGGTGATGGCCGATGCAACACGGATGGCTTTCAAGGTTTGAGGAGGGTCATGGAGCGGTGTGGCAATCTTCGGAGTGGTGAGTCCTGGGGGTTTGGTGGAAAATAACAATCTTCTTTCAACACACTGGATAGTAGTGCGAAGGGCCGTGAGAAGGTCGAATCCCAGGTATCCGTCGTAGGTGGTTTCTTGGGAGGGAAATACCATGAAAGCGTGGTGATGGCCGTGGTTAGGTTGAGGGGTGGCCACATACAGTGGGGCCGTGATGCCAGTACTAGGAATAAGGTTGTCGTTGGCATCAATGAGGGTGGTGGACGAGTGTTGAATCGGTCCAAAAGTGTTATTTATTAGTGGCCCCTCCATCATTGACGAACATGCCTATTACATAAGGCATCCTCTTCAAACACTAATCCGCCGTAGTTTGAATCTACCGCGCAGAGCATTTAAAATCTGAGGAGCCTTCATCATGAGCGCACGCGACCTCACTCATGGCTTCAGTCATTATGAATTGGGTTCTCACTACGAAAAAAACTTCGTAAAAAATAAAAAGCAAAAAGAAAATAAGAATAACTATCCAATAAGCTTTCCATCATATCGTAGATGTACTTGTGTGGATTTTTGACCAGACGCTGATTCAGGCGTCATTCTTCCTTCTCTGCTCTGCGGTCAGCCGGCCCGGACGTGTCTCTCCACGCTCCGCTGGTTCCGCATTTGCTGCGTCCCTAGTGAGTTTTTTCTCATTTGTTTACTCCGGGATGTATCGAGTAAGGTTAGGATATGCGTAGCAGAAGTGTCCTGGGCTGGTTGCCCGCAGTGCAGTGTATTTTGGGTCGTGTGTTTGGGGCATCTATTTCGGATATACCCTCGTGGTCCGGTTGTGGACAGGTGAACTTTTTCACAGTTAGCTAGCTTTGTGATGCAGGCGGCTTTCATTACGCGTTATTGCTTCCTTTTCTCTTTCTGATGAGGTAGCGTATTTTTGCTGACGTTCCCAGCGTATTTTTCTTCACTTAGTGAAGTTTTTTCTGGGTCCCGAGTCAGTTCTTCCCTTTGCCGGAAGTATTTGCTACAGTGGTGTGTTGGCGGTGGTTCCTGTTGTGATATAATTCAGTGCTTTTTGTTTATATTCCGACATGTTAATGTTATCCGTCTGCCTAGGCCTAGCCAGCCTCTCGTTTACCACATATACAGGTGTTATTGATTTCTTTCTAAATATGTACTACTGTGTGATGTGTGTCCTGGTTTAGTTGTGTATTGGCTAATTCCACGGACTATTTATGTGTCCTGGGTTAGTTGTGTATTGGCTAATTCCACGGACTATGTTGGGCCCGGCGTTAGTTGTGTTTTGGCTACGCCTCGGTCCTGTGTTGCGTTCAGATGGTATCTGGACGGGGTGGGTTATTTCCGGCGGGTTTTTCTCGGTTACACCATGAAAAAACCCGGCTGGTTGCCGAGTTTTGGCCACCCGTGGTTTAAAAACAGGCTTGTTTCCCCGGCGAGTGGGTGTCTGTGGCTCCCCAGGACGGCGTCTCTGGGGTGCCTGTTTCAGGCTCCTTCTGATTCCCGGCGGGTTGGCTGTACCCATCTAACAGTGTTCATACGGACACGTGTTGTTTGTATTTTTTTCGGTTTTGCAAAGCCAATATAAAACTATGCTGTTGTTGTATTTCCTCCCCGGCAATCTTTTACAAAGCTGTGGGGTTAGGAACAATTGGGGTTAACTTTTAAACTTTAAATCACCCGGCGGGTGCAACCTGGTAGGGTGGGATGACCGAATTTGCAAAATTCAGTTTAGTTGACCAGACAATTGAGGGATGCATTGTGCATCGCCTCCTTCAACATACGGCAATTTAAGGCACAATTGGGGTTAACGTTTTTTAAACTAATATTTACACCCGGCGGGTGTTCCCTGGAAGGGTGGGAATAACGAATTTACAATTCAGTTAGTTAACCAGACAATTGAGGGATACGTTTTGTATCGCCGCCTTCAACATACGGCGATCTAATAAGATACTTCGGGAGAAGTTAGATCTCGTATATTTGTCAGGCTTCCCAGTTTTTGATCTACGAGATAATTCGGGGGCCGGCGTCTTTTTTAGGTTTTTTTTTCTCCAAAATTGAATCTTGAAACAAACACCACCAGAAAGACTTAATCAGTTATAAACGCCATGCTGGTCTTTATATTATGTCAGAGGGTATTCATAAATCTTTTGGACAAATTAAGATATTCTGAAATCTTTTACTTAGGAAACCCCACCGCGTAGCGAGCTGTAGTCGTTGAGTATTACGTCTCGTTACCCGGCGGATTATTTAACACTTGTGTGCGAACATGTTTGGGTTAACCTTATGAGCATTAATTCCTGGAAATTTTCTTTTTTTCCAGAGCTGGGTCCCGGCGGATCTATGCAGAACCTGGAGTAAGTATCCCACCAGTCTCTGTCATGGCTACCTTTGCCCCGGTTTTTGCTTTATGCATTACGCCCTCCTGTTCAGGTATCCCTATTTTTGCGCACACCCTTTGTATAAAATGTGTTAAAATGTCTCGTTTGGTGTGGGTTACCTTTCCGGCGTTTTTTTCTCGTTGCTCCGAGAACACCGTTTTTGTTTACCGAGTTTTAGTCAGGATGGCTCCAAATAGGTAAGTTACCCCGACGAGTTTGGTCGCTTGAGGGCTCATAAGAAACTGCGTTTTCTGTGGTCGAGCCTGGGATCAGGCTTCCTGTGTTATTCATTGCTTTATGCATTACGCCCTCCTGTAATGTATAGTTTAGTGTGGGTTACCTTTCCGGCGTTTTTCTCGTTGCTCCGAGAACACCGTTTTTGTTTACCGAGTTTTAGTCAGGATGGCTAAAATAGGCAAGTTACCCCGACGAGTTTGGTCGCTTGAGGGCTCATCAGAAACTGCGTTTTCTATGGTCGAGCCTGGGATCAGGCTTCCTGGTTTATTCCCGTCGAGGGGGGCTCCACACAGTTTTCTAGGTGATCAGGCTGACACCTGTTGGACTTGGTTTTCTCTGCTTTTCAAAGCCATTGAAACAATGCTGTCTGTTTGTTTGGTCTTTACCTCCCGGCGACCTTTTTACAAAGAGGTCTGGGGCAGGTATAATTGGTTTGACATTGCATATAAAACCCGGCGGTTGTACCTTCGGGTGGTTATATTAACGGATTTGCGATTCGAGATAATTTGCCAAACAATTGATTGATACAATAGGGTATCACGGTCTTCATGACGGCGATCTACGAGGGCTTCTGGGAGAAGCCGGATTAGAGATTAAGATAGGCTTAGACTTTTTATGGGATAAAAAGATGCCTGAATCTTACTAGTGTCTCAAGTGTAAAGGGATACTTGAAAGACTTCATCTTTAATAAAGATATGCTTTATCTTTATGAGGATTAAGAAGTTATTCTTAATTCTTTTGGACAGGTGAAAGATATGCTGAAATCTTTAATAAGCCATTGCAACAATGCCGTTTGTTTGTTTAGTCTTTCCCTCCCGGCGACCTTTTTACAAAGAGGTCTGGGGCAGGTACAATTGGTTTGACATTGCATATAAAACCCGGCGGTTGTACCTTTGGGTGGTTATATTGACTGATTTGCAATTCGCGATCTTTGTATTTCCTCCCCGGCGATCTTTTACAAAGAAGTGGGGTTAGGAACATTTGGGGTTAACTTTTAAACTTTAAATCACCCGGCGGGTGCAACCTGGAAGGGTGGGATGCCCGAATTTGCAAAATTCAGTTTAGTTGACCAGACAATTGAGGGATGCATTATGTATCGCCTCCTTCAACATACGGCGCATTAGCGCACAATTGGGGTTAACGTTTTTTTTAAACTAATATTCACACCCGGCGGGTGCTCCTTGGAGGGTTGGGAATAACAAATTTACAATTCAGTTAGTTAACCAGACAATTGAGGGATACGTTTTGTATCGCCGCCTTCAACATACGGCGATCTAAAAAGATACTTCGGGAGAAGTTAGATCTCGTATATTTGTCAGGCTTCCCAGTTTTTGATCTACGAGATAATTCGGGGGCTGGCGTCTTTTTTAGGGGGGTTTTTTCCAAAATTGAATCTTGAAACAAACACCACCGGAAAGACTTAATCAGTTATAAACGCCATGCTGGTCTTTATATATTATGTCAGAGGGTATTCATAAATCTTTTGGACAAATTAAGATATTCTGAAATCTTTTACTTAGGAAACCCCACCGCGTAGCGAGCTGTCGTCGTTGAGTATTACGTCTCGTTACCCGGCGGGTTATTTAACACTTGTGTGCGAACATGTTTGGGTTAACCTTATGAGCATTAATTCCTGGAAATTTTCTTTTTTTCCAGAGCTGGGTCCCGGCGGGTCTATGCAGAACCTGGAGTAATTATCCCACCAGTCTCTGTCATGGCTACCTTTGCCCCGGTTTTTGCTTTATGCATTACGCCCTCCTGTTCAGGTATCCCTATTTTTGCGCACACCCTTTGTATGAAATGTGTTCAAATGTCTCGTTTGGTGTAGGTTACCTTTCCGGCGTTTTTTCTCGTTGCTCCGAGAACACCGTTTTTGTTTACCGAGTTTTAGTCAGGATGGCTCAAAATAGGTAAGTTACCCCGACGAGTTTGGTCGCTTGAGGGCTCATAAGAAACTGCGTTTTCTGTGGTCGAGCCTGGGAGCAGGCTTCCTGTGTTATTCATTGCTTTATGCATTACGCCCTCCTGTAATGTATAGTTTAGTGTGGGTTACCTTTCCGGCGTTTTTCTCGTTGCTCCGAGAACACCGTTTTTGTTTACCGAGTTTTAGTCAGGATGGCTAAAATAGGTAAGTTACCCCGACAAGTTTGGTCGCTTGAGGGCTCATCGGAAACTCCGTTTTCTATGGTCGAGCCTGGGATCAGGCTTCCTGAGTTATTCCCGTCGAGGGGGGCTCCACTCAGTTTTCTAGGTGATCAGGCTGACACCTGTTGGCCTTGGTTTTCTCTGCTTTTCAAAGCCATTGAAACAATGCTGTCTGTTTGTTTGGTCTTTACCTCCCGGCGACCTTTTTACAAAGAGGACTGGGGCAGGTATAATTGGTTTAATAATAATAATAATAATAATAATAATAATAAAAATAATATTTATTCAGTTAGCAATTTACAGAGTTGGTACCACATAGTATGTTATAAATATGACATGTACCAGCCTTGCATAATTCCAACTAAGGATAGCCCAATAAGGCCGTTAGGCATATTTCCATTGGGGTCCTTGTATATAAAACCCGGCGGTTGTACCTTCGGGTGGTTATATTAACGGATTTGTGATTCGAGATATTTTGCCAAACAATTGCTTGATACAATAGGGTATAACGGCCTTCAAGACGGCGATCTATGAGGCCTTCTGGGAGAAGCCGGATTAGAGATTAAGATAGGCTTAGACTTGTTATGGGATAAAAAGATGCCTGAATCTTACTAGTGTTTCAAGTGTAAAGGGTTACTTGAAAGACTTCATCTTTAATAAAGATATGCTTCATCTTTATGAGGATTAAGAAGTTATGCTTAATTATTTTGGACAGATAAAAGATATGCTGAAATCTTTAATAAGCCATTGAAACAATGCCGTTTGTTTGTTTAAGTCTTTCCCTCCCGGCGACCTTTTTACAAAGAGGTCTGGGGCAGGTACAATTGGTTTGACATTGCATATAAAACCCGGCGGTTGTACCTTTGGGTGGTTATATAAACTGATTTGCAATTCGCGATAATTTGCCAAACAATTGATTGATACAATAGGGTATCACGGCCTTCAAGACGGCGATCTATGAGGGCTTCTGGGTGACGCCAGATTAGAGATTAAGATAGGCTTAGACTTTTTATGGGATAAAAAGATGCCGGAATCTTACTAGTGTTTCAAGTGTAAAGGGATACTTGAAAGACTTCATCTTTAATAAAGATATGCTTCATCTTTATGAGGATTCAGAAGATATGCTTAAAATCTTCTGGACAGGTAAAGATATGCTGAAATCTTTAATATGATACTAAAGGACAACGAAAAGTAGTGGTTAAGTGCTACGGTTCGTTGACCGGCGGTTTTGAGGCACATATTTTGTACCGTTTTTTGGGTGTAACCCTATGAGCATTAATCCCCGGAAAATTCTCTTTCCAGGGCGGATTACCGGTGTTGCACCAGGTGACCAGGTAGTTCCCGGGGGCGGGGTAGTTTTCCCCCAGTCTCTGTCGTGTCGGCACTTGAACCTCTCATTGCTGTATGTTCAACGCCGTTAAGCTCAGGTAGCCCTATCTTATTTTTATTTGTTAATGAAATCATTTAATAGCTGAATCATAATAAACATATATATTTTCTATGATTATATTATGATAATATTGTGTTTATTTATAGTAATTTATTTTAATACAATTAAATATAAATTAAATTAATTAGTATACTTTATGATTTTGCTCACCAGCTCTGCTTTCAATGTGTTAATGAGCTATGGGAGCTTTTAATTATCATAAACCTTTACGGGACTCGGACGAGGGCTCCCCGTTCAGGGAGTATACCGAGCTCGCAAGCGAGGGACAGCCACAGCCAAGGTGTATGGCGGTACTCACAGTCGTACCTCACCCGCCGGACGATAACGCCGGCGGGCGGACCTGACGCTCTGATGACGGACGAGAACAGGTTGAGTTCCATTTATCTCTTTTCCGCCGCCAGACGCGTCTCTAATGTGCCACGTAGTCAACAAACTACAGGATTAGCGAGGCGTAGTCTCGCTAATCGCGCCCCTGTGGCCGGCGCAGTGTGGTACCAGCATTTGAACACGTGGTGCCCGCACCCAGTGTCCCTCCTGGTCGGGTTGTTCCACTTAGAACACAATTGGCAACCTAGAAACCTCGCGGACTTGTTCATTTTGGACATTCAGGAGGCCAAGTGGCTAGCACCTTATGGTAGCGACGTGACCAAGATATTCACGAATCCATATACCCAGTCTACAAAGCGACAGTTTCAATCGCATTGGAAAGCTTTTACGTCTCGGATTCTTAGAACAAAACAAACTGTGCCCTCGGTGGCGTTGGTTGTTTATTATTTAATTTATCTGTTCATGCAGAAACATTTATCTGAAAGTGATTTATGTGGGCAGGTTTTAAACTCCGCCCACCTCCCCGTCAGCTCAGGCCTACAAGGTCTCTGGACAAAGCATCATCGTTATTCTCGTTCCCGTATGTACCAAAGACTGCAGATTTTACAAAAGGGCAGTATTCCTTATGGCTTTGGCTACCGGGAACAGAGTATCTGAGCTGGCGGCGATGAGCAACGCACCTAATTGTCTCAGGTTTGATAGGCTTCATGAGTGTATTCACATTGCACCTTCCCCAGGATTCATAGCCGAGATTGAGCACAGTGAACACGTGTTTTCAGAGTTCACGGTGCCGGCGTTAAACAGGGGAAAGGTGCACCATCTTTTTTGCCCAGTGCAAGCTCTAACCAAATATTTAAGAGTGGCACCTCTAAATCACCAGGGTGCTTTATGGGTCGCAAGTCCGGGTGAACGATTGATGGAGCGTACACTGGCTTCTCTCTTGGTCGAGGACTTTAAAGAGAAGCATCCCGGCGTTGTGGGTAAGACCCACGATTTACGCCTCCTTACGTTTCCTTAATAATCTTTCGGTGGAAGTTATTACGTCCACACAGTTGTGGGCCTCTAATCAGGAGTTTTTGCCTCGATACCTTTCAGTAGCTCTGGACAAACCTTCCTTGCCATGTATAGCTTTACGGCAGAGGGTCTAGGTGGCCCTTTTAGTCACGTTTTGTTTAATTTCAAGAAAAAAGGGGGGGGGGGGGAGGGTGCAGTCAGTGTGACATAGGACACCCTAGACCCCTCCGGAGTATGTGTGCGGAACATACGAGCTGTGATACTGGTTGTAGGCATTGTATTATAAAATTTCTCTGTAGTATTCATTGCAGGAAATTGTGCTAAAGGCCAATAGTAGTGTTATGACAATTCTTGTTGTAAGTAGCTTTGGCTGTGAAGCAATAGATTTTTGAGAAATCTCGGTAGCGGCAACTACGACTTTTACTTTTGCAGTAATTACTTCTGCATAAGTACACGAGTTCAGTACTTCTACGAATGTACAAGAATTCATTTGTTTGGTTATATTTTTAGGAATATATCCACTAGTTAATGGGGTTTATATGTGCACATGTAAACTTATAAGTTTTTAGTTTTCACCACTTACTTTAAGTGGGGTGCCTTCTTAACTAGCAGATCTGTGCACAGAGTCTCAGAGTTAACCCTTTTTCAAGCAGGCTTCTTTGAAGCATGCTCCTGCTTGTACCCCTTTTTGAAGATTTAGGCTGTATAAAGTTTATGCACCCGTATATCTCTTTTTTACAAAAGTAAGAATACTATGTGGTTGTTTGATTATCTGCTTTTCTAGAGTTATGATATGATTACGAATGTCCCCCTCCAGTCTTAGAAATCAGGCATGTTCGTCAATGATGGAGGGGCCACTAATAAATTATAGGTTTGACTCCTGTAAGGAGATAAAGAAAACCTAATATTTAGTAGTGGCCCCGTAATCATTGACGACTGGGGCCCTCCCGACCATCCCCTTCCCATTCGTTGATGTATTAAGGATTTTGGTTGATATGTCAGTGAAGGAAGAATGACGCCTGAATCAGCGTCTGGTCAAAGATCCACACAAGTACATCTACGATATGATGGAAAGCTTATTGGATAGTTATTCTTATTTTCTTTTTGTTTTTTATTTTTTACGAAGTTTTTTTCGTAGTGAGAACCCAATTCATAATGACTGAAGCCATGAGTGAGGTCGCGTGCGCTCATGATGAAGGCTCCTCATATTTTAAATGCTCTGCGCGGTAGATTCAAACTACGGCGGATTAGTGTTTGAAGAGGATGCCTTATGAAATAGGCATGTTCGTCAATGATTACGGGGCCACTACTAAATATTAGGTTTTCTTTATCTCCTTACAGGAGTCAAACCTATAGTGATGTCTCTGGTGGTAAGAGGAAAAAATACAGGATCTTGAAGCTCCGGTGTCGACAAGGAGTCGAGAGTTGACTCCCTGGAAGGTCAGGTGGGTGTAAATGGGAGGCTTTATCATATCATAGCTGCCCCTATCTCGAGCCCCCGCCAGTTTGCAAGTTGATGGGCGGGGGCAGTCTAAAAACCCGGTTTGATGACTTCCGGCTCGACTGTACTGTGGTCGTCCGGGTCACCAACCTCTGCAGCTGTCTCGTCGTAATCCTCAGCTCCTGCGGTGCCGTCTTCTAGGATGGTGGCAACTCTTCTGGAGGGCTTCAGCCAGGGAATCTGTCCCCAGAACAGTGGAACCCTCGAGCGTTTGGCCAGCAACTCGGCAAAAGACCTCTTCAACCCATTAATAGGGCACTGGGACCCGCAGGGCTTCCAGTCTCCAGGCTTGACTCTGGCCCATTCTTCCGGCTTGTCCTGGTTGCGGCTAGGGTGGTAGGTTGGTCCGGAATGAGCTCCTTGTGGATTAGTGGGAGCTCGTTGGATACCCGCGATCTTTCCTTGCTCCTGGGACTTTTGCAGGGCCAGAATACGGCGTATGATAGGGAGGTCTGTATCATATCCGACCGGTTCTGTGATGGCAAAATGGTCCCGGACTGCACGCGGAAGGATCCTCATCAGGGTCCGGCGGACATTCTCCTTCCTCTCTGCAGCTGTAGCCATTGTGAATGCGGTGGAAGCCAGCCTGGTAAGCTTGCTGATGGTGGCGTCGAGGTCCCCGTCGTAGGTGATGGCGTGAAATTGCTGGTCGGCTATCACAGTACCTAAGACGGGGTTAATGGCAGTTTTAGTGTATGTTTCAAACTGTTCCCAGGTAATTCCGGGGTTCTCTTTTACATAACGGGAAACTAGGGCCATAGACCGCCCTAGCTTCATGACTACAGTATGTATTTTAGGGGCAACTTCATCTTTAAATATGATGTCAAGCACTGGCTTGATAACCTCTAAATAGGTGGCAATGTCAGTTTCCTCTGGTCTGAAAGGAATAATATCCAGTGCTTTCCCTGCCATCCTGACTACTTATCCCTGTCGTGATACTCTCAAAATATTTAAAGCAGGAAAAACCTGAAAGGCTACCTTCGAGAAAGAGACACCGCTGCCACCAGTGTTATGCCCGGTCCAAATTAGAACGCGAGATATTCTTTCTACAATGAGCAGCTCTCTAACTGGATAGGTATACCTTAAACTTTAAATAAAGAGACAACACGGCAGGATAATAAGCACACAGGTAACAAGTTAACATGGGTTTTATTCAGTTTAACCCTTCTATAGCGGCCTATGCGGTTTATTTATATGTACCGCCCAGCGGGGTGTTTTTAGCCAAAATAGGGCTGTTTACGTGATCATTTTCATGCGTAAATAAGACCCAGAACGTAAAACAAGTATCTATCCCTGAAAGGGCATAAACAGAGCTTTCGAATTACACCATAACGATCCTTGTATGATGGATAGTTTTCTTGCAATAACCGTGCAACGCGAGTGCAAAAAGCATGTAATTCGGTACTTTCCCCATATAATTCAGTATGTAGCGAGTGAGAGAGGGAGGAGGGAGCTGAGATTCGTGTCAGTAGGTTCGCCGCGGTGGTCTGGAGCAGTCATACGCTCGCTAGTCTCCTGCCACCACTTGTCTCTCTCTCTCAGCAACATTACGTGCTGAAATTGCCACTCGACCTATGTCGAGCGCCGCCACATAGTCCAGCTTTATTAAAAACGACTTATGTGGTGAGCCGCTTTTTAAGGGTTAACACCTGGTTCATGGAGGAGCAAGACATATATTTTATACCTGTAACCTGGAGATCATCAACAACAATAATAATAATTAAGACATACAATAATCAGGTTATCAAGTAAGCAATAGGAGTCGGACAATGGGTCCGGACTCAAGGTAATAATAATACTCCTAGGATACAATTATAAGGTATCCAAAATGGTGGAGGTACACCTCCTACCCAAATAGATCTCAGAGAGGATCTCAACAAAAGACAAGAGTGCAGTAATGGCAAATGCCGTCTGGATCATGCAATGATGTCCCCGGCATATAGTGACGTTAACTGACTCTAAAGCAATAATGGCCAAGTGGTCATCAACAATGAAGTGGGCTCGGAAAGGCTCACAAATGATATTAATACTTAATACAACCTTAATACAACGGATTCCTGAGCTACTGCATGTTAGACTGGAATTGCTTAGGCTGCAATTGCTATTTTCACAAAAAAGGCAAATACAACTACATCGAATGCGGCCTAACAGTGAAGCAAGATCTGAAGCAAGGCTTCCCGGACCTCCCGAGGAAGTAATATCACCACCACCACCCATCACCCTCACCAACACCTCATCACCAGCGGGCTATTAGTACGGGACTCCCAGTCGGGCCGGGAGGATAAATATATGGCCATAAATTCCCTACCCGTACAATAGCCCACAGTTCCAGCCGCCCAGCTCTCGACCCACTGCCTCCCTGGTCGGGTCCAGCCGTCTTCGTAGTAACGCCGATCTCCCAAACACTGAAAACCCTCAGGCAGCTCCAGTTAAGCCAGGACACCTTTTTCTCCTCCTAAAACTCACTTCACCCAACTAATTCTTGTCCTATTCCCACTTCCCCCTAACACTACTCAATTTGGCTTTTGACATCAGGAACTAAGCTTGCCATTTGGTATTCTTTAGTTCAGGGTAAGAACAGCCAGAGATAGCTGGTGTTCAACTTGTCAGTTGTGTGCTGTGATCGAAGATCTACCAGGTCGGGTTCCCCCCATCAGGAAGAGGACTAGCTTGGGCAACCCACTTTGGGCTCCCCCTTTCTGGCCTTCGATGCGGTGCACAAACCAAGTACCAAAGGATTCCTACCTTGTTTTATTCAAGGGATTAAGAGGATAGTGTAGTAACTTTAGATCTACCAGATTGGGTTCCCCCCATCAGGAAGAGGACTAATTTTGGGCAACCCACTTTGGGCTCTCCTTTCTGGATTCTCTTTTTACTACATGGTTCTGATAATTCCACGAACTAGCAAGGAAGGAAGACACTTACCCTGACCCCCCTTAGACTACCTATTATTATGCCCTGTCCAAATTGGAACGCGAGATATTCTTTGTACAATGAGCAGCTCTCTAACTGGATAGGTATACCTTAAACTCTAAATAAAGAGACAACACGGCAGGATAATAAGCACACAGGTAACAAGTTAACATGGGTTTTATTCAGTTTAACACCTGGTTCATGGAGGAGCAAGACATATATTTTATACCTGTAACCTGGAGATCATCAACAACAATAAGAATAATTAAGACATACAATAATCAGATTATCAAGTAAGCAATAGGAGTCGGACAATGGGTCCGGACTCAAGGTAATAATAATACTCCTAGGATACAATTATAAGGTATCCAAAATGGTGGAGGTACACCTCCTACCCAAATAGATCTCAGAGAGGACTCAACAAAAGACAAGAGTGCAGTAATGGCAAATGCCGTCTGGATCATGCAATGATGTCCCCGGCATATAGTGACGTTAACTGACTCTAAAGCAATAATGGCCAAGTGGTCATCAACAATGAAGTGGGCTCGGAAAGGCTCACAAATGATATTAATACTATAGGTGTGCTAGATCTCACCTGGCAAAGATTAATCCTTAACTCTAATTGTGTACTAGCAAGGTGCTGAAGGCTGAGGCAACAATAACGTCGGGAGCTGAGATAGAGTGAAATCTATTCGAGTTATGAACCTGACAGAATGTTAAATGAATTAGGCTAGAAGTTATACAAAGGAACTAGATTACGTGTAAATATGTGTTTGTGTTTGATGCTATGGGTCTTATATAGGCACGCCCCCTCTGTCGGGCTATGGGAGACCAATAACCCGGGAAGGTGCGTATATAAGGATCCCCTGATAGGTATGTATAATGTGTCCCGGCAAGTGGGCTAATTAACGTCAATTTAACTCCTTGCGACATATTATGTTCCAATAAGTCCGAGGAGGCGGTTGACAAGTATTTTAGGTCTTGAATTTGGCTCATGAGTGTTGTCGAAGCCTTACATTTTTCGCGATTTCCATCCACCAGAATGCTGTTTATTGTGATGTATCATATATCAGTGGAAAGAGGAATATTTATAGTACATGATAAAACAAAACAAAATGTAAATAAATCGAAATATGAAAGTGTAAATGAGTCCGGAATACAATTATTTCCCATGCAATTGTCTTCACACCGTCCTAGCTCTAAATTGTGAGTGATGACCATATATTTTTTTTTGCTCACATAATAGTATTTTTTCTCCTCTTTCCAAATCTGAAAACAGAAATTGTTTATCTTCAATAGTTCTCAAGCAGTTACCGAAAACAAAAAATATATGATTTTGATTTATATGGTTTATAACATTTTCGATTTATTTCGTTGCTACGAAGTGTATGGTTTTAAATTTAGGCTGTATGAATTCGGCAAATAATGCTGATGAGTATAAAACAAACTAGAAGTTCCTAGGACAAATACTTTTTGCGCTATGAATATTTGAAATGAAGAGCCAAAATGCGAATATTTACGCTTCACCCATCTCTGTTCCGGCGATGGTAGCCGGGTTCCGAGCTGTTCCCCACCTCGTGGTTGCGTTATTTGCTCGGATATGTATATAACTGTATATATCACCGGAATCGAAAAATTGTGCTCTTTCCAATGGTGAAAACAAAAATAATATAGCGTAATTGGTTCGCGAGCTATGCACAATTGTTTCCATGCAGTGACCGAAAAAAAAAAATATATGATTTTGATTGATATGGTTTATAACATTTTCGATTTATTTCGTTGCTACGAAGTGTATGGTTTTAAATTTAGGCTGAATGAATACGGCAAATAATGCTGATGAGTATAAAACAAACTAGAAGTTCCTAGGACAAATACTTTTTGCGCTATGAATATTTGAAATGAAGAGCCAAAATGCGAATATTTACGCTTCACCAGTCTCTGTTCGGGCGATGCTAGCCGGGTTCCGAGCTGTTCCCCACCTCGTGGTTGCTTTATTTGGTCGGATACGTATATAACTGTATATATCACCGGAATCGGAAAATTGTGCTCTTTCCAATGGTGAAAATAAAAATAATATAGCGTAAATGGTTCGTGAGCTATGCGCAATTGTTTCCATGCATTGTTATTGTTATGAAAATATATGAGAATGTTTATACAGTTGTATATCTTTGCCACAATATACAACACTTTTATATAATTTGTGTTGCCAATAATTGTATAATGTTCATAGAAGACATGTCAGTCATGAAGGTTGCCAATTTTACTTACCTGGTAGGGCTACAACCCTTTCCAACGAGAAGGGAAATGGCTCCTGGGTTGACACTGAAAAAACAAAATAAGAAAGCCAGGTTATCTTCAGGTAATAAATTCAGAAATAATTCTATTGTACACGAAAATAAAATAAAGTAATATATATATATATATATATATATATATATATATATATATATATATATATATATATATATATATATATATATATATATATATATATACAAGGTGTCAAACAAAATATAAAGAATGGTAAATGGTAATGTATGTGTGTGGATATATATATATATATATATATATATATATATATATATATATATATACAAGGTGTCAAAATAAATAATGGTAAAATCAATGTGTGATTGTGTGTATATATATATATGGTGTCAAACCAGAGAAATATGTGCAAATTTCCAAGCCACCCAAAGAGGTACTGCACTGGACTCGTTATTTTTTTAGAGTGGTTTCCCCAGGAGGCCTATATCCACTCTAGTGCAAATTGAATTGTGTCACAACCCTTTCCAACGAGAAGGGAAATGGCTCCTGGGTTGACACAAAAAACAAAATAAGAAAGCCAGGTTATCTTCAGGTAATACATTCAGAAATAATTCTATTGTACATGCAAATAAAAGAAAGTAATGTGTATATATATATATATATATATATATATATATATATATATATTTTTTTTTTTTTTTTTTTTTTTTTTTTTTTTTCTATATTCCAACTTACTTCCTCTCGGGCATAGGCTGAGAGCCTTAACATTCACCGCTTTACAATGAACAGTGAAGCCCGTGAGGTCTTGTTCCAGTCTAGGGAGTGAGACATGTGAAGCACGTAGAGCACAACGAGCACCTGCCATCTTGCCTTCACATGAGGCACGGTGCTCACTCATGACCCGAAACGACCCCATCTCTGAAGCCATCTCGTTCCCGTGCTTCACTGTCTCACCCACTACACTCGGACTCTCACACTTACACACACACAACGCCACCTGTTGAGCAGATAACTCAGATATATATATATATATATATATATATATATACACACAAGGTGTCAAACAAAATATAAAGATTGGTAAATGGTAATGGTAATGTATGTGTGGATATTTATATAATATTTTATTATATATATATATATATATATATATATATATATATATATATATATATATATATATATATGGTGTCAAACCATAGAAATATGTGCAAATTTCCAAGCCACCCAAAGAGGTACTGCACTGGACTCGTTATTTTTTTAGAGTGGTTTCCCCAGGAGGCCTATATCCACTGTAGTGCAAATTGTATTTTTTTTTTTTTTTTTTTTTTTTTTTTTTTTTTTTTTTTTTTATGATGATGGTGATGATGATGAGTGAATGAAGGTGGGCCCCGAACCTTGGAAGTGATGATTGAATGAATGAATGAATGATTGAATGATTGAATGACTGAATGAAAGGGTGATGAAGGTGAATTATTGATGATGATGATGATGGGTGAATGAAGGTGGGTGAATGAAGGTGGGCCCCGAACCTCTGAAGTGATGATTGAATGAATGATTGAATTATTGAATGATTGAATGACTGAATGAAAGGGTGATGAAGGTGAATTATTGATGATGATGATGATGGGTGAATGAAGGTGGGTGAATGAAGGTGGGCCCCGAACCTCGGAAGTGATGATTGAATGAATGAATGAATTATTGAATGATTGAATGACTGAATGAAAGGGTGATGAAGGTGAATGGAAGAATGCATAAAGACTGAATGAATGAATGGGTGATAGTGATTGGAAAGGAATAATGAAGGTGAATAGGAGAATGCATAAATGAATGAATGAATCGTGCAAAGATCCTGGCTATAGGACATCTGCATCGAATTGATGGTACTTGTTAAGCAACCATTGACATCGATGCAGAGGCTAACGTGGCAAGACCTGCAGCGAAAGCTCGTGTCCTTGTGAATTTGGCTCCTGTAACACACACGGCACCGCTTTCGCTTTCCGCCTGGGATAGTCTCAAAAACGTGTTCCAAGTTCCTGTTGTACCGGTCATGGTCCAGTACAACAGGACGTGGCCTGGAACCCCGTCCTCTAAGAGGACCTATCCGACGGCCTCTTGGTGCCTGAGCCCTAGCTTGAACGTCCATTACTAGTGGAACCCAGGCGGCATCCATGAGGGGTGCTGCCCGAGCGCCACCAGCAGCAGCAGCTGCACCCGGTACTACTGGTGCGGGGGGGTCAAGTGGTAGGTCATCCACTTCCTCCTCATCATCAGTAGCATCGTCCGAGTCCGATACTGGTGCCGCCTGGGGTGCATTCTCAGCGAGTGCTCCCCCGACGGCAACAGCAGCAGCAGCAACATCTGGACCTGGTGAGTGGGGGGGGTCATGAAAGAGTGCTCCCCCAACGCCTCCACCAGCAGCAGGAGCACCAGGAGGAGTGCCAGGATCATCAGCAGGAGCGGCTGGGGAGTCTGGATTGTCGTCCGGTGGGGGCGACCCAGCTGAGCTTCCGGAGGATTGCCGCCGACGCCGCCTGTCTCGCCTGAGACGGGTGCATGGCTCGTACTGACCTTCTGGCAAATCCTGTGCACGCCGGATGCGTCTCCCCGACAAAGGCCACTCTGCAGGGTTGAAGTGCAACAAGGAACGGACTACGCTTTCCTGGAACGCCAGCATAGTCATCTTCCTGCGGGGGTTGCACTTCTTGAAGAGTACGAAGGCATTGAAGAGGGCCATTTGGATGAAGTAGAATACGATCTTCTTCGTCCATTTGACCGTTCTTCGCTGGATGGGGTAGTACTGGATCATCTGATCAAAATGATCCACCCCACCCATGTGGCGGTTGTAGTCGTCAACACAAACGGGCTTCATGATGTTCTTACGAGTCCGCTGCCACCTGCCTTGTACCTTCTTCTTGACAAATGACTGCTTTGGAATGGTGCTCTGGTCGTGGAAGGTGGACACCATGTTGACAATCCGTTTGTCTTTCCAAAGCATCACTAGGGTTGTGCCGTTGTTCATCGCCTCAATTGCATCGTCTTCCAGTGTCGATGCATGGGCAATGTCGCGCAACCGCTTCGGAGCCCCTCGTGCAAGCCTCAGGGTGCCACACACATAGATCTGGTGGTGTGTGAGCATGTGGTGGCACAGGTCAACTGAGATGTAAAAGTTGTCCATGAACAACTTGTAACCCATGCCTTGCAGGGACTCCGTTAAACCCTCAACCGTTTTCTGGAGAGTTTGACCAATACCAGTGTAGACTTCAAAGTCATACACGAAACCAGTCGTGGACTCTGCCAGGATGTACAGCTTGATAGCGTACTTCTTCGGCTTCATCGGGTTGTAGCACTTGAATGAAAGGCGACCCTTCCACCCAAGGCAGCCTTCGTCGATGGACACCTTCCTCTCCGGGACGTAGGCAAGCTTGAAGCCAGCAAGCAGGTAGCGCATCACCGTGCGGATCTTCACTAGCCTGTCTTTGGTCTGCTTGATGACTGCCTTGCTGTTGAACGTGTGAAAATTGCTCAGCAAGGCTTGGAACTTGGTGACCTGCAATGGTCGTGCGAAACGTTGGATAATTATGGACTCCATCATTTAGCCAGTAGTGACGCACAGTGGGGAGTTTGTTGACACCCATGAGGAAGTACAGACCAAGGAATTTGGCCATGTCCTCCTCACTGAACGATGTCCACAGAGAACCAACGAATAAGGCATACGCGTTGGTCTCATTCACCAGGAACCTGAGCAGTTCTCTTGTAAAAAAGAGCTGGAAGAACTGCAGTGGTGTCACTGGTGCTGGAACCCGCAAGCCAGGGGTTCCAGTGAAAGGATCAACGTTGGGTGTGAACGGGTCTGACGTCCACTCGTGATCCTCAGCATACACGGTGGGGGGGCGTGGAGGTGCACGTGCTGGGAGAGCACCACGTCGTCCGCCTGGACGACGTATGTAACCTCTGCGGCCCCTGGGCCTACCACCTCGGCCCTTCAAGGGCCCAGATTTTCGGCGGGGAGGGGGAGGGGGGTCGTCTTCTGCGGAAGACGAAGGGGGTGGGGGTGATGGTGGATGTGATGAGGGTGATGGAGAAGGTGGTGTGGTGGAGTCAGGGTGTGTGGGTGATGGTGGATGTGATGAGGGTGATGGAGAAGGTGCTGTGGGTGGATGAAGTGGGGCAGGAGGAAGCCTCTGTGGAAGCTCCTCATCGATTGCCGCAGCAATCTCATCGTGCATGATTTGGCGATGTTCAGGCGGAACAAACGCCATGTAGCGCGCCTCGCTGCCCCCGCTGTTCCCCAAGGAGATCAGCGAGGGGGAGGCTACGCTGAGAGACAGGACATGTGATGGTGGGGTGTTCAGACTACCCACCGGCAGGAGTGGAGCCAGGATGCGGGGGCTGTCTGAAATGTTGCTGGCCGGTGATTCTACGTGAGGTAACAAGGGACCGCCATGCAGGTTGTGTCGTGAAACAGGAGAAGAAAAAGAATAGAATGTGTGGAAGTTCGGGAATGGTGTGACGACATGAGAGGATGTTGATGGTTGTGGTGAGAGTACATGAGTGGATGTTGATGGTAGGATGGGTGCTGGTAGGACGGGTGGGGATGGATGAGGTGGGGTGATGTGGAGTGATGTACGGGCTAGGTGGACGGCTGGTGATGAACAGTGGCGAGATGGGGTGGTGTGGAGTGATGTACGGGCTAGGGGGACGGGTGGTGATGAGAAGTGGCGAGGTAGTGCGACGGGTGATGATGAGCAGTGGCGATGAAGGGGGACGGGTGATGAGGAGACGTGGTGAGGTTGGGCGACGACTGGAGGTGGAGTTGGTGGAGTTTGTAGAGGTGGAGTTTGTGGAGTTGGTGGAGGAGGTGGAGGTGCTGATGTGATGATCCTCCTCCTCTTCCCCCTGGGCGGTGGAGAATTGGTCAAACCATCTTCATCTCCATCCGTCTCACCCGCCTCATCTGTCCACTCCTCTTCCTCGCATCCCATGTCGTCCTCGCTCTCGCTCTCGCTACTGCTCATATCAAGGATGGTGTTGAGGACGGAGGCCAGCTGGTCCTCCGGGATGGGGCGTTTTTTATCCATGGCAAGCTAGATGTGTAACGGATCTGTAATGGGAGGGGGGGGGGGGGGGGGGGGTATAAAAACAAATGCACAACAGAACCAAGAAAAATCAAAAACAAAAATATATATATATAAGTATATCAATCTACAATTAGAAAACAATATGGGGCGTTTTCTATCCATGGCTGGCTAGATGTGTAACGGATCTGTAATGGGAGGGGGGGGAGGGCGGGGTATAAAAACAAATGCACAACAGAACCAAAAAAAAGCAAAAAATATATACATATATATATATAAGTATATCAATCTACAATTAGAAACAAATATATAAATACAAAAATAACCCTCCACCCAATTTTTTTGTATATATATATATATATATATATATATATATATATATTTATATATATGGGAGGAGGGGGTATAAGGGGGGAAGGGGGGGGGGGTGTATAATGGGGAGGGAGGGGGCATAACTTAGATAAATACATAAATACGAATGATATATATATATATATATATATATATATATATATATATATATATATATATATATATATATATTATATCAATCTACAATTAGAAAAATAAAATAAAATACAAATAAAAAAATAACCCCTCCCCCACCCAAATAAATAAAAAAAAATAAAATAAAAAATATATGTATATATATATATATATATATGGGGGGAGGGGGAGGGGGGGGGAGGTGAGGGGGGGAGGGGAGGGAGGTATAATGGGGAAAGAGGGGGAGGGTGTATAATGGGGAGGGAGGGGGCATAACTTAGATAAATACATAAATACGAATGATATATATATATATATATATATATTATATCAATGCTCCCCCACCCAAAAAAAAAATAAATAAAAAAAAAAAAATTATATATATATATATATATGGGGGGAGGGGGGGGGGGAGGGAGGGGAGGGGGGGGAGGGGAGGGAGGGGGGTATAATGGGGGGAGGGGGAGGGGGAGGGGGGTATAATGGGGAGGGGGGGGAGGGGGCATAAGATAGATAAATACATAAACACGAATTATATATATATATATAGATTATATGGGGGAAGAGGGGGAGGGTGTATAATGGGGAGGGAGGGGGCATAACTTAGATAAAAACGAATGATATATATATATATATATATATATATATATATAATATATATATATATATATACATATATATATATTATATCAATCTACAATTAGAAAAATAAAATAAAATAAAAATAAAAAAATAACCCCTCCCCCACCCAAATAAAAAAAAAAACAAAAAAAAAAAATATATATATGGGGGGATAATATGGGAGGGGGGGGAGGGGAGGGAGGTATAATGGGGGAGGGAGGGTGTATAATGGGGGGAGGGGGAGGGGGGTATAATGGGGGAGGGGCGGGAGGGGGGGGGAGGGGGGAGGGGGCAATAACAGGTATAGATATATGGGGGATAGAGGGGGAGGGTGTATAATGGGGAGGGATGGGCATCACTTAGATAAATACATAAATACGAATGAGTGGGGGAGGGAGGGGTATAATGGGGGGGGGGGGGAGAGGGTGGGGAAGGGGGTATTAATGGGGAGGGGGGGGAGGGAGACATAACAGATAAATACATAAAGATTATATGGGGGGCGTGGGGTATATGGGGGATGGGGGAAAACAGATAAAACATCAATACGAATGATATAGATCTATATATATATATGGGGCGGGGGGTATAATGGGGGAAGAGGGGAGGATGTATATGGGGAGGGAGGGGGAGGGGGATAACTAGATAAATACATAAATACGAAT
>CM064519.1:41713502-41836002 GCA_032716605.1 Paralithodes platypus
GATGACATAATGATACAGAGTAATAATATACATGATATGCAAGTCGCACTTAATAAATTTGGCAGGTTAGCACATAAAATGGGGCTTATCATTAATGAAGGCAAAACTAAATTTCAATGTAGATCAAACCGAGAAGAACAACTTATCATTAACCCGGCAAGCGCGATAGGCCTCACGGAAGGCTTCCTATAGGGAACGCGATAGGCCTCACGGAAGCAAGACCATAAAAAAAGCCTTCCATAAAAAAAAAGGGCCTATCAAAACAAAGGAATTTTTCTCTAGGTGAGATAGTTCCCCTCCAGTACTCATCCATGTAAATCTCACCCACCCCCCTCCCCTCCTTCCCCACCTTATTCCCCCCTCCCTCCCCTCCTCAATTATCACCTATTTTTCCTCTTATTATCATCATTTATCGGTTATTTTTCTCTCCCGCGATAATATAGCACAAGTGGGTTGCAGAAAAGATCGTTATGCAACACCCAGACACCGGCCCACACCGCCCCGCTCGTCTCAGTTACCTCACAGACAGCGAGAGAGGATGGTTGCCTGTGGCTCTCTCTCGCCTGAGATTATGACCGGGTGGCCAATATCTTCGTTTTTCACCACCCAAATGCTTTTCCCACTTATTTTAGCACTCTTGAAGGTTCATATATACATCATATATGTAAAATAAAAGCATACCGAAAACAAATAATGCTCTATATTGTAAATATAACTAATTCTGTCAGAATCCAAGGCTAGAAATGCACAAATAACTACCCTAGCCTCTAGGTCTATTTAGCACTTGTCAGGTTAATGGTAAGCCAATAGAGAGGGTACGCACTTATAAATACCTTGGCATGTACATAGGTTATACAGCAGATAGTAAAGATGCAGAATTAAACCATATAATAACACAATGCAAATCTCGGATGCAACCCTTGAAATCGTTAGCCTGGAGTGGTGCAGGGGTCGGTGTACCGGTATTAAAAATGATGTACCAAACAACTATCAGGTCTGTGGTGGATTATGCTAGCCCTGTCTTGTCTTGTCTTGGAGAAGGTAGGCTCGAAAAGTTAGAAAAGGTTCAAAATGAAGTAATGCGGATTGTATTAAACTGCCCTCCAAATGCAATGATCTATCCAATGCAATTGGAATTAAACCTAGGATCATTAAGAAATAGAATTGAAGAGGTAAATATTATAGCTGCTATTAGACATACAAGATCAGGAGGTGGGATTAAATTATCAAATAACCTTACTGAAGGTATTCATAACTTCCGAACCTTCAGGAAACAAGGCAAGCAAGGGTATTTAAAAGGACTGATTGCGAATGTTAGGATGTATAATTTATCAAATGCTTGTGTAGTCCCTCAATCTATATCTCAACTTCCACCCTGGGAGGAGCAAATAACTGAAATAGATATAATACCTTTGTTAAAGAAAAAACGTATGTATGAAATTATAGAACTTAAAACTATAGTAGAAGAACATATAAGTAAGTTGTATGAGGCTGATGTAGCCCACGTGTATTGTGATGGCTCAGTTGCACTAGACATATCGAAAGCCTTTGATAGAGTCTGGCATAAATCTTTAATTTCTAAACTACCCTCCTTCGGTTTCTATCCCTCCATCTGTGCCTTTGTCTCTAATTTCCTTTCCGGCCGTTCCATAGCCGCGGTTGTGGACGGCCATTGTTCACTTCCTCACTCTATAAACTCCGGTGTTCCTCAGGGCTCTGTCCTATCTCCTATTCTCTTTCTAATTTTTATAAATGATCTCCTTAACTGTACCTTATTCCCATCCATTCATACGCAGACGACTCAACCTTGCACTACTCCATTAGTTTTTCAGAACGCCCCAGCCAGCAATCCCTCAACGACAAACGTAATGAAGCCATAGAACTCTTAAATTCTGATCTAAATACTATTTCCAATTGGGGCAGAGAAAACCTTGTTAACTTTAATGCTTCCAAAACCCAATTTCTCCATCTATCTACCCGTCAGGATCTTCCAGCGGACTATCCCTTATTCTTCAACAATACAAAAATCAACCCTTCATCTTCTCTCAATATTCTTGGTGTCTCTTTTTCTTCTGCTCCATTTGGAAGGACCATATTACCAGTCTTGCTAAGGCAGCCTCCCAGAAGCTGGGTGTGCTCAACCGCCTTAAGGGGTTCTTTTCCCCTGCACAGCTTCTTGCTCTGTACAGGGCATAGTGCGCCCTTGTATTGAGTATTGTTCACATGTGTGGGGAGGTTCCTCTCACACTGCTCTCCTAGACAAAGTTGAAAGGAAGGCCTTTCGTATCATTAACTCCCGTCCACGCACCAACTCTCTGCAATCTCTCTCTCCGCCGCAATGATGCATCTCTCTCGCTATTCTATCGCTACTATAATAATCAGTGTTCCTCAGAGCTTTCCCAGTGTATACCACTCCTTTACGTAGGGCATGTGGTACCCGTCTTGCAACTCAATCCCACCCCTACTCTGTGCAACTCTCCAACCCAAGAGTGAAACGTTACTCTCAAACTTTCTTCTACTCAACAGCTGAGCTCTGGAACTCTCTCCCAGAATCAGTCTTTCCCTCTTCCTATGACTTAAATTGCTTCAAACTCCGTGTGTCCAGGCATTTTGGCTCGAACGTCCCTTGATTTTGGCCCTGTCACTCTTTCAACTATGGGGGAGGCACTCGCTATAGGCAGTTATGCCTTTTGCCTCCCTCAATCACATAGAAAAAAAAAAAAAAAAAAAAAAGAAGATGGAAGAGCAGGGTGTGGTGTCTTGGTGATAGACAAGGCAAATAATTAACAAATTGAGTGAACATTGTTATAGAATAGCTGATAACGTATCTTCAACCCTAGCAGAAATGTGTGCCATTTTCTATGGACTACTAGAAATTAGAAATGGAGAGGGAGATGTTTGTTTTTTCGTCGATAGTCAAAGTGCCCTGGAATCCTTAAATAGCAAGCACCCAGTATGTAAGGACATAGTTGATCAGTGTAAGATTATTATACATAATCTTCGTAATAAACACAGGAAAATTACCTTCACTTGGATACCGTCCCACGTAGGGATAGTTAACAATGAAAGAGTCGATAAGCTGGCAAAACTAGGGACAGAAAAAGAAACTATTGATCTAGATTGCATGCTATCACTGAAACAAATAAAATCAATAATACGTAAAAAACAGGATGAACAAATGATTGAAAAAAATGCAAGGCAGATACAGTAACAGCCAGACTTTAGATCACTACATTAATGTTGCACAAAGAACAAACTTTACATATGGGCAATACAAGAATGCTTCTAAGGATTCCTTATGTACTAGATTAAAATTAGGATATAAGTACATGTGGCAGCTAGGAGTGAAGAAAGCAGAAGATGAAATTTGCTGCCATTTCTGTAAGGAACCAAGATGTCACACCCTGCATGACTATATTCTACAGTGTCCTAAACTGACAAATTGTAGAAATCCTCTTATAAACAATGTTACCGAACAAGTAATATGGATGATTAACAACAATAAAGTTGAATGTTTAGCTAAAATGTGTAAAAATATAGGGACATTGTTAAGATAAGCTGTTAAGATATAAATTTTCTTGATGCCTTCATTATAAATATTGTTATTATTATTTTACTTATTATTATTTTTATTATTATTATTATTATTATTATTATTATTATTAGGGGTTCGTCCCCTACGGGGAACCCCTATTGTAATCATTAAACCTGGAATTTCATCCAAATGTTTCTTACGCGCCGGTTTCGACGCAATAACTCCAGAACCGCTTTTTTGGATCGGGATCAAACTTTCACAAGAGGTGCCTTTTTGTATTGGGCAACTTTTGATATGTTAAACATCCGGCATGGTGGCCAAACAGGTCCGTGGCAGCCGATTTCCCGAAAAACTTGATGCCTAAATACCGTCTCTCCCACTCACAGGAAACGACTGGGCTTTGGCATACGTACTCCCCTACTAATGCTCCGCAAATTTTATAGAGAAGGTTTTGCTTGTGCACGTGGGTTTTTTTCTGGCAATCTTGAAAAAACCTCGAATTCCACATCTTGAAAACTACGCCGATGATCAGAGCCATGCTTGCGTAGTTGGGTGAGGCTCGCGATTCCGAACGTTTTGATACCAAAAAAATATAAATGGGTGGAATAGTTTGGCCGCAGCATTGAAAACTGTCTATTCTTAAATTACTTTAAAACCGAATTCGCTAACACACACAAAGTTTACCGTCTACAGTCTATAGGCTTCCACGCATCCCCCAGTTTTGCTTAATAACATAATCTCTTTATTATTCAGTCCTAACTTTTGTTTTTTTATTGAACTCTCTCAAAACCGTTCGAGTCCCTACGAATTCCAGCAATTATTTAGCCAACCTACCTATACATACCTACCCTACCAAATAATAATGATAAATTCAAATTTATTTTTGGTAAATGACAGAGTATTGGCTAAGGTTTTTAACAATTCCTCCCTTTGCCAAATGCTTAGTTTAATAACAATGATATGGACCTTTAAAGTTTTGGCAATTGCCCGTGTGACTCCTATTTTAACCCTCCTAAAGTGTTACCACGAAATACCGCTAGATCCTTTCTCAAAAGTCGCTAGCATGTTGCTACATAGCCAAACAATGTTAGGATAATGCTGCAATTTCTAAAGAGTTTTGGTTTGTTTGTTTTGCAAATTTTACAATGTAGTATGACTAGAATGTCTGAAAGTTTCAAATTATCCCTAGTAAATGTCTCTAGATATAAAAGAAATGGCTGCTAGATTGAAGTAAATAGCTCTACATTTAGCGGTAATATGTAGCTTTACAACTGGCACCACCGCAACCACCACCTCCCTCCCACCCTCCCAGTAGTCTTCACAAAATACCGCTAGATCCTTTCTCAAAAGTCGCTAGCTTGTTGCTACATAGTCAAACAATGTTAGAATAATGCTGCAATTTCTAAAGAGTTTTGGTTTGTTTGTTTTGCAAATTTTACAATGTAATATGACTAGAATGTCTGAAATGTTTAAATTATCCCTAGTAAATCTCTCTAGATATGAAAAAATGGCTGCTAAATTGAAGTAAATAGCTCTACATCTAGCGGTAATATGTAGCGATACAACTGGCAACACTGCCTAGCCCTTCCATCCTCCGTCCCTCCTCCCTCATCAATGTATCAACAATCACTCTAGTGAACTTTCGGTATTTAGTTTATTCAGCTTAATACTATTTATCCACATAAAATAGAAACCTATCACGATTGTTGTCTAATACAAACATAGATAATGCTATTACATATTATTTGAACATGATGTCGAATTTAGCAGTTGCTGTACGTGACAGTCTGTGACAGAACCGAAAGCTTCTCTTGCCCTGTAGTACTCAAAGAAAGCAGGGGTACTTAAGCCAAGTCAGAGATGCAGAGGTAACTTTTACAATGCATTATAACCCTAGACAGACACCAATATACCACTAAATCAGACAAATATCACTACAAAAAAGATAGGAAAATATTATATTAATGTCCTAGGTATTTGAAATTATGCAAATGAGTAAAATCCATTATGATATTATGATAATGGGATCGATTAGTATCTGGCAACAGTGTTGCACAAAATGTTCTGAACGTATGCGAACTTCGGAGTATTTATCCCATTAATATACACATCTATCACTATTTAAATGTAATACAACCATACACAGTGCTATTACATATTATTTGAACATAATATAGGATGCTCTTTCCTTTAAAACCATTTTCTATATCTATTCACGAAAAATATAGGCCTAGCCTAACTAAGCCTAGGCAGCACTACCGGTAGGTACGAATTTATCAGTTCGAATTTTGATTGAGAGTGGGATTAGGCCTAGGCCTAGCCTAGGGCTTAACATGGGATACTATTTGGGGTTTGGGAATAGACTGAGGCTGCTTTAGGCCTAATTAGGTCAAATTAGTCAAATCGAGACAGTTGCATAGCCTAGGCCTAGGCCTATTAAGCAAATATTTTACGGTTATACTGATGTTTTGGACCGACAGTTAGCCCATCGATCTTTTTAGGCGTAATAGGTCCGGTAGAGCATATACATCACTGCTATATATATATATATATGTCATTAAGAGCTGAAATGTATTATAAGGGAGAAAAAAACCAAAAACGCTAAAATACATATATACTGTAAAACAATAAGTTTTTCAGCCAGTACCCAACCAGCGGGGGTGTGGGGGCGGCAGCCCCCACCCATATACTAGGTTAGGTTAGGTTAGGTTGTTAAGTTAGGCTAATAGGCCTAGCACATAGGCTAGCCTACAAAAAAAAAAAAAAAAAAAAACAGCGGGGGTGTGGGGGCAGCAGCCCCCACCCATATACTAGGTTAGGTTAGGTAAGGTTGTTAGGTTGGGCTAATAGCCTAGAACATTAAAAAAAAAAAAAAAAAAAAAAAAAAAAGTCTAGCCTAACCCAACCAGCGGAGGTGTTGGGGGCGGTAGCCCCCACCCATAATACTAGGATAGGTTAGGTAAGGTTGTTGGGTTAGGCTAATGTCTTCCCAAAGTTGACTATTTTTATAACATGAGATATTAGGTTACCCACTCCACCCCGAGCCAGCTTTCGTCAAAAGTTTGCTCGGGTATTCACAAAATTGGGTTGTATGGGTTTGCAATTTGGGAAAACCCGAGCCAAGTTTTGATACAAAACGCTATATTAATGTATTTTTACGCGTTTAACCCCTCATTTTCCCTGAACTTCATAGCCCTCCCCACTAGTGGGGGGCGTGTTTTTAGATAGTTGGATAATGGGTAAATACTCATTTCAGCTCCTCTTCAGTATAAAACCACACTATATCTGAAGGAAAAATTACAGAAAACAAACTAAAACTTACTGAAATCGCTGTCGGTCCAAAAAGTCAGGTTTACCTATTTTACCAATCTACAATAGGCCTAGTCTATTCGCTGTAAGTAGGCAAGAAATCATGACCTAGGCTATAACCTCTGTAACTAAAAAACAACTAGGCCTAGAGTGATCAAGCTAATATGTGACCATATGTCGACCATTTGGGAAGAGTCAGTCAAGGAATAGCCTAGATGTGGAAATTTGCAGCCAATTTGCTCTAGCCCTATTTGATATACAGAGGTTAGAGGTCATTGTTGAGGCCCCCCCCTCATGACATATTGTCATCATCTTATATATTGCCAGCAGGGGGCAAATAACCGAAAAAAATCGCCGTCAACATAGACGCGAACTTAACCACGGCGATCGACACATGTAAACATGGCGGTGGAGCGGCGCCGAAAGCTTGCCATCATGTTCCCGTCCATTTTGAATGCCGTTGGATACAATAATATGTTGAGGGGGGCAAATAGGCCTAACCAAACTGCGGCGATCGACCATGTAAACATGACGGCGGCGGCGGCGGCGGTGGACGCTTGCGATCATGTTCCCGTCTATTTTGACTGCCATTGGATACAATAATATGTTGAGGGAAGGGCTTTGCGGCAATTTTTTTGGTTGTTTGCCCCCTACTGGCAATATATATGATAATAACATGTCATGGGGGGGTGAGGGGGGGCTTTCAACATATTATTGTATCGAATGGCCTTCAAAATAGACAGGAACATTATCCCAAGCATCCAACGCCGACACCGCCACGGCTGCTGAAGAACAAGGAAATTAGCAATAGGTTTCATTGTGAACTGGAGGAAATTAATAGAAATAAGGAAGCTAGGCCTAGCGATGTAAATAGTCAATGGAATTTCCTTAATAATGACAATTATATGTATAGGTATAAAGTAAAAACAATATATTTTACATAATTTATTGCATATCTTACATATTTAAACAAATACATATTAAAAATAGTTTAACCACACCACTGAGTTCCCCCAAAATACTCTAATAGGGCTGGCCTGAAGAATTAGATCAAGATGGACAACCAATCAACACATGATAGGTAGGGAAGGGCAGGTTAACAACGGCGATCGACAAATGTAAACATGACGACCGTACACTCGGAAACTACATCCATCCCCATTAGCCTAACCTAACAACCTTACCTAACCTATCCTAGTATTATGGGTGGAGGCTGCCGCCCCTAGACCCAGTACGTTGGATACAAAACTAACCCTCACGTAACACCTAGTATATGTCCCTAGTACCCAGTACGTGGGATACCACACTAACCCTCACGTAACACCTAGTATATGTCCCTAGTACCTAGTATTTGGGATACAATACTAACCCTTACATAACACCTAGTATATGTCCCTAGTACCCAGTACGTGGGATACAAAACTAACCTTCACCTAGCATATGTCCCTCACTCAGTACACCTTTCACCCTCACTACCGTTCGTGAGTCTTCATACATATTCATTATCACACGCACCAGCCACTCCTCTACGCCAAATTTTCTCCTAGCCTACTGCACTCTACTTTCAGTAGAGACGTGATTTTCCGGGCCCGTCGCAAGACCACCGTCTCAACCGAGCTGTCACAAGATCATCACAGGACAGGAAAAACAACACAGGCTTGCTCCAAGCCAGCACACATCTTACAAATATATAAGCTAGGCTATACAACTTTCATTTCATCGGAATAACATTCACCGCCAATTTAATTATCATAAGGATTATATAAATGCAATTCTGATATGAAAAAACAATCGGTAAATAGCATAGCCTAGGTCTAGTCAAAGCTGGGGTTTGTTGTTGTTTCGTGGACAAAATTTAACCAAGCGTACTGTCCCACATTAATTTATTATCAACAATTGGATATACGTTACTGTGGGCTCTTATTACTCTACTTCCTAATAATAGGCAACTAAATTATAACATAATGTTTGGATAAACAAATATACCGAAATAAATTAGAATGCAGAAACAGTAAGTTGAGTGAGATGTTTCAGCTTGCCGTCAACCCAGCTCCGGAGCTCTCTTGCCGTCGCAAGAGAATATTGGTGTCTCGCTTGCTAAAGGTGGGCTTGCGACGGGACCAGAAAAACAGTTTTTCGGGTAGATCTTGCGACGGTGGTCTTGAGACGGGACCGGAAAAACACCTCTTAGATATCTTTCCTGCAGCTGCCTGACTATGAAGTTATCATACCTTCAAAGACTCTCTCACACTCACAGACCTTCATGACTTGGCCAAGCATTTTCAGGCCTCTTATAGCAGTTGCAAGGGGAGCCTAACTCTGAAATCACTAGATAGTGCCTCCAGAACCATAAAACAGAGGAGAGGGCTTAATTAACACACTTCCCTGTTGGACTCTGACGCGAACTGAAAACTCATCACTCAGTACCCTCACGTAATATCTAGTATATGTCCCTAGTACCCAGTACTTTGGATACAAAACTAACCTTCACCTAACACCTAGTATATGTCCCTAGTAACCAGTACATGGGATATAAAGCTAACCCTTACCAAATATCTAGTACCGTACTGTATGTCAATCCAAGGTCCTCCTGCTAACGAAGAAGTTCCTGAGGTTGGCGGGGCGTCTCCGTCGACTGCGGGGCATGGGTGCCCTCCCCTGAAATCTACGATGTCCCCGTCCTCCCTGTGAAACCTCTTCACCCTGGGGTCCTTTCCGCCCGGATAGGGTGACATAAGCTTCACAGCTTCACTACCCTATATCCTCAACAAGAAGTACTGTATATGTCCCTCACTCAGCTGTACACCTTTCACCCTCACTACCGTTCGTGAGTCCTCGTACATCTTCATTATCACATGCACCAGCCACTCCTCAACGCCAAGTTTTCTCCTAGCCTACTGCACAACTTCTCTGGCCACCTTATCAAAGGCCTTCTCCCGGTCTCAGCGGTCTGCAAACAGAACATCAGATCCCTATCTTTTAAGTACATACAGTACATACAGTATCTTTCCCTTATCATACCTTCTAAGACTCTCTCACAGACCTTCATGACTTAGTCAAGCATTTTCAGGACCCTTATAGCAGTTCCCAGGGGAGCCCAACGCTGAAATCACCAGATAGTGCCTCCAGAACCATAAAAAAAAAGAGGAAAGGGCTTCATTAACACAGAGCCCTGGTGGACTCCGACGCGAACTGAAAACTCATCACTCAGTACCGGTACATCTTTCACCCTCACTGCCGTTTGTGAGTCCTCATACATCTTCATTATCACACAAATACCTTCATGACTTGAATTGTGCCGTGTCCTAGCATGAAACCAAACTGCATATCGTCAATATCATACCTTCAAAGACTTTCTCACAGACCTTCATGACTTGATCAAGTATTTTCAGGCCCCTATAATTTTCCCTATCCAATGAGTCCCCTTTGCTCGTATACAGTATATACTGTAATATACTTTTGTGCCATTCATCAGAGATTACTTCCTCTCTGATGATGAAGTTAATTAGCTCATTGAACACACCTACTCCTTTCTCACCTGAGACCTTAATCATCTCGGCTAGAATGCCAGAGCATCCTGCAGCTTTTCTGTCCTTCATTAAGTTATTGCACTGCTTACAAAAGCTGGCACAATCACAGGGAGGGGGAGTATTGGCTTTTCGTTGCTAAGCTTCTCTATTCCATTCAAATTCCATGTTGAATAATCTTTCGTAGTGTATCACAAACTTATTTTACAATGGAAAATAATGCATGAGGAGGGCTGGGTAGGCCTATTAGTATTTTGTGAAATAACTTAAATTAGGTTAGGCTATAGTATACTTCATTAGGTTATTAGGCCTATGAGAAACCAGGCCTAGGCCTAGCTTAATTTTATTTCACTGCTCAACATATTTTTTTTTTTTTTTTTGCTTTTGAGCTCTGCATAGGGCTATATTCAGGTAGGCTTGGGTTTTAGTAAAATTGCATTAGGCTATGCTACATATTTTTACTTCTATTGGAAAGCACAGGCCTACACAATAGTACACATGTTAAAGAATTTAACCTAGCCTACCACAATTTAGCCTAGACTGAAAGAACAAACAAAAATAGGCTAGGCTAATTGCAGCTAAATAATTTAGCCTAGCCTCACCAATTTAGCCTAGACTGAAAAAACAAAACAAAAATAGGCTAATTGCAGTTTTGGTAAGAGTTGTAGTTGTGGGCATACCAAAAGCTTTGTTTATATAGCCTAGTTGCACGCTCACAGTTAGGCCTACATTCGCTTCTAATTTAACTGCTGGGATAAACTTGGTAAAGCCACCCTCAATCCGCCGGCCGGTAACAAAACAATTTACCCAACGCCTGGCCGTGAGATACAATAATGGGTTGAAGGGGCTTTATCCCCCTATGACTTATTGTCATCATCATCTATATCACCAGCAGGGGCAAATAACCACAGTCAAATTAGACGCGAATGTAACTGCGAGCGTGCGACTACGTAAATAAAGGGGACGATAGACCCGCTAACACAACTCTTAACGCATTTTTTCCTAATGTATTATATTTTTTTATATTTATGACCTCAACAGTTGAAAGATGACAATTTTATGGTTTATTTTAGGCTATACAAACACATTTGCTTTGTAACTTAGATACTCATATTTATGCTTATAATTGTAGTACGAGTGGGTTTTTTCTTTTTATATGTAGGCCTAGGCTAAACAAATGTTAGTTTTTGTTTTATAGGCTAAACTAGGCTGAATTTATGCTAATAAATATTAATTGGAGGGAGCAAATCTGTCAAGGAATAGCCTAGATGTGGAAATTTACAGCCAATTTGCTCTAGCCCTTTTTGAGATACAGAGGTTAGAGATCGTTGGATACAATAATATGTTGAGGGAGTCAATCGCCCCCCATGACATATTGTCATCATCATATATATTGCCAGCAGGGGGCAAATAGCCTAGGCCTAGCCTAACTACAACAAAAATCGCCGTCAAAATAGACGTGAACTTATATTAACTACGGCGATCGACCATTGCCCGCACCGGCCGTCCCCCGGTTATTGTTGAGGTCCTGAGGAACCGTATGACTTTGACGAGCTCTTCCCTCCGCTGTCTCCGCATCCCATGTATCGTCGTACGGTACCCCTTCCCCTCCACATCCTACATCTGGTCGTTCTACATATGCCTCCTAAGCCTCGCCTCGTCCCATCACT
Source organism: Paralithodes platypus (assembly GCA_032716605.1). Taxonomy (NCBI): domain Eukaryota; kingdom Metazoa; phylum Arthropoda; class Malacostraca; order Decapoda; family Lithodidae; genus Paralithodes; species Paralithodes platypus. The sequence goes on from CM064519.1 coordinate 41,725,544, forward strand.
GAGCATGTGGATGGGCGTCCCTTTCTGGCTTCAAAGATGGATTCCTTCCGACAGCTCCTACTGGATTGTCTGGGGTTGGTTGATAAGGGCACCTCGCTTCAAGACATTGCTCTGGCCCTAGTACCGTGGTTTGTAGGTCTCTGGTTCACCACCTGATGACCTGCTATTGGGTTGTTGCCTTTACAGTGTTACGGTTCTACGAATGACCTAGAATGAAAGTGACACGGTGGTGAATTTTAACCTTAACTATAAACTAATTTAATTGTGACATAGGATCTCCGCGACTACGGTAGGGCCGGAGTGGGCGAGTATTCGCCTGAGGTTGCCCCAAGACAAGACAAGACAAAATTCTAGTGCTGGTTTTACTCAGATTTTGTGAGTTTTAATTTAGCCTAGCCTAGGCCTAAGAGTTCAGAAAATTTGCAAAATGCACCCCATACTAGCCTACCCATAGCCTAATAGGCCTAGTGATTCTTTTTTGGCAGACCACCCACAAATTTTCATATAGCCTAGGCCTAGGCTAGCCTAAGTTCTGGAATGCATGTTGGAATAGCCTTCCTATAAACTGTAGGCTAGGCTACTTCCTTTTAATTTAAGTTTGATTCTTTGGAAAATCTATTAGGCCTAGACCAGGGCAGGAAAGTAACATTTAAAATGACGTGTAAAAAGTCGCCCATAAACGGCGGGCCACTATGTTATTGTAATTTGGGAGCTTATTTCGTCTGTTGATTGACTTTGTCCTTAATTGGGGATCCTATGAATTAGCACAGATTATGATGACTTACCGTACATCATAATACGTGGGGGGGGCAGAGCCGCAGAGACCCCCTCAACATATTTGGTGTCCCACAGTAACTTTTAATGGGATGGATGTAGTTACCGGGTGTACGGTCGTCATGTTTACATAGGGCGATCGTCGCGGTTAACTTCGCGTCTATTATGACGTCGATTTTTTTCGGCATATTTCATTTTATTCACTTCCGTTTATATTTAGGCTATAATCTAGCTTTGGCACGACAATAACCCTAACCTAGTCTTTCTTAAAGATTCTTCTAATCTTCCAGTAGCCTATAGCCTAATTTAGGTCATTTTTAACCCTTAATTAGAGGCTCACCACATAAGTCGAGTTAAATAAAGCTGGACTATGTGGCGGCGCTCGACATAACTCGAGTGGCAATTTCAGCACGTAATGTTGCTGAGAGAGAGAGACAAGTGGTGGCAGGAGAGTAGCGAGCGTATGACTGCTCCAGACCACCGCGGCGAACATACTGACACGAATCCCAGCTCCCTCCTCCCTCTCTCACTCGCTATATAAGGAATTGTATCGGGAAAGTGGCTAATTACATGCTTTTTGCACTCGCGTTGCACGGTTATTGCAAGAAAACTAGCATCATAAAAGGATCGTTATGGTGTCATTCGAAAGCTCTGTTTATGCCCTTTCAGGGATAGGTACTTGTTTTACGTTCTGGGTCTTATTTAGGCATGAAAATGATCACGTAAACAGCCCTATTTTGGCTAAAAACACCCCGCTGGGCGGTACATATAAATAAACCGCATAGGCCGCTCGTAAGGTGTTAAAGGCACACAATTAAATGGTTGGTATTTTAAACGACACTACTGCAGCATTATGAGAAACAATTTATTAGAGATAATAGGCAACAATAGATTCGCCATATTTTTCTCCATAAGCTATAGTCCGCATGGAGGATTTTCGTTATCGACAAATTGAAAAAATTCCCACTTCACAGACAAAATAGACAAATACACCAAAAATTGGGGTGTGGGGGCAGCAGCCCCCACCCATAATAGCCTACTATAATAGGTTAGGTATGGTTGTTAGGTTAGACTAGGCTAATGTCATTTCAAAGGGGTATAGGCCTATTAAACACTAGGATAGCCTATACCTGGTCAAGGGTAAGTCCTGCTGTAGTCAACTTGAATGCTACCTTAAATTGTAATATTAGACTAGGCATAGCCTATAGAAAAAATAGCCTAGCCTACTTATTTATTGTAGCCTATAATATAGGCCTAGCCGGGTAGAATGTAGAGTTCGGGCGTACCACCACCATTGTTTACACTGCGCAGAGCGGCGACGGAAGCTTGCCATCATTTTCCCGTCTATTTTGACTGCCATTGGATACAATAATATGTTGAGGGGAGGGCTTTGCGGCAATTTTTTTGGTTGTTTGCCCCCTACTGGCAATATATATGATGATGACAACACGTCATGGGGGCAAAGCCCCCCCTCAACATATTATTGTATCCAATGGCATTCAAAATAGACGGGAACATTATCGCAAGTGTCCGACGCCGCCACCGCCGCCGTAATGTTTACATATGTCGATCACCGTGGTTAAAGGCTGGTTCACACATAGCCGAGTCGGTGCGCGAGTCCAACACGAGTCACACTCGTCGATTATCGCCGTCGCTGGAGGCTGAGTCGGCCACGAGTAGCAATTGTTCCCGAGTCAAGGCGAGTGTAACACGAGTTAACTCGATTCAATACGAGTCAACACGTGTTCATGCAAGAGTTTGTACGAGTAACTGAGAGTCAAAACGAGTGTAACACGAACCCAACACGAGTGTCAAAAATTTGAAAAATAATGGCCACATTCCAGGGCACGTAAACAAAGAGTATGGACGAGTCAACGCGATTGTTACACGGATCAACACAATTTTTATACGGATCAACACGAAAGACAACGCGTTGACTCTCGTTGGATCTCTGTTGCACACGTGTTGACTCGTGTTACATCCGTGTAAACTCTCGTTGATTCTTCCTACATTTTTGAAATAACGGTATTTCAAATGACACTTGCTTTTTCGTGTTACACTCGTGTTTTTTTCTCAGTGGATCGTGTTTACTCTTGTTTACTCGTGTTTTCACTTGTGTTTGAATCGTGTAAACTCTGGCATCATGGGGGCACCAAATTTTGGCACTCACATTCGTGCTTTCTACTCTTGTTGATACGTGTTGCATGTGTGTTACATACGTGTTGTTGCGTGTAGACACGTGTTGCTTCGTCAACGTCGAAATGATGACGAAAAGCGACGAATCACCAAAGAGTGTTACACGGGTTTACACGAGTCAACACGAGTTAACACGAATAACGAAGAGTTATTCAGAGTCAAACACGTATGTACACGAGTCTACACGTATTTAGGCCACACTCATGGGTGGGCGCCACGGGACCCAAAAATTTCATGCATGCATGAAATTTTTGGACCCCGTGGCGAGTACCCACGAGTGTGTCGAGTATACACGAGCGTAGCACGAGTCTATACGAGTGTTGAGGAGTATCGACGAGTCATTGCTGAATAGCAAAATTTCATCACTCGTGTTGGACTCGCGCACCGACTCGGCTATGTGTGAACCAGCCTTTAGTTCGCGTCTATTTTGAAGGCGTTTTTTTCGGTTATTTGCCTCCTGCTGGCAATATATATGATGATGACAATATGTCATGGGGGGGTGACCCCCCTCAACCTATTATTGTATCCAAAAGCAGTCAAATAGACGGGAACATGATGGCCAGCATCCGCCGCCGCTCCGCGTAGTGTAAACAAGGCTGGCGGTACACCCGAACTCTACATTCTACCCCACTAATTTTCCAACTAGCATAACCGATGATTATCAATGATCAATCCCAGTCAGAAACGTCCATGCTTCCCTCCCATAAGTCAATGTCGGGATTACCACACTGTCATGCAAGGACTTCTTTACTTCCATGCTGATCACCCTATTTCTTCTTACTGCTTTCAGAGTTCCTACAACGCTCTTCCCCTGTTACACTTTCTCCCACACTTCTTCATCCATAGGCCTACTCACATCTTTACTCAACACACTGCCCAAATACTTAAATGAGCTGACATTCTTCATAGCCGTTCAACCTCACTTCACACTCTATGGTTGCACCCCTTTCAATGACCATAATATTGCTCTTCCTAGCATTTACCTCCAGATTCCGTTTTTCACACACTGTTCCAAACATATTTACCTGACCCTGCAACTCCCATGCACTATCGCTCATCAGAACTGTGTTGTCAGCAACAGTAGTACCGGTACTGTACTGTTGAGGCAACTTCCACTCGTTTCCTTCCCTTATCAGCGGTACACCAATGTCCGCTGCTCTTCCTTGTATTTCTTTCATGACTCCATCCATATACTGTACTGGTATATATTGAACAACCATCGGGACATCACATACACCCTTGCTTTAACCCAACATTCAGATTAAAGAACTCGCTCTGTTAATTATCCACACATACTGACACCTTTGCACCCTCATACATGCTCTTAATTGCTTTCAGCAACTTGCCATCTACTCCGTATATTTTCAGTACCGGTACCGGTACTTTCCACATACCTTCTCTATCAATTCTGTCATAGGTCTTCTCCAACTCCATAAATGCAGCATACAACTTTTGTCGCTTCTCCAGATATTTCTCCACAACACATTTCCGGGCAAAAATCTGAGCTACACATCCTCTTCCCTTCCTAAGATGACTACAGTATGCTAACCGTTTCCCCAGCAATACTGACTGAAAATGCCCAATATATTGCATGTCCTCTTCAGATTTATCTACAATATGTAAAATTACACCAAATACCACTACAGTAGCACTGAAATCAATAAAACTCACTAACAGGATAAATAAATGGAAGAAATACTCCAAAAGATTAATATGTTTACCCTTTACCCAGCAATACTGACTGAAAATGCCTAAATAGATATCAATGATCTCATATCTAGCACTCATAATCCAATACATTCCTACGCAGATGACTCAACACTCCACAGTTCCTTCACATTTACCAATTCTTTCACCCATCCCGATCTTATAAATTCAAAAATAAGCACTGCAATTTCTCTGAACCAGGACCTTTCTAGAATTGAAGAATGGGGACAAAAGAATCTAGTTTCCTTTAATGCACAGAAAACCAAGTACTGTACATTCAATTTTCTAACCGACAGAATCTCACTGACTCCCATATATTTTTTAATGATGTAAATATTCCCACTTCCCCTAGTATTGACATTCTCGGTGTAACATTAACTACTAACTTGAGCTGGACACATTATGTTAGAAGCATTGCTAAGAATGCCTCTAAAAAACTGGGACTCCTGTACAGAGTTCGAGAATTCTTCATTGACGAGCAGTTGGCCGTAATATATAAGTCATGTGCGTTCTCAGATGGATTACTGTTCACCTCTGTGGAGTGGAAGTGGAGTGGTTGCATTGAGGCAGTTGGACAAAATTCAAAATAAAGCTATTAGATTAATCAATAACCCTGCAATCACACAGGACCTTCCTACATTATCCATACGAAGAAACGTTGCATCCCTTGCATTATTCTACAGATATTTTCACAGCAATTGTTCCGAGGAACTTGCTTCAATTGTGCCGCCTCTCCACATCTTTCCCCATAGAACTAGGGCAGCTGAGAGCGACCATGAATTTACACTCTCTCCTCCACAATGCAGAACTTCTGCTTATCAAAATTCATTTATCCCTAGAACTACTACTCTTTGGAATTCACTTCCCTCGAATTGCTTTCCACAAACTTACAATCTACAAATGTTTTTAAATCCAGTTGTTACAAACATTTTATGAATGGAGGATGCCTTTAGGCACATGGACCTTTTTGTTTTATCTGTGTTTTTCCTTCCTCCGTTCATTGTCTATTAAAAAAAAAAAAAAAAAAAATGTGCTCCTCAGATTTATACATACATACGTACATAACATTTTAAGACTGAGTGCTCCACACAGATGTGCAGTTTCAGTCTCTTTTCCTAATGGCGGCGTTCCAGGCAACCCTGTTAAGGGATGCTTTACTTGTCAAGTTTTGGATTTGAGATCGGCACGTATAGTCCGATCCCAGGTCTTACTCGGTCCACCCCTTGGTGCAGCTCCCTCCACAATCGCAGACCTGCATCTTTTCACCCAATTTTGTTCATCCATTCTCTCCATATGTCCATACCATCCCAGTTTACTTGTACGCATCTCCTCGCTAATACTCTTTATACCTAAACGTCTCTTCAGCTCATCATTTGTTATTCTGTTGACATCATTTATCTGAAATATGTAAAATTACACCAATTACCAACTACATTACCAACAAATTTAATAAAGTACACTAACAGAAATTTTTTTTTTTTTTTTTTTTTTTTTTTTTTTTTTTTTTTTTAAGAGACAATGAACGGAGGAAGGAAAAACACAGATAAAACAAAAAGGTCCATGTGTCTAAAGGCATCCTCCATTCATAAAATGTTTGTAACAACTGGATTTAAACATTTGTTGATTGTAAGTTTGTGGAAAGCAATTCGAGGGAAGTGAATTCCAAAGAGTAGTAGCTCTGGGGATAATTCTGATAAGCAGAAGTTCTGCATTGTGGAGGAGAAAGTGTAAATTCATGGGCGCTCTCAGCTGCCCTAGTTCTACGGGGAAAGATGTGGAGAGGCGGCACAATTGAAGCAAGTTCCTCGGAACAATTGCTGTGAAAATATCTGTAGAATAATGCAAGGGATGCAACGTTTCTTCATATGGCTAATGTAGGAAGGTCCTGTGTGATTGCAGGGTTATTGATTAATCTAATAGCTTTATTTTGAATTTTGTCCAACTGCCTCAATGCAACCACTCCACTTCCCCACAGAGGGAACAGTAATCCATCTGAGAGCGCACATGACTTTTATATATTACGGCCAACTGCTCGTCAGTGAAGAATTCTCGAACTCTGTACAGGAGTCCCAGTTTTTTAGAGGCATTCTTAGCAATGCTTCTAACATAATGTGTCCAGCTCAAGTTAGTAGTTAATGTTACACCGAGAATGTCAATACTAGGGGAAGTGGGAATATTTACATCATTAAAAAATATATGGGAGTCAGTGAGATTCTGTCGGTTAGAAAATTGAATGTACTTGGTTTTCTGTGCATTAAAGGAAACTAGATTCTCTTGTCCCCATTCATTAATTCTAGAAAGGTCCTGGTTCAGAGAAATTGCAGTGTTTATTTTTGAATTTATAAGATCGGGTTGGGTGAAAGAATTGGTAAATGTGAAGGAACTGTGGAGTGTTGAGTCATCTGCGTAGGAATGTATTGGATTATGAGTGGTAGATATGAGATCATTGATATGAATGAGGAACAGAGTTGGGGCCAAAACTGATCCCTGGGGAACACCAGCATTTATTGAGTGAAATTGAGAATAAAGGCCATCTACCATTACACGTATTTTTCTGTTATGAAGATAAGAAGAAATTAGTGGAACTAATGATGCAAGGCCGTAGTGTGACATCTTCGACAATAAGGATTGATGCCAGATGTAAGAAATAGCCCTAAAGATGAATTTATCTATCTATCTATTGACGGACGCCTTGATCCCCGAAGGATTGGCCACGAACGAAACACCCCTATGCACCTCTGTCCCCAGTCAGTCGACGCCCCTCCTCCCATCCAGCACCGCTTTCACGCATTACTTCTTAACTCCATCCCTCCACCTCTCTCTCGGTTTATTTCTCCCTCTGTCCTTCCACCTCACTCGTACACGCTCTTAGTCATTCTCTCGCTTCCCATACGTTCCACATGGCCGAACCATCTCAAGGTGTTCTTTTTCGCACTTTCCAGTACATTCACACCACACCTCTCTCGTACTTCCTCATTCGTCTGTCTATCCCTCAATGTAACTCTGCACACACTTCTCAAGTAACTCATTTCCATCCCTTTTACTCTTGGTTTGAATCTCTCCAACAACGTCCATGCTTCGCTTCCGTAAGTCAGTGTCGGGATTACCACACTGTCATGCAATGACTTCTTCAGTTCCATGCTGACCACCCTATTTCATGTTACTGCTTTCAGCATTCCTACAACCCTCTTCCCCTGTTGCACCCTCTCCCACACTTCTTCATCCATACTCCCATCTTTACTCTGTACACTGCCAAGATACTTAAATGAGCTGACAATCTCCATAGCCTGACCGTTCAACTTTACCTCACCTAGACAAAGTTGAAAGGAAGGCCTTTCGTATCATTAACTCCCGTCCACTCACCAACTCTCTGCAATCTCTCTCTCTCCGCCGCAATGTTGCATCTCTCTCGCTATTCTATCGCTACTATAATAATCAGTGTTCCTCAGAGCTATCCCAGTGCATACCACCTCCTTTACGTAGGACACGTGGTACTCGTCTTGCAACTCAATCCCACCCCTACTCTGTGCAACTCTCCAACCCAAGAGTGAAACGTTACTCTCAAACTTTCTTCTACTCAACAGCTGAGCTCTGGAACTCTCTCCCAGAATCAGTCTTTCCCTCTTCCTATGACTTAAATTGCTTCAAACTCCGTGTGTCCAGGCATTTTGGCTCGAACGTCCCTTGATTTTGGCCCTGTCACTCTTTCAACTATGGGGGAGGCACTCGCTATAGGCAGTTATGCCTTTTGCCTCCCTCAATCACATAGAAAAAAAAAAAAAAATCTGTGGCTTCACCCCTTTCGAAGACCATAACCTTGCTCTTCCCCGCATTTACCTTCAGATTCCATTTTTCGCACACTGTTCCAAAAATATTTACCAGACCCTGCAACTCCCATTCATATCATCAGCAAACAGCAGTACACAAACATCCACTGCTCTTCCTTGTATTTCTTTTATGACTCCATCCATATACTGTATATATAGAACAACCATCTGGACATCACACACCCTTGCTTTACCAAACATTCAGATCAAAGAACTCCCTCTGTTCATTCTTCACACGTACTGCCGCCTTTACACCCTCATACATGCTCTTCACTGCTTTCAGCAACTTGCCCTCTACTCCGTATATTCTAAGTACTTTCCACAAACCTTCTCTATCCACTCTGTCATAGGCCTTCTCCAAGTCCATAAAGGCAACATTCACCTTTTGTTTCTTCTCCAGATACTTCTCCACAACACAATTCAGGGTAAAAATCTGATCAACACATCCTCTTCCCTTCCTAAAAACCTCCCTGCTCGTCGCCTATCCATTTCTCCGTTCTCACTCTCACTCTCTCAATCACTACCGGTACCCTACTGTATACCTTCCCTACTACGCTTAGAAGACATATTCCTCGGTGGTTACCACACACTCCTCTTTCCCCTTTGCCCTTATATAGGGGGACTATTATGCCAGTCTTCCAGTCATCGGGTGCACTCCCCTTCTCCCATGCTAGTTTGCACATTTTCCATACCCATTCTATCACTATCTCACCACCATACCTCAACATTTCCCCACACACTCCATCTGTTCCTGGTGCTTTCCCCAACTTCACTCTTTTCATGGCTTCCCACACTTCTGACCTCCTGATCCCCACCTCCTCCTCCACTACTTCTCTTCTTCTCCCTCCCATACCATATCCAGCTATGTTTGCTGGCTCTTCATTCCTTACATTTAGCAACTCACTGAAGTACTCCCTCCATCTTTCGACTCTCTCTTGCTTCTCGGCTAGCATTCTCCCATTCTTATCTTTCACACCCTTACTGTTTCCCTTGCTACCTTCCCTAACTTTCTTGACTTCTTCCCAGAACAGTTTCTTACTCTCCCTCCATTTTACACTCAGGTGCTCGTTTCTGTCTCTCGGAATCTTCATTCCCTCTACTACCCAACCACTCTATATGCTTTCTTCTTTTCTTCCACAGCTATTCTTACCTCTTCTGTCCACCATGCTGTACCTTTCACTCCCCTCCCTCTTCTCCTCACTCCACACACCTCCTCACATGCTGCACAGATCTCATCCTTAAACACCTTGCTCATCTCCTCCACTTCCTCCGTAACTTCCAGGTCGAACCCACCTAGTCGTCTTTCCACTGCTCTCCTGTACTCCTCCCTGACTTCCTCCTCCTGCAACCTCTCCACCCTCCTCACCATTCCACCCTCCTCTTGCCTCCCTCCAGCTCTCCTCACCCACTTCTTTTGTATCCTAACCTTAGCTACCACTACATAATGATCAGACAGACCCCCTCCAATACCCCTATACACCCTAGCATCCATCACAGATTTCTTCATTCGTTCATCCACACATACATAATCAATCAATGACTTTCATTCCACCACTGTCTTATCCTTCATCATCAACATCCGTTTCCACGTGTACCTGTGGATCATTCTGTGTCGGAAGAAGGTGTTGGCTATCCACAGCCTCCTCCCCACACATACGTCCACAAGTGCACTACCATTCCCATTCACCTCTGATGGTACCCCCCACCCTCCCACCACTCCCTCAACTTTCCTATCACCCACCTTACCATTCATATCCCCAATCAGAAATATTCTTTCGTTCTTGTCAAACTTCTCCAGGCATGCCTCAACATTCATCCAGAACTCCTCTTTCTTTCTTTCAAGTATATCCTCTGTCGGGGCATACACGCATACAACCAATACAATATTTTTAACATGAGGTTGCTTATAATAATTTGTACCTCTGCAGTTTCTCCATGGCTAACGAAAAAGGTCACATTCCTAAGAAGCCCCAACCAAAAAGGCCAAGCTTCTGTACAGAACAAATGCCACACCATTACCCTTATGGTGACCCTATCAAATAATCAAAAGAACCACACTTCTTAACCCAATTCCCGCGGGGCCCTCATATGACGGAGACGATTTTCCGGCTATTTTGTAGCCTGTGAGCCAGGCCAGCTTTTGCAAGCAGCACGGATGGACGTCAGCCGGAGCCTACAGGCCCCGCCACGACACTGAGGTTTGTGTGAGAGAGAGTTCACTTATGTGCAGCGTCACACATAGCGAAAACAGAAAATAATTGGTAATTATTAGCGATTTCGCCTAGGCCTATCGGATTTGGTATTTTTTAGTCATTTCTCGAAGACTTCTAGCCGGAGACATTGAGAGCAACCCAGGACCCACCTACACATACATATGTCCAACTTGGTCAAAACCCATCGCTTTGAGTCGCCACACTAATGGCTCAGTTCTCTGCAATTCATGCAGGAACTGGACCCACTTCACCTGCACAACACTTGCCTCCAAGAAACACTACACGAACACCTGGACCTGTTCCTCATGCCCCTCCCTCTCCCAGTCAAATCCCTCGCCTAAAACCCGTCCACCTCTCCTCCCCAATCCACCTAACCTTCCCATATCATCCACTCCCCCCCCTAAAACCTGTCCACCTCTCCTCCCTAACCCACCTAACCTTCCCATACCATCCACATCCTCAACTCAAGATACCACACCCCATCCTAATCCATTCCAACCCCCATCTGCTCCCCAATCCCCACCCCACCTCACCCATCCCAACCCCCAGCCCCTCCCTCACCCCCACCCCCACCCCCTCCCTCACCCCCACCCCATCCTCGTGCAGCAGCACCCAACATACATCGTGCACATAACATTAACATTCTCCAATTGAACATAGATGGCATCAACACAAAGAAACTCTCACACTTCATCAAACAACACAACATACACATTGCCATCTTACAAGAAACAAAACTCTGCACAACACAAAAAACACCCACATTTCATGATTTCACCACCATCATACAAGACCGGGCTGTCGGCGGAGGCGGTGGACTCATCACCCTGGTACACAAAGAAATATCATACATAGTTACCAGTGTACAAACCAAATCCCTCCTCCCCCCAAATGATAACACAACAGAAATACAATCAATTAAAATATGCACTGGCAACAACTCCAACATAACCATCATAAACACATACATCCCCTACAGTACCAAATGAATACAGACCACACTTACAACACATCACAAACACCCCACACATCATCCTGGGTGCTGACTTCAATGCCAAGACGTCGGCCTGGTTTGTCGACAACCCCGGCACAGATAGAGGGCTGGTACTACAAAACCAAACTGTTAACCTCATCATCCTTAACGACATCCATCAACATACCCATATTCCTCACCAAGCCCTCTATAACCCATCATTTCCAGACATCAGCTTTTGCTCCCCAGTACTTGCCCCCACAACATCCTGGAGGGTGGTCAGAACCTTAGGCTCTGACCACCTCCCGATCATTATCACCACCAAAACCAGACTCACCCCAGCTAACCACAAACACACATACACCAATTATAAAAGACCTAACTGGAAAGCATTCACAAATGAGACAGAACAACACTTCACAACTCTAAACAGTACACCCATGACTAACATCAACAATGCTGTACACATACTCAATAAAACTATCCAAAACACTGACAAGAAACACATTCCAAGAGGTAACAGAAAAAGACACAACCCCAACTTCACACCAGAAATTCAAAACCTCATCAGACAACGCAACATACTGAAACCCTCCCCAGCACCCCACACACAAGACATCACACAACAAATCCAAGCACTCAACACCCAAACTAACAACAAAATACAAGAACAACAAAAACTAAATTGGAATAATTTCCTACAAACACTTGATCACAAAACAAACCCAAAAAAACTCTACAAAACACTAAACAGCATCACACTTTCCAACAGCAACACAACACAATCACATGCTGCAATCACAACAACAGACTCTACTCCTTCATGTAAACAACAAGCAAACACTCTCATCAATCACTTCTCACATGTCAGTCACCTAAAACCTCACAAAGACGACCGACGTGTCATCCGACGTAAGAGACAATTCCCCACAGACCCTGACTATACACCCTTCACCAATCACCAGACAAAGCATATCATCAACAATCTCAAGCACTCACCCGCTTGTGGCCTAGACAACATAAGCAACATACACCTCAGACACCTGGGACCACAAGGCATACAAGCACTCACTAACATATCAAACTACAGTTATTCACACAACACAATACCAGACATTTGGAAGCATGGTCTCATCACCACATTCCCCAAACCCAACAAATACCCCACGCTACCCTCCTCGCACCGCCCCATCACACTCCTTTGCTCCCCCTCCAAAGTCATGGAACGCCTAGTGTTACAACTAATTACACCCGACCTACCCCTAGCTCCAACACAACATGGCTTTAGGCCCCTGCACTCCACAAACACTATTCTCACAGACCTTACACAAAGAGCTTTAGATGGCATCAACTCAGCTAGACCACCACACAGATCACTATTAGCCACACTCGATATTAGTAAAGCCTTCGATGCCATCCCCCGCCACAACCTAACAAACAAAATCTACAACACAAACGTGCACAACAACACAAAAAGGTGGCTGGCCAACTTCCTAGCAGGCAGATGTGCAAACGTATCTTTTGCCGGTCAGTCATCTAAAATCAGAAACTTTCCAAACGGAGTCCCACAAGGATCCGTCCTATCGCCCGCACTCTTCAATCTGTACATGCACGATATAACTACACCCAATACGCCCCAAATAAACTTAGCCTCCTATGCAGATGACATAACACTCACATGCACACACCATGACCCAAAAAGAGCAACAGATCTCCTTCAACCCTATCTCAACACACTACATGGCTGGTGCACTACAAACAGACTTAATCTACCCCCAGCCAAATCCACCGCAACCCTGCTCACAAGCTGGACAGAACACAAATACATCCCTCAACTCACCATAAACAACACACCCCTAACACATACACACACACACAAAATCCTAGGAGTAACATATGATACTCATATGACATTCAAACAGCACACCACAAACATTAAAAAGAAATGACACCCAGAGTTAACGCCCTCAGGTCACTTGCTCACACAAAATTTGGACACAACAAAGAAACTACCACCACAGTATATAAACAATACATAAGATCAGTGATCATGAGAGGCACTCAATTCCTGGCAGTTGCCTCCACGAACCAAGACCACCCACTAAACTACATGGCAACACACCCACAGACACCAAGAAATATCAAAACAACACCCAGCACACGGTATCACACACAATTACTGTCCTCTCTCCCACCCCGAACCACCTTCTAGAAGCACATCCATACTCATATATCTCGCCGATCCATCCACTCACTCACAGACAACACGCAGCTGCAAGCACGACCTCCCGAAATCCATCCTTCCGAATCCTCCCTTCCTCGCGAGGACAGAGTCCACCTGGCCAGGCTGAGATGCGGACACCATCCAGCTCTCCTGAGCTATCAGAAGAGACTGGATGACTTCGTTGTCGATGCCTGCCCTGGATGTAACACAGCACCCCATACCATTAAACACATAATAGAAGACTGCATTTCACACAACCACTTACGCCAACAACACAATCTACACTCAATGAGAGCTCTGTGGGAAAGCCCGATCGTGGCCATGGCCTTCCTCAGGGACTCGGGGCTATTCGGCCAGGCAGCTTAGGGAACAACAACAACAACAACTCGTACAGGATTAATAGCTTTAACCAAAATGGTCACACTCCTTAATGGTCTAAGTGGCCATAGCCAAAATGGCTACACTATATTCCTTCTGTACTTTCTCCATGCCCGATGAGATATATGATATTTTGATATATGTGGCACAGCCCTTGTATCCAACACAATACCCTGCGTGCAACCCCGCTCGAACCCCGCACAACGTTGCTTGCAACTTTAATTATTATTATTATTATTATTATACGACACTAATGTACAGTCGCGCTAATAAGTGATGTCTCGGCACCAAGTATGTTTTGATCAATAATTGGTATCAGCAATACCTAAGCTTAATTTCTTCATATCGAGTGAAATATACAAACATGTCCCTACACTTACCCACCCTATTCAACATCTGACAGACATTAATACAGCACAGAGCGAGCCAAATGTAATGACAGCTGAGAAATGACTTATTAGCACGAGTGTACAGTAGTGTAATGGTAGCAACTAATTTAGGCACATTTGTACACAAACACCTTATATGAATGAGAAAGCATACGGTATTGAAATTACTTGTTTAACCACATATGCAAACTTTGCTCAAGTTTGTTAAATACTGCATTTACTTACATCAAAATAAGAAATTCAAGTTGAATTTGCAAGCGAGACGTGAATTTGAGTGTGATTAAACCTTTATAAGTTGACTGACAGACAAACATTTCTAAAACTTTTCATTACTTAACAAATGTAATCTATATTTTATTAATTTCACCACAACACCAAACACCCCCAATGAAAATAATTAAAGTATATATGTGATCCACCGGGATTCGAACCTGGGTTATCACACAGATTTTTGCCACCTTAACCATTACACCACCAGGACGGTCTACTATTAGTACTGCCCCAGGTAGCTAAAATAGTCTCTCTACGGTACAGTTGGACAAATGCGTCAAGTCACAGTTGGCATTAACCCTTTGAGTACCAGCGATGTGTTATCTTTTATGCTAGCTATATATTGACAATAATATGCAGCTTAGGAAGGATCGGCGGTAGTTAAAAGGGTTGGTGAGATAGTTTGAAGCCATATTATTGCTATAGGTCCTTCCTAAACTGAATACAATAGTCTAATCATTGCCAGAATGTAATTAAAAGGATGTCGCCGGTACTGAGCGGGTTAAGTTTGGCTTACTCTGATTAGTAATAATGTCTGCCAGATGTTGAATAAGGTATGGAAAGAAAATTGCTAGAAAAACACCCTTCCACTAACTTTTCATGTGTTATATGCAAGTACTGTACCAGTATGTAAGCTATAGTCTGTGCATTCTAGGTTGGACAGAAATTGTAATCTCTAACCTTTGTCACTCAAAAAGGACTAGAGTAATTGAGCTATTTTTTCTACCAAATAGGGAGACTTGGCTAGGGAATAGGTGTGGAAATTGACATCTCATTTGCTCTAGCCCTTTTTGAGTTACAGAGGTAAGGGGTTGCGATTTCTGCCCAACGATAGAATGAACGGACTACAGTTTATGAAGGTAATTATGCATATATGAACCCCTTCTGTACCATCAGCATCCTTTTTATTTGATTCTGGCTACTACTAATGGATATTATTCAGTTTAGGAAGGATCTCTAGCAATTATAAGGCTTCAAACTATCTCAGTCACGCTTTTAGCTACCACAAACCCTTCTTAAGCGGCATAAAATCGTATGAAAATAGCTAGAATTAAATATAACAGACGTCGCTAGTACAACAAGGGTTAATAATAAAACCATAAATACAATTCAATATAAAGCAAATTGCATGACTAAATCCGGTATCACACAAGCACTTTTTCCTCAACATTTATCCTTAATAACACTGGTCTGGCAGCTTAGGAGTTTAACATTTTATAATACTTCAGTCATTTAAATTCATCTATCATCAGTCTAGCTTCCGATACCAGAGCAAAATATTTAATAAATGTTTTCAGATTTTTGTTTACTATAAAAGCTCTCGTGTGATGCCGGCTTATATCAATCTCCATGGCTATACAGTATTTGCACAACTGATGACATGTCCTCCAACATTGATGAGCGACTGTAATTGGTGTAACAGAACCTTATTTGGCCAACTGTACTCTCTCAATCACTAACACAATGAGTCTCAACAATATTTAGTAAGCCACAAAAAAAACCCCGCCGCCTAGCTAAGACGAGCTGGAAACGCCGCAACAATTAACAACAAACAGTTATGATGATGATGATGATGTTGATGATGACTACACAGGACATCACGTACAAGGAATCAGTATTTTGTAGCGCAAATAGTATCTGTGTGCATTTGTAGACATCACACTCAAGCCAGTATCACACGAGCGCATTTTCACTCAACATTAACCCTCAACACTGGTCTGGCAGCTTAGGTCAACATTTAACCAGTGCAAAATACTCCAGAAATATAGCCAGAAAAATTTTGATCATCGAATGTTGACTATAAAAGATCTCGTGTGATACCGGCTTTACTCTCGATAGTAATCGGGAATCAATCCAGTGCACGCTTAAGAGAGACCGCAAAGCTTAGACCACTCACTCATTACCGGAAGTAGGTTTGCTGGAAATTAAATAAACAGGATCTGAATTTTTCTATACCGACTATTGTACTTGCAACTCGATATTGTGCATCTCAGGCAATATGGCCTGGTCTTATTTTATGTTTGCTTATAACAGAGCATTAGGATTTGTTGCCTAGGTAAAGTAAACATAGCCTTAAGCTACTCAAGATTGTGAAGTAGTAATGAGAAGTTTCTGACTGTATGATTCCACCCACTGCCACCACTCAAATTTTTAGGTGGAGGCTTCATGATGAATAAGGTTGAATAACCTTATGAATTAATTTCATCTGGGGGAAATCCCCAACTATAATGAATTCTACAGCACTAATCGACGAAGGCTATATAGCACTGGTACTGTCGTAGCATAGCCGAGATTCGAACTCACGTGGCTAGTCGTCACCAACAAAGCGCATAGAGCCTTAGCACTCTAGACCCCAACAGCTCCTAGGCTCCATGGAAAGAACATCATCAAACTTTTTAACTGACTCTACCTCTGTAAGAGGTTCAGCCCATAGACTGACTTCCATCCCTGAAATGTGCCTGTAGGATTACTTAACCCTACCATCAGGAAGCCAGGCATACGGATCACTCTGGCTCCATTTACCCTTTTGAGATTCGAGGACACCCGAGTAAAATCATGTAATGTTAGCAAAATCTAAGTGAAAAAGCTTCTTCAAAGACTTAAAAGTATTAGATGGCTGTAACTGGCATTTAATAGTTTGTCAAGTTCCCATAAAGGATTCTATTAGATAATAATAATAATAATGCGTTTTTTATCACCATGCACTCCCTGCTCAAGAGCTGGGCTAGGGTGGGTGCCATGATGATCAGGGACTTCAGTGAACAGTTGCCACAGATTGCTAGACCGCACCATCCACCAACAGCACTGGCGTCTGTCAATAACACACACTCGCTGGCCCGAGACTCAAACCGTCAATCTCATAGTTTGCAGGCGAGTGCTCTACCAACCGCGCACGTAATGAATAAATGCGCGGATTTTTGGTGCGAGTATCTTAGGTTCAAGTCCTTGGAGTGCCACATGTATTTGTTTATTTCATTAAATGATTTTAGAGGTAAAGTTGGTTGGTGAAAAAATATAAATAACAATAAAGATATAATAATAATTCAAGTGTCATGCCTACTGGACTGTTGACCTCATAAGGAATAGAATGGAACGAAATGAGAAGAGAATGGTGAGATGGATGTGTGGGGTTAATCTTAGGGACAGGGTATCGAGCGAGGAATTGAGAAGGCGTCTGGGCATTAAGAGTATCAGTGAAGTGATGCGCACGAGCCGACTTGGTTGGTTTGGACATGTGGAGAGAATGGATGATCAGAACTGGGTGAAGAAATGCCGGACAGTGAACTTGGGGGGAGCTGCGCGTAGGGGTGGACCTAGAATGACGCGGGCTCGGGTACTCCGGTCCGATCTCAAAATAAAGAACTAGACAACACAGGCGGCCCTTGACAGGACTGCCTGGAAAGCTGCCATTTAGGACATGAGACTGTAACCACAGCTTCTGTGGACAAACGGTCTTTAAACTTGTATGTCTATGTACTGTATGTATAAGGCTGAATATGGTCAGATATTTGCGGGTCTATACCGTACTATAGTAATATAAAGGGGAAAAATTCAACAATGCTTTGAAAACAATTAACTTAAATTTATTTTTAATTTCTCTTATAATCACAGATCCTAGGCTTCAACACTGGTCTAAAGTTTCTCATCTTTTATCAGGCTGTGGGTGAGCAGACAAAGCTGAGCACTCTCTTATAGAGTGCTAGGTTTGGAGCCCTGATGAGGGTGCAATTTACAGGAAATTAAATTAGTCTTAAATAAGGGGAAAACTTCTCCCTATTAATCAATTAATTCTCTGGACGGCTACTTTTAAATCCCAAATTAGAACAGGTCAATCAATATAATATTTGTATAATCCTTTTTTAGGCATGAAGCCAATGCAATAATCTAAGAAATGCAATTATCACTTAAAAAGGATTTTAGACCCAAAATTTAAGTAGTTCTATTAAGCTAATATACTGTACTGTATATGTCCGTATCAAATTTAAGTAGTTCTATTAAGCTAATATACTGTACTGCATATGTCCGTATCAAATCAAATATACAACACATCGGTAATGCAATTCTAAATGCCAATATGTTCTGTACCGGTAAATTAATTCTGAAAATGCCAATGTTTTCTAACCATCAGAAAATCTTCCAGAATCTCGTTAAGTCCTTCCCTTAGAAAAGGGGAAGGAGGAAAGGCATTCGGCTGAAAAAATCCACCTTAGCTAATCCTACCAACAGTGTACTATAATAGGTAGCGCCAGCGAACTTGACAATAATCTGGACCCCTTAACCTCTTATAAGTCAAAATGAATGAAAACAATCGGGCTGACATTTCTATCATTTGGAAAGAGTCCACCAGGAAATAAGTGTGGAAATTTACAGCCAGTTTGTTCAAGGTCCTTTTGAATTACGGGATCGAGATAATCGTTGGCGCTACCCATACCCCTGTCACGACCTCCTGAACAAGGTCCGAGACATAGAATGGCCAATATCAAATATCAACGCAAGAGGGACTAATTATTGAATTAACCTTTGGGATATTTGGGATACTTTGGAATATTTGCCTGTCTTGATAGCGTAATGCTTAGTGTGCTGAATTTTAGTGTGAGTATCCTAGGTTCGAGTCCTTGGAGTGCTACATGTATTCATTACTTTCATTGATTTTGTTAATTGGGTTTATTTGTAAAGTTAATTGGTGGGTTGGTGAAAACAAATATTGAATTGACGGTATTGCCTTCATAGCACCATAGGATTAAGCTACATTAAGTTAATCACTTCAGGATCTCAACATAGACATTTTATGACATTAGCCTTTCTAGTTCTCAGCCTTATTGTAGAACTGTCAGAGTACACACAAGCTGACTTATGGTATACCAGCACACCCTTGATCACCAATATGCCGGATTACGGGAATTTCACCGTATCAATTATCCTTCAATGACTATGCAAGAATTGAATTTGCCAGACTGACTAGCAAAGATGGAGTATGTAATGACTGAAAAACAACAGCATTAAGTCCTACCTAATCAGCACTTAACACTAAAATGCAGTTTTTTTGATGATGCACAGAAAATGGCTGAGTACACAAAGGACGATATCAACCACTCTTAAAAATGGAACACTGAATCACAAAAGACTTCTAAAAAGATTTCTAGCGCATCATAGCATAGTTTTTGTTTATTAAAGGGAGATGGGCCGTTTGTTTTGCTCTATTAATTAATTGATTCCTTTATTATTTAGTTTCATCACTAGACCTCCATCAAGCTTAAATCTAGGTCTAGGGGGTGTTCTTCTAAGCCTTGATGAAGGTCTAGCGAGGAAACTAAGAAATAAAGGAATAAATTAATTAAGCCCTCGAGTACCAGCGACGAACGTTATGCGTCGGCAATGTATGTAACGCTAAACCCCAGCGCCGCATAGGGTGCATCGCTGTTAATTACTCCAGTCCTATGGCACCTAGAGGGCTCAGATGTGTATGGGAACTGCGTAAGTATCCCATGCAACAATACCGATGGTTGAAAACCCTCAAAGTCCAGCCGTGTGCGCGTGAGCATGTAAAAACAATGTTTTTGCCTACCCATTTCCCCATGTTAATTCCAACTTTCGCCCATTCCATGTGTTTTCTGGAAGATTTTTTTTTTGACAACCTGCTGGTCCTGGCGTGTACATTTATAGTATGTTGCCTGGTGCTCAGTGGATTAACATTTATATTATGTTGCCTGGTGCTCAGTGGGTTAACATTTATATTATGTTGCCTGGTGCTCAGTAGGTTAACATTTATATTATGTTGCCTGGTGCTCAGTGGGTTAACATTTATATTATGTTGCCTGGTGCTCAGTGGGTTAACATTTATATTATGTTGCCTGGTGCTCAGTTGGTTAACATTTATATTATGTTGCCTGGTGCTCAGAGGGTTAACATTTATATTATGTTGCCTGGTGCTCAGTGGGTTAATATTTATATTATGTTGCCTGGTGCTCAGAGGGTTAACATTTATATTATGTTGCCTGGTGCTCAGTGGGTTAACATTTATATTATGTTGCCTGGTGCTCAGTGGGTTAACATTTATATTATGTTGCCTGGTGCTCAGGGGGTTAATATTTATATTATGTTGCCTGGTGCTCAGTGGGTTAACATTTATATTATGTTGCCTGGTGCTCAGTAGGTTAACATTTATATTATGTTGCCTGGTGCTCAGTGGGTTAACATTTATATTATGTTGCCTGGTGCTCAGTGGGTTAACATTTATATTATGTTGCCTGGTGCTCAGTGGGTTAACATTTATATTATGTTGCCTGGTGCTCAGTGGGTTAACATTTATATTATGTTGCCTGGTGCTCAGTGGGTTAACATTTATATTATGTTGCCTGGTGCTCAGTGGGTTAACATTTATATTATGTTGCCTGGTGCTCAGTGGGTTAACATTTATATTATGTTGCCTGGTGCTCAGTTGGGTTAACATTTATATTATGTTGCCTGGTGCTCAGTGGGTTAACATTTATATTATGTTGCCTGGTGCTCAGTGGGTTAACATTTATATTATGTTGCCTGGTGCTCAGTGGGTTAACATTTATATTATGTTGCCTGGTGCTCAGTGGGTTAACATTTATAGTATGTTGCCTGGTGCTCAGTGGGTTAATAGACCACAAAAATGGGCCATCTCCCCTTAACCACAATGGCTCACAAAACACTTCTAAAAGATTCCTAGAGTAACATAGCTTAGGATTTCTTGGTCCTTAATTCATCAAATGACACATTTTTATGTTGAATTTAAGCTGCCAATCAATAGTTTCTTGAGCATAGGAAGGACTTCCCCAAGCTCTAACATACCTTACCTTACTGAACCTTACTGAAGTACTGGACGCAGGCCCTTAGGTCTCTTATGTCCAGATCGATGTCATCCTCAAAATACAAACTAATGTGGTGGCCCGGGTTGGTTATTAATTTGTCTTCTTGGTTTGTCCAGTACTTGTCAAGCCGCCTTTCAAATGATACCACACTCCTAGCGTCTATCACTTCATTCGGCAGACTATTCCACACATTGACGACTCTTGAATTGAAGAACATCTGCCGCTTCTGGGTCCTGCACCTTTCCTTGGTCAGTTTCTTGCTGTTCCCTCTTGTTGGTCCTATATTTCTCTCCAGATGAATGTTCACCTCATTATCGTACTGCTGGTTCAATATTTTGCACACCGCAATCATGTCGCCCCTTATATGCCGGTATACCATTGTTGGAATATCTAATGTTCTCAATCGCTCAGGATAGGTAAGATTTTTTAGCCCTGGTACAGTTTAGAGGCCCTTCGGAGAACATGTACTTTCAATTATTTTAATATCTTTCTTCTTATATGGGGACCACACTGACTGTGCATATTCCAAATGGGGTCGGACCATTGTTTTAAAGAGGCATCTGAATGTAGGTATATCCAAGGCACTGAATGTTCGTCTTATTAATCCCATAATCTGGTTAGCCTTGTTCACTTTATTGTGTATTTATTCCTCAAATGTTAAGTGTTTATTGGTAGTTATTCCTAAGTCCTTTTCACTGTTTACCTTGGCTATCTCAGTTCTTCCAAGGCAATAGTCGGTATCCCTCGGTAGTCTGCGGCTGCTGTAGATTTTGAGATGCTTGCATTTGTCAGGATGAAATGGAAGAAGAGTTTCCTCGGACCATCTATGGAGAATGTTTATGTCCTCTTGTAATATTTCCTGGTCGTCTTGTGATTCTATATTTCTAAATAATTTTGTATCGTCAGCGAATAAAAGATTCTTGACTTCACGTTGTCAGGGAGGTCGTTGATAAACAAAACAAAGAGAACTGGCCCTAACTCACTACCCTGGGGGACTCCACTCAAAACATCTGCCCAGTCCGAGTATACCCCTTTGATATGGACTCTTTGTTTTCTCTCTGTTAAAAATGCCTCGATCCATAAGAACACTAATAATACCAATACAATAATATTGCCACCTATCCTAAAAATCACTAGTATACTTTCTTAAGTGACCATATTCAGGTCAGTTAAAGTTTTCAACTATAGGTAGTGCCAGCGAACTTGACAATAATCAACTTCTTATAACTCCAAATTAATGAAAGCAGTCGGGTTGACCTTTATATAATTTGAGAAGAATCTATCAGGAAATAGGTGTGGATATTTACAGCCAGTTTGCTCTAGGCCCTTTTGAGTTATATAGAAGTCAGGGATAAATATTATTGTCAAGTTCGTTGGCGCTACCTATAGCAATATTCGCACCTCGGATAGATCCTCATTGGTTACGATACTGCCACTGCGCAAAGCTAATTCAGGTCAATAATATAAGGGTTTGTCTCTTAGTACTACTGGAATTAATGTCAGTTAGTTATCTTCATGATTTATACGAGAGCCAACCACTAGAATAGAATTTATCAGAATCATGATTTTGTATTCAAAGCAGTCTGATTCCAATATTTGTTTTTGTTTTTCGGTGTGAGTATCGAACTAGGTTCAAGTCCTTGGAGTACCTACCACATATATTCATGAGTTTCATCGATTTCATTAATTAGGTTTATTTTTAAGTTAATTGGTGGGTTGGTGAAAACATACAAATTTAATGGCTGGACCTTGACATTATTCAGTACACCTTCCCAAAAAATGATGAAAATGGATCAGAAACAAATTAGATTTGTTGGCACTACTGTCTGTTCCATTTGGAAGAGAGGATTGATTTATAGGACAATCAATCAATCAATGGGGGGCATACGCCGTAACAGCGCATGGCCGCACTCACCAACTGACACCACCCAAGGGGATCCTCCCGAGAAAGCCTCCATAAGGGCATATTTAGGAAAAGCAGTGACATTATTACAGTGGTAACTATTAGAGTTGTTTACCTTACAACTAGATTATTGGAAGAATTTCTGTTGATAAAAAACTGTCCCAAATATCTGATTAAAACAAGGAAGGACATTGGACATGAAGAGGTTATTCCAAAGCTGAATAGAATCACCTGGATGTAGCTGTATTAAGATAAAAATGTGGTCATCTGATCAAGGGGTTAAAAAGCTACAATATGTTGATAAACCTTTTTAATCAGATGATGATTTAAGGTTTGTCACCAGAGTTTAGCGGAGGATTTTCTAAGAGTCACAATCTTGAAGAGACTTATATCCAATAATTTCTACAAAGGAGTTTTGATTTTGGCAGCCCATAATCATGCAGAGCTAGACTAAACAAAGATTAATTAAAAAACAAAATCACTCTGATAACACTAACCAGAGTATCACACATGTTTAAAACCAGACTAACAGAACAAAACCTCAAAATTATTAAACTACACATACTGAAGAGCCGGACTCTGTTAACTCCTTCAGACAAATTATGTTCCAGTAAGTCTACGGAGGCGGGAGCCCGGTATCCTTGCCACCGTCTCGCACTACACACACAACAACACTGCGGCCGTTAGAATTATCGGAGGTGGCTGAGGTTGCCACCAACGGTTTTATCGTAAGCTAAGTTATCGGACTTACTGAGCTCCATATGACGCTAGAGCGTCATATAACTTATTAGAGAGCCATGAAGATAAGTCCATGTGACGCACTAGCGTCATATGAGTTTTTGGCGCACTCGGCCATATGACGCGTCATATATGTCTGAAGGAGTTAAAGTCATCCGCAAAACTGACTGTGAGACACCCCGAAGGAGCCCTCCAAGTCAACATCTTAAATATGGACAGAAAACATAACGTCAACAACATTCAAATTGACTCTGCAATAAAATGTTGTTCTACAAGTCACCATTTTTCCTTTACATACAACACTAATGTACAGTAGCGCTAATAAGTCATGTCCCGGCTGTCATTACCTTGGCTCGCTCTGTGCTGAATTATTGTCTGTCAGATGTTGAATAGGGTGGGTAAGTGTAGGAATAAGTTTGTATATCTTATTCGAAAGAAAGAAATACAGTTGAGATATTGCCGACACTAATTATTGATCAGAATATACTTGATGCCGAGACATCACTGATTTGGCCGACTGTACTTGGGTAATATATTTCCCTTATGTTTCATGTCTCCAGTTATAGTATGATGGTAGAGGTGGTTATATTTATCTTAACCCTCTTCATTCAAATTACTACTTTTTACTTTTTAATCACTGCCAGACGATTTTACTTAACTTAGGTATGACCTTTAAGAATCATATACTTAAGGAGTATCTTAAGTAGCCCTCAACAATCACAGGCCAACTCGGGGCTGTTCGGCCAGGCAGTCTAGGGAACGACAACAACAACCACAGGCCCTTCCTTAGTTGAATATTATCGTCAGTAAGGAGCTAGAATGAATTTCATATTGGCATTATTTGATCAAAAGGGTTAACGGTGATATTTAGGATTGGGGGTTTGACTTTAATGCAGTGACAAATATAATCTCATTGACATTAGGACACTTAACCCTCCCGCATTCTTACGACGCGATCGCGTCATAACGCCACCCCTCCAAGAGTGCTCGTATGACGCAATCGCGTCATAATGCCACCTGTAAATTAGAAATATTCGCCAAAAATAAGTTTATGACTCGATTTTGACTCAATTTGGACTGGTAAGTTAGGCATTAGTAAGTTACAAAAGGAAGTATCTAGCAACCCCATAGAGTCCCTCTCTGAGGAGCCCGGGCCTTTGTTAAGTCAGTAGTTTCCCGGCCCCCAGACTGTGAGGCAGGGTCCCGGCCCTTTAAATTCTGGGCTCCCTCCCTCTGACCCACCATGCCTAGCTATAGGCAGGCAATTATGGATTATTTCATCTACCCAGTGAAAGTGTTTAGTGAATAATTCGAACTATATATGTATATAAGATGTTACTTGTGACTTTTGGTGAATGAGGGGAAATAGGCAGGCAATTATGGATTATTTCATCTACCCAGTGAAAGTGTTTAGTGAATAATTCGAACTATATATGTATATAAGATGTTACTTGTGACTTTTGGTGAATGAGGGGAATCTTGGTTAACCCCTAGAGTATTGATGCACATACACACATTTTTGTTACCATTCATTATATTTTGTTTGACACCTTGTATATATATTATTTTATTTGTGTGTACAATAGAATTATTTCTGAATTTATTACTTGAAGATAACCTGGCTTTCTTGTTTTGTTTTTTCACTGTCAACCCAGGAGCCATTTCCCTTCTCGTTGGAAAGGGTTGTGGCCAAATCATGTAAGTAAAATTGACAACTTTCATGACTGACATGTGTTCTATGAACATTATACAATTATTGGCAAGGAAAATTATATAAAAGTGATGTACATTGTGGCAAAGATATACAACTGTATAAACATTCTCATATATTTACATAACAATAAAAATGCATGGAAACAAATGTGCATAGCTCGCGAACCAATTACGCTATATTATTTTGGTTTTCACCATTAGAAAGAGCACAATTTTCCGATTCCGGTGATATATACAGTTATATACGTATCCAAGCAAATAACGCAACGATGAGGTGGGGAACAGCTCGGAACCCGGCTAGCGTCGGCGGAACAGAGACGGGTGAAGCGTAAATATTCGCATTTTGGCTCTTCATTTCAAATATTCATAGCGCAAAAAGTATTTGTCGTAGGAACTTCTAGTTTTTTTATACTCATCAGCATTATTTGCCGTATTCATACAGCCTAAATTTAAGACCATACACTTCGTAACAACGAAATAAATCGAAAATGTTATAAACCATATCAATCAAAATCATATATTTTTTTTTTCGGTCACTGTTTGAGAACTATTGAAGATAAACAATTTCTGTTTTCAGATTTGGAAAGAGTAGAACAAAAAAATATTATTTGAGCAAATATAAATATATGGTCATCACTCACAATATAGAGATAAAACGGTGTGAAGACAATTGCATGGGAAATAATTGTATTCCGGACTCATTTACACTTTCATATTTCGATTTATTTACATTTTGTTTTGTTTTATCATGTACTATAAATATTCCTCTTTCCATTGACATATGATACATCACAATAAACAGCATTCTGGTGGATGAAAATACAGAAAAACACAAGGCTTCGAAAACTCGCCCAGCCTGGTATTTCATGGCAAATTAGAGAATGTCTGACCATAAGTTAGATAATTAAGTTGCCGGAGCTGGGAGGGTTAAAATGCCTGCCACCCATTTTCGGCCCTGGAGCAAAGACAAGGGGAACAGCCGTAAACGTAACAATCACACTCTCCACAAATCGGCTAAAATAATCAATCCTCTTCTTCTATTCTGATTAAAGATTTGATAGTTGATAGATGGTGTTGGTGTGAATGAATGTACTGTATTATCGAATGACTGCATGTATGTATGTGTTCGTGTGTGTGTGTTCATATTGGTTGGCATGAACAAATCTATCATTGTCCCCAGTCACTGAGGGATCAGGACATTAGACCCCTATAAGTTATATGTCTTTGTCAATTAATTACTTATTTAATGACTGCCTATGTGTGTGCATACTGTATGGACATCTAATTGTGAATGCACAGTATATATGCAAGCAAGCTAGTATGTTTTTATGTAGGTAAAACTGAGTCTTAGTGAATTACCGTGTATGTCAGACTAGCTGTACACTACCGTATAGGTAAGACTGCTGTATGAAAAAGCTGTAGTTCATGATTTATGCTAAAGTAGCATGTGTCTATGTGTACTTAAGAAGTTTTTCTGTCAGTGTAATCATGTAAAAGAAATGAGTATGTGTAATAAGAGTATAAGGTGTACATCATGATCCAAGTAGGAGTGGTGTGCGCATTAAATGAGTATGTGTAATAAGAGTATGAGGTGTACGTCATGATCCAAGTAGGAGTGGTGTGCGCATTAAATGAGTATGTGTAATAAGAGTATGAGGTGTACGTCGTGATCCAAGTAGGAGTGGTGTGCGCATTAAATGCGTAAATATGATCATGTAAAAGTAGTGTGTGTGTGTGTGTGAGCACATGGTTATGAAAAAGTAATTAAAGTAGTGTGTGTAATCATGAAGGTGTAGTGAGTCTATCTATGATCCCGCCTTATCTTAGCAGCGCCTTAATCTCGTCCTTCTCAGCAGCGACTAGGTAGCTTGTTCCGTCGGGGGCTGTCCCATTCTTGTCCGCTCCCTGGAAACAAAGAAAAACAATGAAGACCAGTGACAGAACAAGCAAACTAACAGACTATTCTGACCATGGGATAGGAGGAACATTGAACCATGGACTGCTAATAAATGGAGAAAATAAAAGGTCAAGTTGAGCGAGGGAGCCTAGAGAGGGTGTGTGGGGTATAAAAGGGGGTGGGGGGGGAGGGGGGGGAGTGGAGGATGTGATACAGGGAGATACTACTATTTTCTATGTGTCATCCAATTTTTAGACATTTCCTGGCACGGCATTTGAATTTTTTGTTTTTTACACGTTTAAATACCGTGCCTTCCGTGAGTCCTATCGCACTTACTTGGTTAATATCATCAAACAAGGCTTTTACCTACAAATATAATCTACAAGACATTTTTCTTCTGGTTGTAATGTTATTTCGATACGATGATTTTGTTCTCAAGTTCCCATATCACTTAAAAGCTTTGATTGGAGACTATGTTAAAAGTTTGACCGTCTTGGATGGCTCTGATTCATGCGATTTGGGGATCCTGCCAGTCAATTGACCACTTGCGAGTTTCGTTCTACAGTCTAAAGAAGTTGGAGCTGTAGATATCGATATTTAGCAGAATTACCAGCTAAAATACGGTTGTAGTTCATTTATAAATACATGAAATCCAATTCAACATACTCTTTGGCGATCAGAAACCTGCATTAATATTGCAATTCTGTTTGCTATCGATGTCTACAGCTCCAACTTCCTTATAGCCTGACACTCACAAGTGGTCAATTCTACACTTTCCTTAACCTCTGAAGTGCGCATGGGGGTAATTAGACACCTCTCCCTGTGCGTATGTATTTGAGGTGTTTCCGTCACTAAAATATTCATTGTACCATTAATAGCATTAATACTTATCCATATGCGCCTATTATGGGTTGATCATAAAGGTATTAACCTGAAACAACAATAAAACGAGTGAAAACAGCGTTTGGATGGTCAAAATCGGAGATATAGCCCGCGAGTTGTATTATGTATGGGTGAGGCAAGCTGCTTTCCCGCCAATTTCCCCCAAGGCCACTGAGACACAGTCGATCGATACTCTCTCTCTCTCTCTTGCATTCGCTTGCTATCAGTGATGACCACACCCTGCAACACATAACACACCCTGACCACATAATGCATCCCTTGCATTATTCTACAGATATTTTCACAGCAATTGTTCCGAGGAACTTGCTTCAATTGTGCCGCCTCTCCACATCTTTCCCCGTAGAACTAGGGCAGCTGAGAGCGCCCATGAATTTACACTTTCTCCTCCACAATGCAGGACTTCTGCTTATCAGAATTCATTTATCCCCAGAGTTACTACTCTTTGGAATTCACTTCCCTCGAATTGCTTTCCACAAACTGACAATCTACAAATGTTTAAATCCAGTTGTTACAAACATTTTTTGAATGGAGGATGCCTTTAGGCACATGGACCTTTTTGTTTTATCTGTGTTTTTCCTTCCTCCGTTCATTGTCGCTTAAAAAAAAAAAAAAAAAAAAAAAAAAAAAAAAAAACGGATTTCTAATGTTAGCACGAAAATATACCTCAGAATAAGGGAATAACAGGGAAAATAGGTGATAACTGAAGGAGAGGAGGAAAGTGGGGAAGGAGGGGAGGTAGAGGACTGAGATTTTGCATGGCCCAGGGGCCAAACAAAAAATAAAAAAATAAAGAAATATAAATATATATTTTGTTTTTCGATGTCAAAAGTTGATTTTTTTTTTCTCTGACTCTTAAGAGTCTCCCCGCAATCCGCAGGGGGAACTCTTAAGAGTTTACCCGCAGTTCCCGGGTTAATCAAATATAATATGTCTGGTGGTACAGTGCCTGTAGCAGTGTACCTAGACCAAAATTAAAGTTGACATTAGAAAGTAAGAATTGACTACACACCCTTAATAATGGCTTTCTTGATTTGTTTTATAATTCAGCTCCAGGGTGTGTATTTTAGTCAGTTAGTGTCAGTTTTAACTCCTAAGTAATCTAAGTGCCCTACAAAATATTCTTTCCTTTCGCTTAAGCATTATGGTAGGCTATTCATAGAGCAGTTGGGTACAGTACATTATATTAATACATACATACATACAGGTTTAAACACCGCAACCGTCCACAGTGAGTGTGGCTTCCATGGTACAATCACAATACTGTAATGCAGAGTAAAATACCACAGGAACGCTGTGGTACGAAAAACCTGAGAGCGAAACCTCCAACCCTAACGAGCCACAGGAACGAAAATCCTGTGAGCGAAACTCCCATCCCCAACGAGATCCCAGGCCCCTTTTCCTTTTCCGATTTGGTCTCTCTCCTTCTCTCTCAATTCATTCCACATATTATACGTCTCTCAATCACAGTCTTCTAATATACAAACCACAATACTTTACTCACTGATATTCTTAATGTACCACCTAAGTATGTATTTAATTATGTAACCACCATACAGACTATAATACTTTCATTGTGTAGGTTCGAGGCGATCTAAGACACCTTAACTTCCATTTCACACCAAATCAGATCGTGATTACGTCAGCCCTGTATTTAGTTATATAACAATCATAGCCCCCCCAATTCTAACAATTCTATGTCTCTAACCTTCCGTGGTTTTATCCACTAACTATATATTCCCAACCTTTAACCATGACTCTATACACCCGATAACCCTATGCCAGTTATTGTATTGATTTAGGCCTGTTAATTCGGATAAACTCACTATGACCAATCTGCAGACGATTATCAGGAGAGATGCAGGAAAGCTACCTCGTATCTCCCTTTCCATGACGAGTATAGATATATGTACCCCCGTGCTCAGTCGCCCCCCCTTGCCTTGTTCTTCTAGTAACTAAGTGTATATATAATATTAACCGGAGTATGCCACCAGTATTGATACGACATAGCGCCACTGTCCTTGTGTCGTATTGTGCCACGTGCAGACCAACCAGGTTTCATGATCTTATTAGGACGACGGCTATAATGTCGTCATTCATGCATGTATTCAATCCTTAAGTTAATTATCTTTTATCCGCCATTGTGTTCATCTCTTCCATTTACTTTTCCACAATTGTTATACGTCTTCCAATCACCTCCTTCGTATCCACAATCCACACTACTCTATTTTTGCTTCGTGACCCTATGCTCAGTGGTCCCCTGTTTTGGGTCATCCTGTCCACTTATCCTTCACGCCCCGCTACACACACCACTCTACCTGTTCGATCGTAGGGGAATGCCACCCCTATGTCCAGCGCATTAAGGGTCACTATCCTAGGTCACGAGCGGCGCGGCGCCTAGCCTCATACCTCATACCAACCCCTTTACAATTCACAACCCTTTCCCCCACCTCGCGTATACACTACCCCTCATGTCCTACACCTCTACCTACATGATGATGAACATAAACACACCTTAAGTTAATACACCCGTGCCCTGTCCCTAAGTTAGGATATTAATATCAACATACCCTAAAATACCTTGTCTTGCCAGACTAAGTTTCTGAAGACCAATCCCCCCATAAATCTATGTATGTTCCTCCCAGGTTAAAACAACCATGCCCTGTCCCTAGGTTGAGCCAATGCCATCCAGTTCAGACAGCCATAAATCTATGTATGTTCTTCCATCCGAGAAGTAATATGTAACCCCCTAAAATACCTTGTCTTGCCAGACAAAGTTTCTGAAGACCAACCGCCCCCATAAATCTATGTATGTCTTCCATCCGAGAAGTAATATGTTCGCCCCCTTAAAATACCTTGTCTTGCCAGACTAAGTTTCTGTAGACCATCCGCCCCCATAAATCTATGTATGTTCTTCCATCCGAGAATTAGTATGTTAAACCCCATGTCATAATTGATAAGAAACTATGATACCCACGGGTACACCTTTGATATATAACCATTATTCCTGTAAGACCTAGACCGAGATAATGACTGAAGATGTTAGCCACCATGCAGTAACTCTAATTCTTACCCCAACCAGAGATTGTATAGATAACCTTTTTTTACCATGGTCTATATCTACCTCGAAACAATAACGAAGTACCCCTACGAACTGCCGCTTTTCTTTGGTCTATATTTCATAGAAAACGCAGTTCCCAGAGACAACTAGATCAGCAAGAAATCGTGTCAAATAATAGTGTCCATAACCCCTCGTATTGACGAGTAATAATACACCATGTTTTTCCCTACTTTTATCCACAGTCAAGCACCCACCTACAGTTAACCTCCTCTTTCACACAGCCCCACAGTTCACATGATTCTATCTTTTCCAGACTCATATACCACCACATATTGCTCATCCCCCGGTAGCGTTTGGCTAACATGCTTTCCCTGTCATTAACCCCCAGGCTACGATACCAACTGTAGGCTAATGCCACCCCTACGCCCAGAGACCTTAGGGTCAAACATCCACGTAGCCCTCCTTAATCCTCTCCCTCTCATTAACCCCCCACGCTCCTCCACTCCTTTCTGACCTAGCCTCTCCTGAATATCCTTGATTTTTCCGTTGCTAACATTCTCCAACCTTTTATATATATACTCCTATCCAGCCTACCTTCCCTTAGTAGGACGGAACAACATTAAAACTTTACTAACCCTTTGCATGCCATCTATTCCCTCACAACCCATTTCACAACCCTGTACCAAATGATCGTCAGTGCGAGGCTAGCCGCCTCGCCAGTGACTAACTTCTATTGCCATACTTCCAGATAAATGTGGCAGAGTTAGCAACCCAGTCTCCCCCACATCCAACAAACCATGCAATTAACAACCCAACCAATTAAACCAGCTGGTCAAGGCACCTTCGGTTTTAGTATTACGAACACCCACATCTGTCTCATAAACAGAGGGTTATTACAAACACTTGTAATATGGCAAGCCCCAGCCACAGCCGCCCGGCGACCATCACAGAGAGAGGACGCGCACCTCCCCCTTTTTACCCACCCGAGGAGGGAGACCCCGACCCCTGCGGAGGTATACCTGACCCCTGTTTTGACTTCCGGGTCATTGCCAGGTAGCACAGGAATTCTTCCTATCAATGAACTAACCATGCATGACTAACACCTTTACTAACCTCTATTAACTCACAATAACCCATTAACCTTTCTTGCATACTCTGATAACTAAATTAGCACCTCA
Organism: Paralithodes platypus; assembly: GCA_032716605.1. NCBI lineage: Eukaryota > Metazoa > Arthropoda > Malacostraca > Decapoda > Lithodidae > Paralithodes > Paralithodes platypus. The sequence continues at coordinate 41,758,724 of CM064519.1, forward strand.
GCTATACCATAGAATGAAGATTGAACAATCTAAGAGAGACGCTCCTATCACAGCTGTCCCAATCCTCCTCGCAAAGTAGATCCAGTCTCCCTCCCCTCAATACTTCCAGTATAGCCAAAATAGTACCTCTTACTAAGGCTCAGTTATATCACAATATGAAGGCTCCCTATAGCCATGTGCCACAACAGTAATCACCACCTTACCTAGTCCCCATATCTATTGTGAGCTCAAATAATTCCCTAAGACTCGAGATCCCTATGGCCTACAGGGTCCAAAACCGAGCCTATAAACCCAGCTCCAGCCCCCAGTAAAATCAGTTGAAAGATAGACACCAACCCAGGTTGGTCACCAGAGTCAACCTCGAGCTCTATCCTTGTTGATTGCTGAGAATTGGGTTCCAGAGCCAGCAGACTCAGTGGCAGATTTGGATAGAAGGACCTGTCCACGTATTTGAGAACTTCCTACATATGGACCACCTGGACGGCCGCAGAACCAGTCGGTAGCCCCCAACATCACGGACGCAAGATAACAAGGACCAGACCAATCAAATACTACCCAAGATTCACTCTATCAGTACTACATTGTTACAGTGCTATTTAGAGATTCACTTATTAATATTTCTATGAAGTGGTTATATCTTTGCCCCAGTATAATTCATATATAACCATTCCATTAGGAAGTGCTAAGCGTATCAGTGTTCATTAATTAACAGGCGATATTAACTCTCGTAATTACCCATATACCCAGATATTATTACATAGAAGTGAAACCCTAGTGATATCTGAATGTTCGCCCACTGATTTGCGTTCTATGTATTTCTGATACAAAAATATAAAACTTAGATCAGTACCCCCTGAGGTTACTAGAATTCCCGTGCTCTAAAATACGCCTGTCTAATCTAGTCTGTGAAGTACTACTTGTGCACCAGAGCTACCAGTAATAAATCTAACAGTGAATATGAATCTATAAGTAACATTGATGGTCTCCAGTATATAAACTTGTGAATTAAAGCCAGTGATCAGAAGATTAATACCTGAACGTTGGAAGTGGGAGACTAGGCTCCATCCAGATCCACTTATGCTAGTGTTGTTCAATTCTATTATATTGTCTTGCACGAGTATTCAGAAGTGGTATATCAATAAACGTGATCGTTTGTGTTGTTACCGTGTGTTTCTTTTGTGTTCTCTATTCCTCATACCTTGTTTTGTGCATGCAGCCTTCTATACCCAGTCAGTTAGAACTCACATTACCCAAGTTAATCCTGTAGAAAAGCAGGGCATAACACAGACAGTGCACATCAATCATAACACGGTGGCTACAGTCTTTACTGCAGCACAGTACAACAAAATCTTGCCACAACAACGCCCCATCATGTTATCACTGTGGCTGATGTTTAAGATCTGTATGTGGTAACCCAGGTTCGAATCCCGGTAAGATCACATGCTTTCATTAATTTAATTGACCACTTGCGAGTTTTGGTCTATAAGGAAGTTGGAGCTGTGGCCATCAATAATTAGCAGAATTATCCTCTAAAATACGTTCATAATACATATATAAATACATAAAATACGTTCATAATACATATATAAATACATAAAATACGTTCATAATACATATATAAATACATAAAATACGTTCATAATACATATATAAATACATAAAATACGTTCATAATACATATATAAATACATAAAATAAGTTCATAATACATATATAAATACATAAAATACGTTCATAATACATATATAAATACATAAAATAAGTTCATAATACATATATAAATACATAAAATACGTTCATAATACATATATAAATACATAAAATACGTTCATAATACATATATAAATACATAAAATAAGTTCATAATACATATATAAATACATAAAATAAGTTCATAATACATATATAAATACATAAAATACGTTCATAATACATATATAAATACATAAATTACGTTCATAATACATATATAAATACATAATATCAAATTGATCATACATTTAATCCATCAGATATTCACATTATTATTGCATTACCGATGTTCACAGCTCCAACTTCCTTATAGCCTGAAACTCGCAAGTGGTCATTTGGGAGGTGTTGCTATAGAGTACTTACAGCTTCCAGTAGGACCTTGACACATTGTGTGTCCTTCCCAAATGGCTGCCAGTAGAGCTGTAATCCCGTGCTTGTCTCTTGACTGAAATATAATTTACAGATATTAAAATAAATTCATTACAGTAGTTACAAAAAAAAATACTTCTCTCTTGCTTAGTCCATCAAGCCTATCTAGATCACATAGCCAACCATTTTGATGAATATACAGTATACAGCATATGAGGAGGAACACTTTATTAACAATGTTTCGCAGATAGCTTCTTCAGGTCCTGAAGAAGCTATCTGCGAAACGTTGTTAATAAAGTGCTCCTCCTCATATGGTGTTTATATTAATTGTCAACTTTTCTAAGTTATTTCAACACAACCTTTTTTATATTGCTGTACTTAGCTCTTAGTTGAGATGTGCCCTGATCATTATATACGGGTTACATCTTGCTTCCATACGAGAGTATTAACTGCAGCACCTTGTTCCTCAATGATATTATCACTTCTTGACTGATCACTCATTCTTTCAAATGCTATCAACTTCTCAAATTACCCTCCTCCCAAGTTGCCTCTTATACCTAGTGGCAGAGATCCAAATTTTCAACTGCCCATCAGAAAGTCAAATATCAAATCCACCATGAGAACACGATGGAAATTTGGGGTGGCCATTTCATGGTTCTACAGACTCATCATGTATACTGTATAATGTAGCAAACTTCGATCACAAGAAACTCACAGAATAGATGATATCCAACTATGCTTTATTAAAATCTGTGATGTGATGGCTTATAACATCAAAAGTTATGGCAAATAATTAAAAGTGCTGCCATTTAGAGGCAAATATATCTTAATTCATATTTTGTCACCAACCAACTTTACTTCTAAACTCAATTAATGAAATCAACGATTACATGTGGCACTCCAAGGACTAAAACCTAGGATACTCACACCGAAATTCTGTGCATTTATGCATTACGGTATAAAGACAGTTACAATCTTAAACTAATGTACCGGGTAACTTAATATACAATCATAAAATGTTATACACACCCTCGAAGCTCTCTAGAGTAAAGAGTCAACTATGATGTAATAGAGATGGCAAGATGCAAACTAAGAGATATATATTTATGTGACTCTTAATGACAGCAACCAGCATGAAGTAAGATACTTGTGTTGGGAGTTTATTTATGTGGCCCAGTCTCTTAATGATAGCAACCAGCATGAAGTAAGATACTTGTGTTGGGAGTTTATTTATGTGGCCCAGGCTCTTAATGATAGCAACCAGCATGAAGTAAGACACTTGTGTTGGGAGTTTATTTATGTGGCCCAGGCTCTTAATGATAGCAACCAGCATGAAGTAAGATACTTGTGTTGGGAGTTTATTTATGTGGCCCAGGCTCTTAATGATAGCAACCAGCATGAAGTAAGATACTTGTGTTGGGAGTTTATTTATGTGGCCCAGGCTCTTAATGATAGAAACCAGCATGAAGTAAGATACTTGTGTTGGCAGTTTATTTTCTCCAACCAAAACCAAAAGTTCTATCAACGGAACCTGCCTATCTTAATTAGCTCTAAATCAACTCCATTTAACACAGTGACAACAGCAGGTATACTATAGTCTATTTTGGTCCAGCTGAGGGTAAATTGCCATGTTACTACCTTGGTTATTCAGCTATTACGTAAATTTTGGGGAAGGATGTAGTTACCGGGTGTACCACTACCGACATACATCATAAAATTAATCATCTATAAATACTTATAATAAAATAACTACTTATAAATCTATAATACTAGGTTAGGTTAGGTTGTTTGGTTAGGGTAATGTATTTTTGTATCCAAAGGCAGTCAAAATAGACGGGAACATGATGGTGAGCATCCGCGTATTGTAAACAAGACGGGCGGTAATAATAATAATAATAATAATAATATTTATTCAGTTAGCAATTTACAGAGTTGGTACCACATAGTATATTACAAAATATGACATGTGGCGTATTTCCATTGGGGTCCTTGTGGGATAAGGTTAGCTAAAAAAAAAAAAAAAAAAAAAAAAAATTTAGAGAAAGTATTTCTAGGGGGTTATTTTAAGATACCTTACATCCCATAATAAATATCAGTAATCCGTAATCATTAATCATTTCAGTTTGGTTTGTCTATCTCTTATGTCGTATTTAGTAGTAGACATAAGTTTGGTGCTCCCTTCTCGCAGCTGTCCGGTTCAGGTGTTCCTTCAGGCTACGTCTGAAGGAATACAGTGTTCTCTTTTCACGGACTGACTGGGGTAAGTCGTTCCAGTCTTTGATGGCAGTGAAGAAGAATGTTTGCTTACTCTGTCCTTGGATTCTCGGGACCTTAAAATTAATCATCCTGTTTCTTGTGTTATGTCCACTCCTCTCATTTGCTTTAACAAAATCATTCTTTAGATACTCTGGTGCTCTGTCATAGAACATTTTGAAGGCATTAGTGAGCCTGATTTGTTTGGCCCTGTCAGAGACATTGAGCATACCTAGTGACTGAAGTTGTTCCTGGCCAACATGTGTTCTGGGTCCTAGGTTCAGCATGAACCTAACCATTTTATTTTGAGTGACCTGAAGTTTGTGCTGTGCTGACTTAGATGATGCAGAGTACCAGGATGACACAGAATAGTCAAAATGACATTGAACAAGCGCTTGGCAGAGGGTCTTTTTGGTCGCCGCGGGCAAGCATGCCACCTGTCTATACAGGTATTTTATACGTGCTCTACACTTACTCAGGATAGATTCCAAAATTGTTTCACCTGAGAAACTCGCGTCCAGTTTTAGTCCGAGATATTTAACTTGTGACACTGTTGTTATAGGAATATCATTACAGTTGACCGAGAAGCCCACAATGTCTTTCAGTTTGCGTTTTGTTCCACATAAGATGGCTTCCGTCTTGCCCAGGTGAAGAGATAGTCTATTGTCCACTAGCCATTCACTACATGTTTCTAGTTCTTTTGAAAGTGAAGCGGCAATACTTATTGGGTCTTTTCCTGAAACCAGAAGCACGCTGTCGTCTGCATACAGTAATAATTTACATGAGACGCTCAGTTCCATGTCGTTCACATAACAGAGAAAGAGTAAGGGACCAAGGATGCTTCCCTGCAGGACCCCACAGTTAATTGGCATAGGATCAGATATATTATCATCAATTTTGACTCTTTGGGTTCTACCACTAAGATAAGATTTAAACCAGTTCACAGACCCTATGCCCATTGCTTGTAGTTTATTACATAGGATATCATGGTCTACTGTGTCAAACGCTTTTTGTAGATCAAGAAGAACCATACCGGTGTAGTTACCTTTAGACATTTCTTTACAAATGTGATCCGTTAAGTGGATGAGACAGGAGTCTGTCGAGTACATGCATCTGAAACCTGATTTAAACTTATAGAATAGATCATTTTGTTTGAGGTAGTGTTCAATTTGGGTGTATACCGCTCTTTCAAGGATTTTAGATACAATACATAATATGCTAACTGGTCTGTAGTTGCCAACTTCTAGTTTATTTCCTTTCTTAAATAGAGGGGTTACAATAGCTTCCTTCAGTTCAGCAGGTACATTGTTGGTGTTAATTGACAAGTTGATGTGGGTTAGGGGGCCTGCTATACCAATGGCTCCATCTCGTAGAAATTTGGCAGGAATTTTGTCTGGTCCTGTGCTTTTATGTACATTTAGGTTAGACAGCTCGTCAAAAGTGTATTTTGGTGTAACATTTTGCAATCCAAATGTGTTCGGGTCTTTATCTCTGTAGAAATTACGCAAGGTGGCTGTTGTTGTCGTGTATTTATTGAGAGGTTGAGGTAGGTTCTGTGCAAGTGTGTTTGCTATGGAAGTGAAGAAGGAGTTGAAGTAGGTTGAAATTTGTCGTTTATCGTGGCAAACCTGATCATTAATGGTGAGAGCAATATTAGTGTTAGACGAATCCCTTGTCTTGTTGCTGTAGCCTGTTATTTTTAGGTGCCTCCATAGTTTCTTTGGGTTATTCTGATATTCCTCTGCCTTATTGTGAAAATAATTAGTTTTCGCTGATTTAATTTTCCTACTTAGTTTATTCCTGGCCCTGTTGAACTCATGTTTCAGACCTTGATCCTGTCTATGTTTCGTAAGCCTTTTTAACAGATTGTCTCTGTGCTCCAGATGGTGTAGTATGTCATTGTTGATCCATGGGTCTGACCTTGCTTTAATTCGTATGTCTTTCAGAGGAGTTATTTCGTCTAGGATGTTTGTGATGATGGTTCTGAAGCCAACCCATGCGTCATTAACGTTTGTACTTCCAAACACTGGAGACCAGTCTGTATTCCATAAAATGTCCAGAAATGTTTCTTTATTGTAGTTTTTGAGTGAACTTATTTTGATAACCTTGTGATTCTCTAGGGTAATTTTTGTGGTTTTCCGTGTGCAATATGTGACGAAGTGATCACTTATGCCAGTCTGTATAACCCCTGATTGGGATATTTTGTCCTCTCTGTTACAGTTTATGTGGTCTATTATTGTGGCAGTGTTCTCATAGATACGTGTGGGGGTTGTGATGAGTTGTTTGTGATTGTACATTGTCAGTATATGCCTATATTCTCGTACAAGCCTATTATTTCGTTGTTTGTAACACAGGTTAAAATCCCCAAGTATGATGGATTCATTCCGAGGGTCTAGCGATGACAAAGTTCGTTCAAATTTGGTCAAGAATTGTGTGTCGTCTGGTGGCCTATAGCATACCCCAATTGTGATGGGTCTTGTCCTCGGCAGGTGTAGGTCGATCCACAGAGCTTCGTGATTTTCTACATGGAGGTCGGTCCTAGTTGTGTGTGTTATCTAACCATATTGACACCTTGAATGTTTATTTCACCATCGTTTATACTTGAATCCAGCCAGGTTTCTGTGATTGCAATTATTGAAGCTTTGGCCTTATTAGCTAGCAAGTTTATTTCTGACAATTTATGGTACATTGATCTGGCGTTAATGTGGATAAGTTGGAGCCCTTTGTTGGTGAACACTCTGTATTCATCTTTGATTTTGAATGTGTCCTGGCTGGATTCGGAGTTGTTAATACTTGGATCATTTACATTAATATTCGGTAATGAATGCAAGGCACACTTATTGCAAAGGAATTCCCGTTCTTCACTGTTGGTCTTCTTAGAGATGCACTTCATGTGAGCTACATGTTTACACTTTACACAGTTTTGGATCTTCTGACGTCGTGTTATGAGTGATTCACAAATAAAACAAATGGTTTCGCGATGTTGTACAGCTGAGTTCCTACATTTAACACATTCAACTTCGTTTCTACTGTTAACGTTAGTACATCGGTTATGAACAATTTCATTACAACTGTTGCATTGTGAAAGTGAACTCCTATTGTTGAAACCAATATTACAGACTATACATAGTTTTTTCTTACTGTTCATCATAAGACTGGAGGTGTGGTTTGGTCCGCGTCGATCAGCTGTTTGTGCGGGAGAGGGCAGGGGATACTCGCGGTCGGGCTGTGGTTGTTTGCTGTTGTTGTTGTGGTTTTCATTATCCGTTGATGCTGCTTCCCTGTTGATGTATTTGCGAGTGCTAACTGTTTTTATTGTTGTTCTTGTTGCATGTTGTGCTACTTGGGTCGCCGATATCTGTGGTATTAATGGTAAAGCTGTGGGTAATGTAGTGTTGGTGGAGTGGGTAATAGCTAATTCCCTGCATTTATCGCATTCCATTTCTTTTCTGCTGGTAACATAAGTACATCGATCGTGTACTGTTTCATTACAAATACTACATTGTGATGTTGGACTCCTTTTGTTGAATCTAATATCGCACACTGTACATAGCTTCTTTTTATTGTTCGTCGTACGTCTGGCGGTGTGGTGATCAGCTGTGCTGCTGCTAGGGTGTGAGCGTAGGGGTTGGGGACTGTCTGTGGCTATGTCTCCCCTTATGACCCCTCCCAGCCCAACCTGTATTTGCTGTTTGATGATGTTGTCCTTATTCCTGGCTGCAAATGCTGCTCCATTGTTGATGTTGTTGCGACTGATACCTTTCTTTCTAGCTGCTCCGGTTACATGTTGAGCCACCGATATTGTTGTGTTGTGTTGGGTTGAATTGGTGTGTGACGGGAGACTGGGGGTACCTGTAGGCCCGGTTTGTAATAACGAATTTTTCTGCTAGGGACTGTTGAAATGACGGTGTCTGTCTTACTTGGTTGGTGGTGAGGTTCACCCGGTACACCCGGTAACTACATTCTTGCCAAATTTTGTAGCGAAATATGTTGTCAATTATGAATACTTGGCATTAATATGACACACAACCAGAGTAGTTTCATATATTTTCATCAAGTACCGAGAAATCAGCTACTAAGGGGTTCAATTTTTACCATCAGCTGGAAAAAAATAGAGTATACTTATTCTAGTTATGAGTACCACAGAACCAAATGGTTATATAATTTTTAACTATGGCACTGTAAAGTTATCTTGTAGTCAGGAGACAGTTTGTTAACCTTTTTCAAAGTTGAGAAGTCCTTTCAATAGTTAACCCTTGCACTCACATATGACGCAGAGGTTGCCAGATTAGCAATAAGAAATATAATTATCTCACTCTTATAATTACCTCTCCAAAATTAGTTTTCTGCCCACAGCTAACTCAAAGGCAACTGCAGAGGTTGAAGTAACTAAACTAAAGGTTTCTAAATACCCCTGATGGTAACAAAGGCTTTAAAGTATCCCCAATAGGCTCAACACAGCTAACTCAAAGACAACTGCAGAGGTTAAAGTAACTAAACTAAAGATTTCTAAATACCCCTGATGGTAACAAAGGCTTTAAAGTATCCCCAATAGGCTCAACACAGCTAACTCAAAGACAACTGCAGAGGTTGAAGTAACTAAACTAAAGGTTTATAAATACCCCTGATGGTAACAAAGGCTTTAAAGTATCCCTAATGGGCTCAAAATCGTGTCTTATGTCGGAGAGGGTTAATCAAATTGGCTGGTTATATCCTATGAGAGTTCCGTATGGAGCACAGTGGTCTGGTTAATCTGCTCTACATAACTAACTAACTCCAGTAGATTGAAAATATATATACATATTTAGTATAAAAAAAAATAAAAAATAAAAAATAAGTCAAATACCGTAGTTACCAACAGAACTAATATTAGATTATGATATTAATATATAAAGATTATCACACAGAGGTTTCATTGAAGGGGGAGGGTTCATATTTTGGTCTATTTATTTCATATATTTATTTTATTTTTGTTATTTCCTCCCTAGACCTCTTATCTACTAAAACAAACATCCATTAAAACCCCCTTCAAGATTAATTTGTACATTTTTCAGTAGAACAATTTCCTGTGTTCTTCCAACATTTCAAGTTTTCTATCGTTCGCCAGGAAAAAAATCTACTAAATAGCACGAAAGGTCATAATATTGACAAAGAAATGGGGCGATAGGTTTTAAAATCGACAAACCAACGGGGCAAGCGTCTTAAAATGGCATAACTAATGGGGATAAGCATGAGGAAGAAAGGGGACCAGAAAAAGGCCCATCTCCCCTTGAAGTCCCCCACCCAAACTAAAGTGTGATAATCTCTTTAAGTTAAGTGTCCACCTGGTGAAGTTCATGGGCCATTTTTTGTCGGGTATTTTCGGATAGAAGAAATAAAGTTCTCCCACATTATATGAAAGAATTGTTTTATATCTGTCGGTTATTAATACTACTAATTAATTTAAAAGTAATATATCCATTTCAACTGTCTGTAAACTTAAAGAAAATTATTGGTTTGACTACATTAGTTAATTTAAGAGAGTAAAAGATCAATTTCAACTGTCTACAAACTTAAATGGTGATATAGACAGACAGACAGGAAGGAAGGAATGGAGGAAGCCAAGCAGACAGTTAAATGGTGATATAGACAGACAGACAGACAGGAAGGAATGGAGGAAGCCAAGCAGACAGTTACATGGTGATATAGACAGACAGACAGACAGGAAGGAAGGGAGGAAGCCAAGCAGACAGTTAAATGGTGATATAGACAGACAGACAGGAAGGAATGGAGGAAGCCAAGCAGACAGTTAACCCGTAAACGGCAGCAAAGCTCTTAAGATGGAGGCCTAAAAATACCATTTAAACAGCACTAAACGATTTTTTTTTTCCCTATAGCTCATATCACTCCTCCACATCCCCTCCTTCCTCCCTTTCCCCTCCCCCTTCAATTATCACCCATTTTCCGTGTTATCCCCTAATTTGTTGGTATATTTTTGTGCTAACATTAGCAAACTGTGTGGGGTATGTGCTTACGTGCCTAGCAGGTGTATTACACAAGCGAGTGTGTGTATGAGTAGGCTCAGTGTGGCTTGAGGCCTCGTGGAGGGAGGGGTTGCCTCAATTTTCTCTAAAATTCATGAATGGGCTGGTTCATCTATATTCGCAATTTTGACCAGAAAAATTATATTTTCACTGGTTTGATTGTTGTTACAGGTTACTATCTTCATAGTGAAGGAAAAATAGGCTCATATGAATAGGTAATAAGGATATTTATCGTAAACTGATGATTATAGGCCTGAATGGAGCCCATATGCTCGCCCACGGGGAGCTACTTCATTTCCCCTCCCCCCCCCCCCCCTCGCCGTTCCCGGGTTAAATGGTGATATAGACAGACAGACAGACAGGAAGGAATGGAGGAAGCCAAGCAGACAGTTAAATGGTGATATAAACAGACAGACATACAGACAGGAAGGAATGGAGGAAGCCAAGCAGACAGTTAAATGGTAATATAGACAGACAGACAGACAGGAAGGAAGGAAGGGAGGAAGCCAAGCAGACAGTTACATGGTGATATAGACAGACATTCAGTCAACCAGTCAGTTAGGCAGTCATTCATTCATTCAGTCAGTCAGGCTCGCTATCGCTCGCCAGTAAAAAAAAAAACACCTAAATGGCACGAAAGGTCTTGATATTGATATAGAAATGGGACGAAAGGTTTCAAAATCGACAAAGTAATATGGCGAACGTCTTAAAGCTGAAAACTAATGGGGATAAACATGAGGGGGGGGGGGGGGGGCAGACAAACGACACATCTCCCCTTAAAGTATTCAGTAGTTAGTAGGATGTATATGTAGTATTCAGTAGTTAGTAGGATGTGTATTCAGTAGTTAGTAGGATGTATATGTAGTATTCAGTAGTTAGTAGGATGTATATGTAGTATTCAGTAGTTAGTAGGATGTATATGTAGTATTCAGTAGGATGTATATGTAGTATTCAGTAGTTAGTAGGATGTATATGTAGTATTCAGTAGTTAGTAGGATGTATATGTAGTATTCAGTAGTTAGTAGGATGTATATGTAGTATTCAGTAGTTAGTAGGATGTGTATTCAGTAGTTAGTAGGATGTATATGTAGTATTCAGTAGTTAGTAGGATGTATATGTAGTATTCAGTAGTTAGTAGGATGTATATGTAGTATTCAGTAGTTAGTAGGATGTATATGTAGTATTCAGTAGTTAGTAGGATGTATATGTAGTATTCAGTAGTTAGTAGGATGTGTATTCAGTAGTTAGTAGGATGTATATGTAGTATTCAGTAGTTAGTAGGATGTATATGTAGTATTCAGTAGTTAGTAGGATGTATATGTAGTATTCAGTAGTTAGTAGGATGTATATGTAGTATTCAGTAGTTAGTAGGATGTATATGTAGTATTCAGTAGTTAGTAGGATGTATATGTAGTATTCAGTAGTTAGTAGGATGTATATGTAGTATTCAGTAGTTAGTAGGATGTATATGTAGTATTCAGTAGTTAGTAGGATGTATATGTAGTATTCAGTAGTTAGTAGGATGTATATGTAGTATTCAGTAGTTAGTAGGATGTATATGTAGTATTCAGTAGTTAGTAGGATGTGTATTCAGTAGTTAGTAGGATGTATATGTAGTATTCAGTAGTTAGTAGGATGTATATGTAGTATTCAGTAGTTAGTAGGATGTATATGTAGTATTCAGTAGTTAGTAGGATGTATATGTAGTATTCAGTAGTTAGTAGGATGTATATGTAGTATTCAGTAGTTAGTAGGATGTATATGTAGTATTCAGTAGTTAGTAGGATGTATATGTAGTATTCAGTAGTTAGTAGGATGTGTATTCAGTAGTTAGTAGGATGTATATGTAGTATTCAGTAGTTAGTAGGATGTATATGTAGTATTCAGTAGTTAGTAGGATGTATATGTAGTATTCAGTAGTTAGTAGGATGTATATGTAGTATTCAGTAGTTAGTAGGATGTATATGTAGTATTCAGTAGTTAGTAGGATGTATATGTAGTATTCAGTAGTTAGTAGGATGTATATGTAGTATTCAGTAGTTAGTAGGATGTATATGTAGTATTCAGTAGTTAGTAGGATGTATATGTAGTATTCAGTAGTTAGTAGGATGTATATGTAGTAGCTTCGGTACCGTTGACGTCCTTTGCATTCTATTCTGGCAATTATTAGACGATATTATTCAGCTTAGAAAGGACGTCTACCCATAAAAAAGGCTAAAGACTATCTCGATTAGTCTTTTGTAGCTACCCTTTATCCTTCCTAAGCTTCGTAAAATCGTCTAAACGTAGCTGAAATCAAAATAAGAAATACGTCGCCGGTACAGAAGGGGTTAATTACTGTATATGAGAGTTCATTGACCCATTCTCTACCGGCAACGTCTTTTTTTGTATTTTATTCCGGCTACTACTAATCGATTTTATTCAGTTTAGGAAGGCTAGCTAGCAATAGACAGGCTTCGAACTATCTCCCTTCACCCTTTTTACTACCACAGATCCTTCTTAAACTGTACAAAATAGGAATAAAATAAAAAGACGTCACAGGTACAGAAAGGGTTAAGAAAATTTCAAGTAATTTAACGTGCTAAGAAAGTATATATTTTAGTATTATTGCATTTGGCCTCAGTATCCTCCGGCACGTCAGGGAGGAAGGATGTGCTGTTGGTCCTCCCCGGCGCCTTCATCCGTCTTGTTTGACTTCCACTCTGATGCTTTTGTGGGAAGGGTGGTAGTGGTGTTCTGGGGGGGGGGGGGGGGGGAGGGGGGGTTCGCTATTTTTGCTAGAGGAACTTTGACTTTATTCGATATATGCTATAACATGACCTTACATGAGATAGTTCGAAGATAGTTAATTGCTGGAGGCCCATTATAAACTAAATACAATTTTCTAATAGTTATTTAAGAGCAGAATAACTAATGTGCGAAAGAACCACATATATAATTATGCTCGCTCTCGCTCGCTCTCTCCCTCTCTCCCTCTCCCAGCCGCAGACATGCAAAGAGCGCCCAAATAAACATCACACACAGACATGCGGACTTTTATAGATGGGGGCCTTTTCGTTCTCTCAAGATGTCGAAATTGCGATGTATCACGGAGCGTGGGGTGAGGGATGGGAGTGAGATGCCAGTGGGGAGGGGGGCGAGGGGAGTGCATATTTCACACGTTTCGAGGAGTTCACGTAGTTGAGTTTATATATATATATATATATATATATATATATATATATATATATATATATATATATATATATATATATTTTGTTTTTGTTTTTTTACGACGATCGACGATCGTGGTATTTTTTTCCCGCCTATCTTGACTGAAAATAACTTCATCAACTCATTGTTTATCCTACCCCACCTTCCTTTAATTTGAGAGGGGCGTATTTATTTGCTTATTGGTTTATCTTTTTATTATTGCTTAAATTCCTCGCTAGGCCACCATCAAGCTGTAAAAGACACTCCCTAGACTCCCCTTCAAGATAAATGTGTATATTTTTCGGTAGAAAAATGTCTCGGCTAAAAGCCAGCTACTCGTAAAATTACAGGCTGGCTATCGCTCGCCAGTACACAAATCGACACCTAATTGGCACGAAAGATATTCAAATTGACAGAAATGAGATAGAAGGTCTTGGCAAATAGGTAAAGGTATATTTCTATTAATTCTCTGATTTCCATTTTTCTTTCCACAACTATATAAAATCGTCCAATGCTAGCCAACATAATATGAATAACTGTCAACTTTATATTTATATTTGTTTTTTACAAACTCACCAATTAATTTACAAATATACCTAACTAGTGAAATCAATTAAAGTAATGAATACAGTCATGTGCTACGCCAAGGTCTCAAACCTAGGATATTCAAACCGAAATTCCGCACATAAAGCACTAAGCACTAGGCAGAAGGGGTTAAGTTAGACTGTGATCAGTCTGGAAAAAGCAAAGTGTCCTTAAATACGGGGTTAGGTTAGGCTAGAGAAAGTCACCGTGATCGTCCTGGAAAAAAGCAAAGTGTCGTTAAATACTGGGTTAGGTTAGGCTAGAGAAAGTCACCGTGATCGTCCTGGAAAAAGCAAAGTGTCGTTAAATACTGGGTTAGGTTAGGCTAGAGAAAGTGACAGTGATCGTCCTGGAAAAAGCAAAGTGTCCTTAAATCCTGGGTTAGGTTTGGCTAGAGAGTGTCACCGTGATCGTCCTGGAGAAAAAGCGAAGTGTCCTTAAATGCTGGGTTAGGTTAGGCTAGAGAAAGTCATCGTGATCGTCCTGGAAAAAGCAAAGTGTCCTTACATACTCTGTTAGCTTAGGCTAGAGAAAGTCACCGTGATCGTCCTGGAAAAAGCAAAGTGTCTTTAAATACTGAGTTAGGTTAGGCTAGAAAAAGTCACCGTGATCGTCCTAGAAAAAAGTAAAGTATCGGTAGTGCTTGCACGGAATTTTTTGTTTATTATTTGTAATATTATTATTTGTTTGATATAAAGTGTCCTCCCTAGACCTCAAACAAGCTTAAACAAATAAAAACAAGACCCCCCCTTCGAGATAAAATCGTGCATTTTCCAGTAGAATAATGCCCTGCCTATAGGCCAGTTCCTCCTAAATTGCCAGGAAGAAAACGACACGTACGTAAACTGCACGAAGCGCCTTAAAATGGCCAACATAAAAATGGACCAAATGTCAAGAAATCTCAAATCTAATAGGGCTAAACACGAGGAAGAAGGGGGTCCATACTCTCTCTCTCTCTTTAACACGGTCAACAGACTTCCAGAGTGTGTTCGCCTCGACCACTTTGATGGAGAGTGGTAAACATGCTAGCAGGCCATTATAGATAGACTGATGGAGAGAGCAATATATAGCATTAGAGATGTAGATAGATATATAGATAGATAGATAGATAAATAGATAGCTTTATCGGTAGACAAACAAAACAATAATTATATATATATATATATATTGTTACGTATCTTGATCCTCAAGTGGTTAACTTGATGAATCTAGATAGCACAGAGATATATTTTAAGGTATCAGTCAGCTGAAGGCAAAACAAAAGTAAAATCTAATAAAATTATTTCCTGTTGTTGCTTCCTTTCCTTTTGGATCTTAAGACTTGGTATGTTTTATTGACTGATACTCTTTAATTATGGAAAAATACTGAAACTAATTAAAGTCATGTAGTATTTATAAAGAATTATTATTTAACCGAAGCTTAGTAGGCTATGGTTATGAACCGAATAAGTTATATCTAAAGAAGGACTATAATTATATATCAAGTCTTGAAAGATAAATATTAAGGTAAGAATATTTCTGTCTCTTACCCTTTTTGAAATGAATAGATAGTGTTCTTATATTATGTCCTTTTATTTATATTTAATGTAGTTATTATTCTTGGTTCTTGTCTTACGTTAATAGTATTATATTATTATTATCATCAGGATTAATATCAGTCACATGAAAAGTTAGATATATATTTAATAATTAGTTAAATGTATTTCTTAACCACGTAACATTGAGGTTTGATTATGAGTAAATTAAGTTACAGGATCGCCTCATAGATTCGATTCAGGTCTCAACCAAATAATATGAAAAGCAAAAATAATATTTTGAAGCTAAAAAAAAATCTTCAGCTTAGGAAATCACTAGAAGTAACATTAAAACAGCCATGTTAGTCTAAACCGATATTACTAATATGAGACAATAGTATCACCGTACTAAGCACCGTTAAGCAATGTAAGCTTTATTAAAAGAAAATGAAAGAACTCGTAAGTCTTAATATAGAACAATAGTATTACTTTTATCATAACCCAATTACTTAAAAGAGTTGCGTTAGTCCACAAGTCAGTCAACTAAAATAGTTAAGTACATAATAGTAGCGTTAACGTTAATTCCCAATCACATATCTCACTAACCAACATAACGCAAGTGTTTACACCGAACACACTTAACACACACTTATATAATCTGACAGTCACAATCCCATTATAATACTTCACCCCCGTCTTCCTCCAGCTGCAAGTTCACCTTCCCAACTCCAAATGAGACTGATTTGAATGCCCACTACTCGGGTCTTATATACTATGCAATGATGGTGTAGGAACAAATCAGGAGGCGGGAGATGGTGCGCTCCTCGAGTTGCGTAGCAGGTGCGTGGTCCAAAGGACTCTCCTGGCGTCGATCATATGCTATGACGTATGATCGACGCCAGGAGACTCCATTGGACCACACAACTCGAGGAGCTGTGATTGGAGCGGGTACTACCCCCCGCCTCCTGATTCGTTCCTACACAATCATTGTTCAGTATATAAGACCCGAGTTGTGGGCATTCAAATCAGTCTCATTTGGAGTTGGGGAAGGTGAACTTGCAGCTGGAGGAAGACGGGGTGAAGTATTATAATGGGATTGTGACTGTCAGTCAGATTATATAAGTGTGTGGTAAGTGTGTTCGGTGCAAACACTTATGTTATGTTGGTTAGTGAGATATGTGATTGGGAATTAACGTTAACGCTACTATTATGTGCTTAACTATTTGATTGGGAATTAACGTTAACGCTACTATTATGTGCTTAACTATTTGATTGGGAATTAACGTTAACGCTACTATTATGTGCTTAACTATTTGATTGGGAATTAACGTTAACGCTATTATTATGTACTTAACTATTTTAGTTGACTAACTTGTGGACTAAAGCAACTCTTTAAGTAATTGGGTTATGATGAAAGTAATACTATTGTTTTATATTAATACCTACGAGTTCTTTCATTTTCTTTGAATTAAGCTTACATTGCTTAACGGTGCTTAGTACGGTGATGCTATTGTCTCATATTAGTAATATCGCCTTAGACTAACATGGCTGTGTTAATATTACTTCTTGTTATTTCCTAAGCTGAAGAATTTTTTTTTAGCTTCAAAATATTAGTTTTGCTTTTCATATTATTTGAGTGAGACCTGAATCGAATCTATGAAGCGATCCTGTAACTTAATTTACTTATAATCAAACCTCAATGTTACGTGGTTAAGAAATACATTTAACTAATTATTAAATATATATCTAACTTTTGATGTGACTTTGATATAAATCCTGATGATAATAATAATATAATACTGTTAACGTAAGACAAGAACCAAGAATAATTACATTAAATATAAATAAAAGGACATATAAGAAAACTATCCATTCATTTAAAAAAGGGTAAGAGACAGAAATATTCTTACTTTAATATTTATCTTTCAAGACTTTTTATAGAATTAATAGTCCTTCTTTAGATTATACTTCTTCGGTTCATAACCATAGCCTACTAAGCTTCGGTTAAATAATAATTCTTTATAAATACTACATGACTTTAATTAGTTTCAGTATTTTTCATAATTAAAGAGTATCAGTCAATAACGGGGGATGAGCAATATGTGGTGGTATATGAGTCTGGAAAAGATAGAATCATGTGGACTGTGGGGCTGTGTGAAAGAGGAGGTTAACTGTAGATGGGTGCTTGACTGTGGATAAAAGTAGGGAAAAACATGGTGTATTATTACTCGTCAATACGAGGGGTTATGGACACTATTATTTGACACAATTTCTTGCTGATCTAGTTGTCCCTGGGAACTGCGTTTTCTATGAAATATAGACCAAAGAAAAGCGGCAGTTCGTAGGGGTACTTCGTTATTGTTTCGAGGTAGATATAGACCATGGTAAAAAAAGGTTATCTATACAATCTCTGGTTGGGGTAAGAATTAGAGTTACTGCATGGTGGCTAACATCTTCAGTCATTATCTCGGTCTAGATCTTACAGGAATAATGGTTATATATCAATGGTGTACCCGTGGGTATAATAGTTTCTTATCAATTATGACATGGGGTTTAACATACTAATTCTCGGATGGAAGAACATACATAGATTTATGGGGGCGGTTGGTCTTCAGAAACTTAGTCTGGCAAGACAAGGTATTTTAAGGGGGCGAACATATTACTTCTCGGATGGAAGACATACATAGATTTATGGGGGCGGTTGGTCTTCAGAAAATTAGTCTGGCAAGACAAGGTATTTTAGGGAGTTACATATTACTTCTCGGATGGAAGAACATACATAGCATACATGGCTGTCTGAACTGGATGGCATTGGCTCAACCTAGGGACAGGGCATGGTTGTTTTAACCTGGGAGGAACATACATAGATTTATGGGGGGATTGGTCTTTAGAAACTTAGTCTGGAAAGACAAGGTATTTTAGGGTATGTTGATATTAATATCCTAACTTAGGGACAGGGCATGGGTGTATTAACTTAAGGTGTATTTATGTTCATCATCATGTAGGTAGAGGTGTAGGACACGAGGGGTAGTGTATACGCGAGGTGGGGGAAAGGGTTGTGAATTGTAAAGGGGTTGGTTTGAGGCTAGGCGCCGCGCCGCTCGTGACCTAGGATAGTGACCCTTAATGCGCTGGCCATAGGGGTGGCATTTCCCTACGATCGAACAGGTAGAGTGGTGTGTGTAGCGGGGCGTGAAGGATAAGTGGACAGGATGACCCAAAACAGGGGACCACTGAGCATAGGGTCACGTAGCAAAAATAGAGTAGTGTGGATTGTGGATACGAAGGAGGTGATTGGAAGACGTATAACAATTGTGGAAAAGTAAATGGAAGATATGAACACAATGGCGGATAAAAGATAATTAACCTAAGGATTGAATACATGCATGAATGACGACATTATAGCCGACGTCCTAATAAGATGATGAAACCTGGTTGGTCTGCACGTGGCACAATACGACAGAAGGACAGTGCCGCTATGTCGTATCAATACTGGTGGCATACTCCGGTTAATATTATATATACACTGAGTTACTAGAAGAACAAGGCAAGGGGGGGCGACTGAGCACGGGGGTACATATATCTATACTCGTCATGGAAAGGGAGATACGAGGTAGCTTTCCTGCATCTCTCCTGATAATCGTCTGCAGATTGGTCATAGTGAGTTTATCCGAATTAACAGGCCTAAATCAATACAATAACTGGCATAGGGTTATCGGGTGTATAGAGTCGTGGTTAAAGGTTGGGAATATATAGTTAGTGGATAAAACCACGGGAGGTTAGAGACATAGAATTGTTAGAATTGGGGGGCTATGATTGTTATATAACTAAATACAGGGCTGACGTAATCACGATCTGATTTGGTGTGAAATGGAAGTTAAGGTGTCTTAGATCGCCTGGAACCTACACAATGAAAGTATTATAGTCTGTATGGTGGTTACATAATTAAATACATACTTAGGTGGTATATTAAGAATATCAGTGAGTAAAGTATTGTGGTTTGTATATTAGAAGACTGTGATTGAGAGACGTATAATATGTGGAATGAATTGAGAGAGAAGGAGAGAGACCAAATCGGAAAAGGAAAAGGGGGCTGGGATCTCGTTGGGGATGGGAGTTTCGCTCTCAGGATTTTCGTTCCTGTGGCTCCTTAGGGTTGGAGGTTTCGCTCTCAGGTTTTTCGTACCACAGCGTTCCTGTGGTATTTTACTTCCGTCGCCTTTATATTAGGTACGACCTCGTACCTCAAGGTTGGAGTACGTAGGTTTGTTTAGGGGTGCCAGGTCAGGTCGGTGAGGGGGTTAGGTTGGAGGGAAATGGCAGCTTGTCGGTGAGGACGAAGATTACTGTCATCTCGACTAGCAACAGACTGTTCAGAAAAGAGAGACAAAAACTTAAAACATTTTATCCTGGAATGTGAATAATATAATGAAATTAGGAACAAAAAATACTCAGGCCATATATCTAAGACACTGGAAACTAATAGGAGAGTTACTATTCAAGAAAGAAGGGAACGAGGGAAGAAAATACATAGATGTTGGAAAAGGAGAGAAAAGATGATAAAATAACTTGATGAAAGGACAGATAATTAAGAACACAGGAAAATTAAGAAGAGCTAAAGTGTTTAACAAGGTATAAAACAAATTTAAAAGATAGTCAGAAAAGTGTAGGTTAACAAGAAAAGTAGTATGACTAAGGGAAAAAAATATAATATATACAGTATATGGAAAACATGTAAATTTAAGAAAGAACAGATAATTAAGAACACAGGAAAATTAAGAAGAGCTAGAGTGTTTAACAATGTATAAAACAAATTTAAATGATAGTCAGAAAAGTGTAGGTTAACAAGAAAAGTAGGATGACTCAGGGAAAAAAAATATATAATATATACAGCATATGGAAAACATTTAAATTTGTAGAATCATGCCATATCGCTTAGGAATTGAAAACAATCAAAACAAAAAAATCACATGGAAAATTCCAGTACAATAACATCCTCATCATCATCAAGGGGCCCCCCCCCTTGGAATTTAGGATCGCCGTTAGTCTTGGTGAAGGTCTGGTGTATTGGTAGGGGTGGTGGTGGTGGTTGTGGCTTTGACCTTGGGGGTTCACTTTCACTTTGGAAGGGAGGGGTGGATATACCGTTAGGTCTGCCGTTAGGAATGTGGGTCTGGGTGAGAGCTGGCCCGGGGCCAGTTTTGGAGGGAGGTTTAAATGGTTTCGGTCGGGGGTAGTGATAGGGGGGGTTTAAAGGTGAAACGGGAAGGTCGAGTCGGGGTTGTTGTTGCGGAAGAGGTTGGTGATGGGGAGGGGTTGAATTGTGTAGAGAGTTGTGGTCGTGAGTGGTTAGGCTGGCAGGGTGGGAATTGGTGGAGGTTGAAAGTTTAGCTGGGCTAATGATGTTGGGAGACCGACTGGTGAGCAGGTGTTCGGTACGCATGAGGGGGGGGAAATCACTTTGGTGGGGGTCACGCGTGAGGGGGGGATTAACGGCGCGTGTGGGAGGATCAGAGTGGTGAGGTGTGAGTGATCTAGGAAACGGAATTTGTTGGTGGGACTGGGGAGGATTGGTGGGGGAAGAGTTAGGCATAGAACATGGGTTATTGGGGGAGGACTGATGTACTGATTTGTGGTTGTTAAAAGTACGAATTTGGGGAATTTTCTGGGTGGCAGTCACGGTCTGTTTAGATGTTATCTGGGATTGGTGAGTTTGTCTGTCATGAGAGGGCGAGTCAAGTGTGGGATTTTGAAGTGTTCTAGGGGTGTGAATTGTGTGGGGGTGGAAGGGAGCTACTGACGGAAAACTGTCACAAGGGGAATTTTGTTGGTTGTGGAATAGCTGAACATTTCTGGGGGCATGGGGGAAACATTGTTGGGTACATAGGTCGGCATTTTCCCTGGAAACACGTGCACATAAATATTTGATAGAATTCTTGTTACATACATCAGAGTCTGTCCTGGAAACATGGGAGGATTGATCCTGGACAGATGGGGGTCTGGGTGATTGACAGCTAAATTGTGGGGATGAGGTGAGTAGGTCAGTTTGGAGAGATTGTTGCGGAAGAGATTTGTCCCGAAAAACAATGGAATTTGGTAGGATGGATGAAGGAGACATTGATGGAGATTTTGGTTCTGGTGCTGGATTATTGGGGCAGAGGTAGGTTGGTGAGCGGGGGTGTTACTGGAGGTGGATTCAAGAGCGGTTCGGGTAATGTTGGAGAGGGTGACAAGGGAGGGGGGGAATAGGAGGTAGGCGGAGCTGTAGCATTCTTGGTTGATGCGGGTATTTGAAGGGGTTCACCGAGGTTGGGCATGGGGGGGGGGGGGGGGTGAGGTTGACAGTTTTGAGGGGGGGACAGGTGATGAATATGAGGAAGTGAGAGGCGTGACAGGTTGTTGAGGGATTGACGGGGGTGAAGGTTGGTCTTGGGTGACAGGGGCATGTGAGAGAGTGGAGGGGGGGCTCATTTTCTGACCAGCATTTTTTATGGGTGACATTGAAAAATAATTGGTTACTGTAGGGGTGACCATTTCTGCATGCTGTGGTTTGTTGGCAGGCATAGAAAAAGGATGGGGTTTATGGGGTAACACAATTGATGGAAGATTATCGTTGGTGGATGGCTGGGCAGGGGAAAATTTAGGGATGGTCAGAGAGGATACAGGCAAGGAAGAGTGCACTGGGGTTGGACTTTCACCGGAAGTCATTTTGGAAGGGTGCACAGAGTTTTCTTTAGGGGGATGGAGGGACTTATCGATGATAGTGTTCAGTGGAGGAATACATTTACTTTCTTGGATAGGGGCTGAAGGGGTGGATAGGGGATTCATCGAACTGAGTTGGCATCTTTCTCTGATGGAGAGCATATGTTCTTCGAATGAGCCGTATGGGTCGAGATGGGCAGTGATGTGGGGTGGGAGGATGTCTAACAATGTGGTGAATAAGATTTCATTTTGTTGCTCGTCATCTTCATAGCTATACGTGGTCCTAACGTATCTGTAGAGTTGTATGAGGGTCACATTGATATCCCCTTCATACTTGATCTCGTCGACTTTTATTATTTTGGGGGCGACGAGGGAACCCAAAAGTGGCCCTAAGGTCCGGATCACGAGGGATCGAAACTGGTTCCAGGTAAGCTTTGGCGTTACCTGTTCAAACAATTTGGGAAACGGCTTTTCCCAACTGCATAATGTGCAATAATGCAACGGCGATTTTGTCGCGGTCATTTTGAAGTGCCACATCTAACACTGGCTTTACTATGTCTTAGTAAGTGGCGATATCATACGTGTTTACATCATACTTGGGAATGTGTGTGAGTGTAATAGCGAGCTGCCTTTTTTGCGATGTTTCCATGCTTCTACTGTTCCAAACTTGCAATGTAATGCAACCTTTTATCCGAATCAAGAACCACCGCTGCCGCCAGTGTTATGCCCTGCTTTTCTACAGGATTAACTTGGGTAATGTGAGTTCTAACTGACTGGGTATAGAAGGCACGCACAAAACAAGGTATGAGGAATAGAGAACACAAAAGAAACACACGGTAACAAGACACACGATCACGTTTATTGATATACCACTTCTGAATACTCGTGCAAGACAATATAATAGAATTGATCAACACTAGCATAAGTGGATCTGGATGGAGCCTAGTCTCCCACTTCCAACGTTCAGGTATTAATCTTCTGATCACTGGCTTTAATTCACAAGTTTATATACTGGAGACCATCAATGTTACTTATAGATTCATATTCACTGTTAGATTTATTACTGGTAGCTCTGGTGCACAAGTAGTAGTTCACAGACTAGATTAGACACGCGTATTTTAGAGCACGGGAATTCTAGTAACCTCAGGGGGTACTGATCTAAGTTTTATATTTTTGTATCAGAAATACATAGAACGCAAATCAGTGGGCGAACATTCAGATATCACTAGGGTTTCACTTCTATGTAATAATATCTGGGTATATGGGTAATTACGAGAGTTAATATCGCCTGTTAATTAATGAACACTGATACGCTTAGCACTTCCTAATGGAATGGTTATATATGAATTATACTGGGGCAAAGATATAGCCACTTCATAGAAATATTAATAAGTGAATCTCTAAATAGCACTGCAACAATGTAGTACTGATAGAGTGAATCTTGGGTAGTATTTGATTGGTCTGGTCCTGGTTATCTTGCGTCCGTGATGTTGGGGGCTAACGACTCGTTCCGCGGCCGTCCAGGTGGTCCATATGTAGGAAGTTCTCAAGTACGTGGACAGGTCCTTCTATCCAAATCTGCCACGGAGTCTGCTGGCTCTGGAACCCAATTCTCAGCAATCAACAAGGATAGAGCTCGAGGTTGACTCTGGTGACCAACCTGGGTTGGTGTCTATCTTTCAACTGATTTTACTGGGGGCTGGAGCTGGGTTTATAGGCTCGGTTTTGGACCCTGTAGGCCATAGGGATCTCGGAGTCTTAGGGAATTATTTGAGCTCTCAATAGATATGGGGACTAGGTAAGGTGGTGATTACTGTTGTGGCACATGGCTATAGGGAGCCTTCATATTGTGATATAACTGAGCCTTAGTAAGAGGTACTATTTTGGCTATACTGGAAGTATTGAGGGGAGGGAGACTGGATCTACTTTGCGAGGAGGATTGGGACAGCTGTGATAGGAGCGTCTCTCTTAGATTGTTCAATCTTCATTCTATGGTATAGCTGAGGTGCTAATTTAGTTATCAGAGTATGCAAGAAAGGTTAATGGGTTATTGTGAGTTAATAGAGGTTAGTAAAGGTGTTAGTCATGCATGGTTAGTTCATTGACAGGAAGAATTCCTGTGCTACCTGGCAATGACCCGGAAGTCAAAACAGGGGTCAGGTATACCTCCGCAGGGGTCGGGGTCTCCCTCCTCGGGTGGGTAAAAAGGGGGAGGTGCGCGTCCTCTCTCTGTGATGGTCGTCCGGGCGGCTGTGGCTGGGGGCTTGCCATATTACAAGTGTTTGTAATAACCCTCTGTTTATGAGACAGATGTGGGTGTTCGTAATACTAAAACCAAAGGTGCCTTGACCAGCTGGTTTAATTGGTTGGGTTGTTAATTGCATGGTTTGTTGGATGTGGGGGAGACTGGGTTGCTAACTCTGCCACATTTATCTGGAAGTATGGCAATAGAAGTTAGTCACTGGCGAGGCGGCTAGCCTCGCACTGACGATCATTTGGTACAGGGTTGTGAATGGGTTGTGAGGGAATAGATGGCATGCAAAGGGTTAGTAAAGTTCTAATGTTGTTCCGTCCTACTAAAGGAAGGTAGGCTGGATAGGAGTATATAATTATATAAAAGGTTGGAGAATGTTAGCAACGGAAAAATCAAGGATATTCAGGAGGTATCGCGGAGAGGCTAGGTCGGAAAGGAGTGGAGGAGCGTGGGGGGTTAATGAGAGGGAGAGAATTAAGAAGGGCTACGTGGAAGTTTGACCCTAAGGTCTCTGGGCGTAGGGGTGGCATTAGCCCACAGTTGGTATCGTAGCCTGGGGGTTAATGACAGGGAAAGCATGTTAGCCAAACGCTACCGGGGGATGAGCAATATGTGGTGGTATATGAGTCTGGAAAAGATGGAATCATGTGGACTGTGGGGCTGTGTGAAAGAGGAGGTTAACTGTAGGTGGGTGCTTGACTGTGGATAAAAATAAGGAAAAACATGGTGTATTATTACTCGTTAATACAAGGGGTTATGGACAGTATTATTTAACACGATTTCTTGCTGATCTAGTTGTCCCTGGGAACTGCGTTTTCTATGAAATATAGACCAAAGAAAAGCGGCAGTTCGTAGGGGTACTTCGTTATTGTTTCGAGGTAGATATAGACCATGGTAAAAAAAGGTTATCTATACAATCTCTGGTTGGGGTAAGAATTAGAGTTACTGCATGGTGGCTAACATCTTCAGTCATTATCTCGGTCTAGGTCTTACATGAATAATGGTTATATATCAATGGTGTACCCGTGGGTATCATAGTTTCTTATCAATTATGACATGGGGTTTAACATACTAATTCTCGGATGGAAGAACATACATAGATTTATGGGGGCGGTTGGTCTACAGAAACTTAGTCTGGCAAGACAAGGTATTTAAAGGGGGCGAACATATTACTTCTCGGATGGAAGACATACATAGATTTATGGGGGCAGTTGGTCTTCAGAAACTTTGTCTGGCAAGACAAGGTATTTTAGGGGGTTACATATTACTTCTCGAATGGAAGAACATACATAGATTTATGGCTGTCTGAACTGGATGGCATTGGCTCAACCTAGGGACAGGGCATGGTTGTTTTAACCTGGGAGGAACATACATAGATTTATGGGGGGATTGGTCTTCAGAAACTTAGTCTGGCAAGACAAGGTATTTTAGGGTATGTTGATATTATTATCCTAACTTAGGGACAGGGCACGGGTGTATTAACTTAAGGTGTATTTATGTTCATCATCATGTAGGTAGAGGTGTAGGACATGAGGGGTAGTGTATACGCGAGGTGGGGGAAAAGGTTGTGAATTGTATTGTATTGTATGAGGCTAGGCGCCGCGCCGCTCGTTACCTAGGATAGTGACCCTTAATGCGCTGGACATAGGGGTGGCATTCCCCTACGATCGAACAGGTAGAGTGGTGTGTGCAGCGGGGCGTGAAGGAAAAGTGGACAGGATGACCCAAAACAGGGGACCACTGAGCATAGGGTCACGAAGCAAAAATAGAGTAGTGTGGATTGTGGATACGAAGGAGGTGATTGGAAGACGTATAACAATTGTGGAAAAGTAAATGGAAGAGATGAACACAATGGCGGATAAAAGATAATTAACTTAAGGATTGAATACATGCATGAATGACGACATTATAGCCGTCGTCCTAATAAGATGATGAAACCTGGTTGGTCTGCACGTGGCACAATACGACACAAGGACAGTGCCGCTATGTCGTATCAATACTGGTGGCATACTCCGGTTAATATTATATATACACTTAGTTACTAGAAGAACAAGGCAAGGGCACGGGGGTACATATATCTATACTCGTCATGGAAAGGGAGATACGAGGTAGCTTTCCTGCATCTCTCCTGATAATCGTCTGCAGATTGGTCATAGTGAGTTTATCCGAATTAACAGGCCTAAATCAATACAATAACTGGCATAGGGTTATCGGGTGTATAGAGTCGTGGTAAAAGGTTGGGAATATATAGTTAGTGGATAAAACCACGGGAGGTTAGAGACATAGAATTGTTAGAATTGGGGGGGCTATGATTGTTATATAACTAAATACAGGGCTGACGTAATCACGATCTGATTTGGTGTGAAATTGAAGTTAAGGTGTCTTAGATCGCCTCGAACCTACACAATGAAAGTATTATAGTCTGTATGGTGGTTACATAATTAAATACATACTTAGGTGGTACATTAAGAATATCAGTGAGTAAAGTATTGTGGTTTGTATATTAGAAGACTGTGATTGAGAGACGTATAATATGTGGAATGAATTGAGAGAGAAGGAGAGAGACCAAATCGGAAAAGGAAAAGGGGCATGGGATCTCGTTGGGGATGGGAGTTTCGCTCTCAGGATTTTCGTTCCTGTGGCTCGTTAGGGTTGGAGGTTTCGCTCTCAGGTTTTTCGTACCACAGCGTTCCTGTGGTATTTTACTCTGCATTACAGTATTGTGATTGTACCATTGAAGCCACACTCACTGTGGACGGTTGCGGTGTTTAAACCTGTATGTATGTATGTATTAATCTAATGTACTGTACCCAACTGCACTATGAATAGCCTACCATAATGCTTAAGCGAAAGGAAAGAATATTTTATAGGGCACAGATTACTTAGGAGTTAAAACTGACACTAACTGACTAAAATACACACCCTGGAGCTGAATTATAAAACAAATCAAGAAAGCCATTATTAAGGGTGTGTAGTCAATTCTTACTTTCTAATGTCAACTTTAATTTTGGTCTAGGTACACTGCTACAGGCACTGTACCACCAGACATATTATATTTGATTAACCCGGGAACTGCGGGGAAACTCTTAAGAGTTCCCCCGGCGGATTGCGGGGAGACTCTTATGAGTCAGAGAAAAAAAAAAAAAACTTTTGACATCGAAAACAAAAATATATAGTTATATTTTTTTATTTTTTTATTTTTTGTTTGGCCCCTGGGCCATGCAAAATCTCAGTCCTCTACCTCCCCTCCTTCCCCACTTTCCTCCTCTCCTTCAGTGATCACCTATTTTCCCTGTTATTCCCTTATTCTGAGGTATATTTTCGTGCTAACATTAGAAATCCTTTTTTTTTTTTTTTTTTTTTTTTTTTTTTAAGCGACAATGAACGGAGGAAGGAAAAACACAGATAAAACAAAAAGGTCCATGTGCCTAAAGGCATCCTCCATTCATAAAATGTTTGTAACAACTGGATTTAAACATTTGTAGATTGTAAGTTTGTGGAAAGCAATTCGAGGGAAGTGAATTCCAAAGAGTAGTAGCTCTGGGGATAAATGAATTCTGATAAGCAGAAGTCCTGCATTGTGGAGGAGAAAGTGTAAATTCATGGGCGCTCTCAGCTGCCCTAGTTCTACGGGGAAAGATGTGGAGAGGCGGCACAATTGAAGCAAGTTCCTCGGAACAATTGCTGTGAAAATATCTGTAGAATAATGCAAGGGATGCATTATGTGGTCAGGGTGTGTTATGTGTTGCAGGGTGTGGTCATCACTGATAGCAAGCGAATGCAAGAGAGAGAGAGAGAGTATCGATCGACTGTGTCTCAGTGGCCTTGGGGGAAATTGGCGGGAAAGCAGCTTGCCTCACCCATACATTATACAACTCGCGGGCTATATCTCCGATTTTGACCATCCAAACGCTGTTTTCACTCGTTTTATTGTTGTTTCAGGTTAATACCTTTATAATCAACCCATAATAGGCGCATATGGATAAGTATTAATGTTATTAATGGTACAATGAATATTTTAGTGACGGAAACACCTCAAATACATGCGCACAGGGAGAGGTGTCTAATTACCCCCATGCGCACTTCAGAGGTTAAGGAAAGTGTAGAATTGACCACTTGTGAGTGTCAGGCTATAAGGAAGTTGGAGCTGTAGACATCGATAGCAAACAGAATTGCAATATTAATGCAGGTTTCTGATCGCCAAAGAGTATGTTGAATTGGATTTCATGTATTTATAAATGAACTACAACAGTATTTTAGCTGGTAATTCTGCTAAATATCGATATCTACAGCTCCAACTTCTTTAGACTGTAGAACGAAACTCGCAAGTGGTCAATTGACTGGCAGGATCCCAAAATCACATGAATCAGAGCCATCCAAGACGGTCAAACTTTTAACATAGTCTCCAATCAAAGCTTTTAAGTAATATGGGAACTTATTGAGAACAAAATTATCGTATCGAAATAACATTACAACCAGAAGAAAAATGTCTTGTAGATTATATTTGTAGGTAAAAGCCTTGTTTGATGATATTAACCTAATAAGTGCGATAGGACTCACGGAAGGCACGGTATTTAAACGTGTAAAAAACAAAAAATTCAAATGCCGTGCCAGGAAATGTCTAAAAATTGGATGACACATAGAAAATAGTAGTATCTCCCTGTATCACATCCTCCACTCCCCCCCCCTCCCCCCCCCCCACACTTTTATACCCCACACACCCTCCCTAGGCTCCCTCGCTCAACTTGACCTTTTATTTTCTCCATTTATTTGCAGTCCATGGGTCAATGTTCCTCCTATCCCATGGTCAGAATAGACTGTTCGTTTGCTTGTTCTGTCACTGGTCTTCATTGTTTTTCTTTGTTTCCAGGGAGCGGACAAGAATGGGACAGCCCCCGACGGAACAAGCTACCTAGTCGCTGCTGAGAAGGACGAGATTAAGGCGCTGCTAAGATAAGGCGGGATCATAGATAGACTCAGTACACCTTCATGATTACACACACTACTTTAATTACTTTTTCATAACCATGTGCCCACACACACACACACACACTACTTTTACATGATCATATTTACGCATTTAATGCGCACACCACTCCTACTTGGATCACGACGTACACCTCATACTCTTATTACACATACTCATTTAATGCGCACACCACTCCTACTTGGATCATGACGTACACCTCATACTCTTATTACACATACTCATTTAATGCGCACACCACTCCTACTTGGATCATGATGTACACCTTATACTCTTATTACACATACTCATTTCTTTTACATGATTACACTGACAGAAAAACTTCTTAAGTACACATAGACACATGCTACTTTAGCATAAATCATGAACTACAACTTTTTCATACAGCAGTCTTACCTATATACGGTAATGTACAGGTAGTCTGAAATACACGGTAATTCACTAAGTCTCAGTTTTACCTACATAAAAACATACTAGCTTGCTTGCATATATACTGTGCATTCACAATTAGATGTCCATACAGTATGCACACACATAGGCAGTCATTAAATAAGTAATTAATTGACAAAGACATATAACTTATAGGGGTCTAATGTCCTGATCCCTCAGTGACTGGGACAATGATAGATTTGTTCATGCCAACCAATATGAACACACACACACGAACACATACATACATGCAGTCATTCGATAATACAGTACATTCATTCACACCAACACCATCTATCAACTATCAAATCTTTAATCAGAATAGAAGAAGAGGATTGATTATTTTAGCCGATTTGTGGTGAGTGTGATTCTTACGTTTACGGCTGTTCCCCGTGTCTTTCCTCCAGGGCCGAAAATGGGTGGCAGGCATTTTAACCCTCCCAGCTCCGGCAACTTAATTATCTAACTTATGGTCAGACATTCTCTAATTTGCCATGAAATACCAGGCTGGGCGAGTTTTCGAAGCCTTGTGTTTTTCTGTATTTTTATCCACCAGAATGCTGTTTATTGTGATGTATCATATGTCAATGGAAAGAGGAATATTTATAGTACATGATAAAACAAAACAAAATGTAAATAAATCGAAATATGAAAGTGTAAATGAGTCCGGAATACAATTATTTCCCATGCAATTGTCTTCACACCGTTTTATCTCTAAATTGTGAGTGATGACCATATATTTTTATTTGCTTAAATAATATTTTTTTTTTCTCCTCTTTCCAAATCTAAAAACAGAAATTGTTTATCTTCAATAGTTCTCAAACAGTGACCGAAAAAAATAAAATATGATTTTGATTGATATGGTTTATAACATTTTCGATTTATTTCGTTTTTACGAAGTGTATGGTCTTAAATTTAGGCTGTATGAATACGGCAAATAATGCTGATGAGTATAAAAAAAATAGAAGTTCCTACGACAACTAGAAATTCCTACGACAAATACTTTTTGCGCTATGAATATTTGAAATGAAGAGCCAAAATGCGAATATTTATTAGTGGCCCCTCCATCATTGACGAACATGCCTATTACATAAGGCATCCTCTTCAAACACTAATCCGCCGTAGTTTGAATCTACCGCGCAGAGCATTTAAAAAACTGAGGAGCCTTCATCATGAGCGCACGCGACCTCACTCATGGCTTCAGTCATTATGAATTGGGTTCTCACTACGAAAAAACTTCGTAAAAAATAAAAACAAAAAGAAAATAAGAATAACTATCCAATAAGCTTTCCATCATATCGTGGATGTACTTGTGTGGATTTCTGACCAGACGCTGATTCAGGCGTCATTCCTCCTTCTTTGCTCTGCGCTCAGCCTGCCCGGACGTTCCTTTCAGGCTCCGCTGGTTCCGCATTCGTGGCGTCCCTAGTGAGTTTTTTCTCATTTGTTTACTCTGGGATGTATCGAGTAAGGTTAGGATAGGCGTAGCAGGAGTGTCCTGGGCTGGTTGCCCGCAGTGCAATGTATTTTGGGTCGTATGTATGGGGCATCTATTTCGGATGTACCCTCGTGGTCCTGTTGTGGACACGTGAACTTTTCACAGTTTGGTTTAGTTGGTGATGCAGGCGGCTTTCATTACGCGTTAATTATTGCTGCCTTTTATCCTTCTGATGAGGTAAGCTGTGTGTTTGCTGACGTTCCCAGCGTATTTTTCTTCACTTAGTGAAGTTTTTTCTGGGTCCGTGTCAGGCTTCCCGGGGTTGGGAAGTTATCGCTTCGGTGGTGTGTTGGCGGTGGTTCCTGTTGTGATATTCCAGTGTGTGTTTATATTTCAACTATTTTCATGCCGTCTACCTAGGCCTAGCCAGCCGCTCGTAGCTTTGCCACATGTCTAGTGTTATTATTTATTTTATAAATATGCCCTACTGTGTCATGTGTATCCGGGTTTTAGTTGTGTATTGGCTAATTCCTCGGACTATATTTGTTTCCTGGTTTAGTTGTGTATTGGCTAATTCCACGGATTATGTTGTGACCTTGGTTAGTCGTGCGTGTCTCTCCTCGTGTCGTTTTGTTCAGATGGTGTCTGTTCAGGGTGGGGTTTGCCTTCCGGCGGGTTTTTCTCGGTTTCACCGTGAAAAAACCTGACCGATGAGCAGTGTTAGGCCACACGTGGTTGTTAACACTGGCTGGTTCCCCGGCGAGGGGAGGTGTCTGTGGCTCTCCAGGACTGCGTATCTGTGGGTGCCTGGTTTCAGGCCTCCTTTATATTTCCCGGCGGGATGGCTGTACCCATCCTTACATATATATTTAGTTATATATAAAGAAACGACGTTCGTGAGAACACTCGTTTTTTATAGGTTTTTCTACCTGGTTTACGACAAACCACGGGGAAAACCTAGCTGTTGTTTAGGCGTTCCTCCCCGGCGATCTTTTACAAAGTGGTGGGGTCAGGAACTTGTGGGGTTAACTTTTAGACTTCTCACCCGGCGGGTGCACCTTAGCAGGGTGGGATAAAACGACTTAGGTCTCTTATAGTTAACCATTCCATGTGAGTGATACTCTGTGTATCGCCGCCTTTACTCTTACGGCATTTGAAGGATCAGTGAGGTTTAACCAAATCGATTTCCACACCCGGCGGGTGTCCCTAAGTATAGGAACTAAGGAATTTATAAACAAATTCAATTTCGATTAACCTTAATTGGGTGATACTTTCAGTATCGCCGCCTTCTATTTTTACGACGATCGTTTGGGACAATTCGTTAAAAAATCAGATCTCGTATATTCCTGCCCTGGGCTATTCTACTAAAATATTTCAAGGGCCGGCGTCTTTATGAGGGGGGGCTTTGTTACAAAATTGAATCTTGAGACAGTCACCACCTCCTACAGACTATTAGTGCCATACTGGACCATTATATCAGAGGGTATTCTTCATGTTCTTAGCTAAGAAGACTTGTTTAGCCTCTTTATACCCAGCCGCGTGGCGAGATGTGTTAGCTGTGTCTTTGCATCCCGTTACCCGGCGGGTTATTAACACTTGTATGCGAACACTTGGGTTAACCTTATGAGCATTAATTCCTGGAAATTTTCTTTATTTTTCCAGAGCTGAGCTCCGGCGGACCAATACAGACCCGGCGGTAGTTCCTCTCACCAGTCTCTGTCATGGCTAATGTCACCCCAGTTTTTGCCCTGTGCATTACCCCTACTTGCGCGGGTATCCCAATTTTTGCACATACCCTTTGCATAAGGTGTGTTAGATGTCTAGACCGTTCAAGGGGTCTCTGGGTTACACGTAATTGTTCTTTTTGCTCCCAATTAACCAATAAAGTCCTGTGTGACAATGACAAGACCGCGGCGGTAGCGTTGAGAGAGGTCAGACAACAAATGTCGGCCTACACTACCATTGTCGCACATAAGTCACTTCAATGTGACAACGTCCCACTTTGGGATAAGTTGCTGTCAGAGCACCCTCCCCCTAAACGTACCTCTAGAGTAAGGGGTTTTAAGCCGACAGAGACTAGCCAGGATTCTGTATCGTCTGTGGAGACGTTTAAACGCCCGAGAGAGCCTACTCCCCCGGCAGCCACCTCCTCGTCGCAGGCGAGATCGAGGTCAAGGTCTCCCCTCAGACAACGGTCTTCAAGTCGGGCCTCTTCCCCGGCTAGTAAGAAGTGCAAGACTGAAGCTTCCCCCAGGGACCATGGTGGTGATTCTTCCAAACCTAGGTCCAGTTCGCGGTCACACCGTAGCCACAAATCCTCCAAAAAGGATTCCCATAAGAAGTCCTCTCGACATTCTTCTAAGTCTAGTGCATCTCATCGTACCTCTACACCTGACAATGTTTCTGTTACAGCCTCAGAGTATAGTGAAGCGCCTGTCCCTAAACAAGATTTACCTATTGATATTTTAACCCTAGAAATGGAGAGTTCAGGATATTCAATAATTGAGAATGTTTCAGACTCTCAAGAGAGCGTAGGCCAGAGCCTCGGTGTTTGGCGTTTTGCTCAGCCAGGGTCTGTCCATCCACGTCCGACTCATACGAGTCACACAGTAGCCGATGTCCACAGGGACGCGGCGACCCCATCCTCTATCCCTGATTTATCTTGGAAACAAGGTGCCCCTGCCTCGGCGGGGTCTTCTCAGGAGGATCGGGAGGGACAAGATGAAGTGTCATTAATTTCAGATAGGGAAGGACAAGGGTCAGGCTCAGGCCTGGACGCCGCCCATGATAATACTAATTCACCTGAAAGTTCTGCACCTAACCAGTTTGTTACAGCACAAGAAATTGATGGGTTACTTACTCATGCTCTATCAAAATTCTTTAATCAACAACGAGAAAACCCCACAATGGACTTGGGGGCTCCCTTGACAGGTTCTGCGGTACGGCCTCTGATAACGTCAATCGATTTATCTAAGATTCCTAACCCTCCTACTCTGTCACCGGCAGGGAGCTCTAAGCCAGCTACGGCGGCATTCACTACGTCAAATGTCAGGGTCATTACGGATGTTAATCCACCCCCTCTAGACAAAGCGCCTCTTAGAAAGGTAGCTATGCCCCTGCTTTATGGGCCAGACGAGTCATGGGTCCCTTTGAACCCCTCTAAGCCAGAGCTTGCCCAGCCTACCTTGTCAGGGGAACTCCCGGTACCACGTGAGTGGTTTATCCAGGGAAATAAGTCTAAGAAATTAAGGGCATTGGATGCCTTGGGTAATGTTTTGGATGTAAATATCAAGGCTATACCTAGTTTTATTATCAGGATTATTTTGTTTATGCATCTAAGCCTGCTTTACCCCCTGCCTCAGCTTCAAAACTCTTTTCAGACTGGTCTAAGCTGGATGGGTTTAATGATATTAAGGCTCTGTTGGCTATTACTCCTGAACTAGATTTACAGACCGTCACAGACGAGACAGCTAATCCAGTGTTGAAGGTGGGACAGTTAGGACCAGGACCTTGGGTGGATTGGGAGGTAGAGGCTCAGAACTTTGCAACCACTTTCACTTCTAAATCTTCCCACCAGATCCCTCAGGATACACATTCATGGTTCTCAATGCCGGTAGGTTCTGCCGGCGGAGTTCCGTCAGCTTTATTTTCCTTTTTAGCTGCCCCTAAGATTAATCTTTGTGAACTAAAGGAACCATTCATTACCCCTACCCCTTCTCACCTAGACAGAGAATTTAGGCTTAGGGGAAAAGCTTTCCGCCTGTTTTCACAGTACATAGTTTCTCAACAGGTGGCTAAGTCTTTACTCAGGTCTACTCAGGCAATCGCAGACGCGGATGCTCGAAGATCAGTTGAATTATCCCGGCGTCTGATTCTTCAGTCGTCAATTCAATCCTTAGGTGACATACGCACAGCCTTACTTGAGGCGGTGCGAGCACGACAGGATCTTAGAATGTCATTAGTTCGCAAGCTGCCTGATCGCATTGCTAACCAGGTGGTTATGTCCCCAGTACTTACACCTTCTTTAATGTCCCCTGATGTATG
This sequence comes from Paralithodes platypus, assembly GCA_032716605.1. Taxonomy (NCBI): domain Eukaryota; kingdom Metazoa; phylum Arthropoda; class Malacostraca; order Decapoda; family Lithodidae; genus Paralithodes; species Paralithodes platypus. The sequence continues at coordinate 41,794,266 of CM064519.1, forward strand.
GCGAACAGTGTTTAACATGGCACAGGCCGTGAAGCACAGTCCCGCACAGGCTAAGAAACCCGCATTTAACTTCCCCAAACCTAAGCCTCCTACTAAAGCTCAGCCAGGGGGTTCTAAGCCGTTTCTTCCGCCTAAGTCCTCCCAATCCCCCCTGGGTCAGTTCAGGCATAGACAGAGAGGGTTTTCAGGACAGAGGGGACGCGGCCAGTATAAGCCGGGTCAGGGCCAGTCTTCGGCCCACACCAGCCAGCCGGCGAAGCGGCCAACACCACCAAAACCACCATCAAAAAACTAAAGTCTTTCTCACTCCCAGTGCCTACCTTAGAGCCGGAGGAACCGAGGGAAGTACAGCCGGCGAACCCTTGTCTGCTAACTGGGTCGTTCCGAACGTGTCACCAAGCATGGCCGTTAAAAACCTGGGCACGGATGGTGGCACGCAAAGGCATCACTTGGCAGTGGCTCCGGCGACCTCGCTTACGTCAGCCGACAACGGCAAATTGTGTTTCATTAGAGGTGGAGCTGCTGGTCCAGGAGATGATTGCCAAGAATGTCATCATCCCGGTACCCCCAGAGTACCCTGTATTCACGTCAAAACTGTTTTTGGTTCCCAAACGGGACAGTGTTCAGATGAGGCCGGTCGTAGACCTGTCGTATCTGAATCTTCACATTTACAACGAGTCTTTCAGAATGTTAACAGTTCATCAAATCAGGCTAACACTTCCGCCGGGTGGCTGGATGTGTTCCCTAGACCTGACAGACGCCTATTGGCACGTGTCGGTCAACAAAAGATTTCAAAGGTTTCTGGCCTTGAGGATCAGGCACCAAAATTTTGTTTTTCAGAGGATGCCGTTCGGTTTGAACCTAGCACCTCGATTATTCACAAAACTAGTCAGGCAAGCCCTGATGCCATTGTTAAAACAGGGAATCAGAGTGTTGTGGTATCTAGACGACTGGCTGGTGGTGGCAGAGACACAACAATTATGCATAAAACATGTCAATATCATTTTAAATCATGTCAAAACTCTAGGCTTCAAGGTAAATCTGGTAAAGTCAAACCTTGTTCCCTCAAGAGTAATTCAGTGGATAGGGCTGGTCTGGGACACCGCCGCTCTCACTCTGAGTCAGAGTGTGGACAATCGCAACAGGTTTCGCAGGAAACTGTTCAGGTTTCTTCACAGTCTGACTACGACACGAAGAGTCTGGGAGTCTCTGGTCGGCTCTCTCAACTGGATTCAGCTAACTGTCAAGTTGGGCCGGTTGAAAGTAAAACGATTAATATTGGAGGGCAACAAATATTTCCCACTCTTACCGGCGGGAAAATTATGGCCCATACCAAAATTAATCCACACCTTACTAGCGGTCTGGGCGAAGAGGGAAACATTGCACTCAATCATGTCATGGACCTCTCCTCCTCCAACGGTATGGGTAGACACGGATGCGTCAGGCACCATAGGGTGGGGATTTCAGTCAAATCAGGGGCACCAGGGTCAGGGACTTTGGTCCCACTTAGAAATCGCTCACATAAATGTCAAAGAGTTACTAGTCCCATTGTATTTCCTTCAGGCTCACGGCCCGGCGTTACGGGGCAAGTCAGTGGCCTTCAGAATGGACAATCTGAATGCAGTTCACTGTATTCAGAAACAAGGGTCAACGAGGTCAAGGAAGTTGCTACTCGTGTCGGAAGAGATTTTTGTTCTAGCCACCAGTCTAGATATTTATCTTCACGCATCTTATCTCCCAGGCGTAGCGAACGTCTGGGCAGACGCTCTGTCCCGGAGACAGAGCACGACAGTAGAATGGGAGCTCAAGCAACCCATTTTCGACCTAATGATTGCGGAGCTCTCCCATCCACAAGTGGATCTTTTTGCGTCCGAGGAGACTCACAAGCTCCCTCTATACCTCACCCGCCGGACGATAACGCCGGCAGGGGGGCCAGACGCCCTAGTGACAGACTGGAACAGATGGAGCTCCATCTATCTGTTTCCACCGCCAGATGCGTCACTAATGTGCCACGTAGTGAACAAACTACGAGTTTATCGAGGCTTAGTCTCGCTAATCGCGCCCCTGTGGCCGGCGCAGGTGTGGTGCCAGCAGTTAATAATGTGGTGCCCGGACCCGGTATCGCTCCCGGTCAGGTACTTCCACTTAGACACGATTGGCAACCTAGAGACCTCGCTGACTTTTGCATTATGGACATTCAGGAGGCCAAGTGGCTAGCACCATACGGTAGGGATGTGACCAATAAATTGCTCAATCAATATACTCAGTCTACTAAGCGACAATATCAATCTCATTGGAAAGCTTTTACTTCTTGGATTGTTAGAACGGAACAAACTGTACCCTCAGTGGCATTGGTTTTTAATTACTTGAACTATCTGTTTGAGCAGAAACGTTTATCTGTGGTTACTCTGAAGAATCACTTAACTGCGATTAGAGTGCCCTTTTTCGACCTTACAGGTCTATCCATACCGGTGGCGGAGGAAACAGGATTTATGAGAGCGTGTTTTAAACTCCGCCCACCTCCCCGTCAGCTCATGCCTACTTGGTCTCTGGACAAAGCTTTGTCTTTACTTCATTCTCGTCTGTATCAAAATACTGCAGACTTTGCTTTAATCTTAAAGAAGGCAGTTTTCCTTTTGGCTTTGGCCACCGGAAACAGAGTGTCTGAGCTGGCGGCGATGAGCAACACACCTAATTGTCTTAGGTTTGGTAGACTTAATGATTCAATTTCCATTGCACCCTCCCCGGCGTTTGTAGCCAAGAATGAGCATAGTGCACACGTGTTTTCTGAATTCACGGTGCCGGCGTTAAAAAGGGGAAAGGTGCATCATAATTTATGTCCAGTGCAAGCTCTAACCAAATATTTAAGAATAGCTCCTCATAACCCCCAAGGTGCTTTATGGGTAGCGAGTACGGGTAAACGCTTACTTAAACGGCGATTAGCCTCTCTTCTAGTAGAAGTCATTAAAGAGAGTAATCCCGGCGTTGTGGGTAGGGCCCACGATTTACGCAAGTGGGCGGCCTCTTTACGTTTCCTGAAAAACTTTTCAGTTGAAGATATTGCGTCCACACAGTTGTGGGCGTCTAATCATACGTTTCTCTCTAGATACTTGTCAGTTGCTCTAGACAAACCTTCCTTACCATGTATAGCTTTAAGGCAGAGGGTCTAGGTGGCCCTGCAGTCACTTATGTTTATTTTCAAGGAAAGGGGGGGGGGGGGGGGGGTGCAGTCAGTTGACATAGGACACCCTAGACCCCGCCGGAGTATGAGAACTGTGATACAATTTAAGGTTGAAATGTGATATGAAAATTTCTCTGAGAGAATTTGTGCTAGTACAAAGTTTAGTACAAAACAACGGTGTTGTTATAGTAGTTTTAGCTGCGAAAGCAATGTAACATTAGTTCAATGGAGTTCATTAGCAATTGATCTCCACATGTATTTTGGGGTTTATGATGTGCACATATAAACTTATAACTTATTATTTGTCACCACTCGTTGAGTGGGGTGCCTTTTGTAACTACAGATCTGTGTTCAGAATCTTCAGGGTTACCTATTTTTGTCAGGCAGGCTTCTTTGAAGCACGCACCTGCCTGAACCCCCTTTTTCTTGTATATTTCCGGCCTACGCCGTATTAAATACATTTTTCAAAAGTAAGAATACTATGTGGTTGTTTTTATTATCTGCTTTTCTAGAGTTATGATATGATTACGAATGTCCCCCTCCAGTCTTAGATATCAGGCATGTTCGTCAATGATGGAGGGGCCACTAATAAATTATAGGTTTGACTCCTGTAAGGAGATTAGGAAAACCTAATATTTAGTAGTGGCCCCGTAATCATTGACGACTGGGGCCCTCCCGACCGTCCCCTTCCCATTCGTTGATGTATTAAGGATTTTGGTTTACTTGATATGTCAGTGAAGGAGGAATGACGCCTGAATCAGCGTCTGGTCAGAAATCCACACAAGTACATCCACGATATGATGGAAAGCTTATTGGATAGTTATTCTTATTTTCTTTTTGTTTTTATTTTTTACGAAGTTTTTTCGTAGTGAGAACCCAATTCATAATGACTGAAGCCATGAGTGAGGTCGCGTGCGCTCATGATGAAGGCTCCTCAGTTTTTTAAATGCTCTGCGTGGTAGATTCAAACTACGGCGGATTAGTGTTTGAAGAGGATGCCTTATGTAATAGGCATGTTCGTCAATGATTACGGGGCCACTACTAAATATTAGGTTTTCCTAATCTCCTTACAGGAGTCAAACCTATAATTTACGCTTCACCCGTCTCTGTTCCGCCGACGCTAGCCGGGTTCCGAGCTGTTCCCCACCTCGTCGTTGCGTTATTTGCTTGGATACGTATATAACTGTATATATCACCGGAATCGGAAAATTGTGCTCTTTCTAATGGTGAAAACCAAAATAATATAGCGTAATTGGTTCGCGAGGTATGCACATTTGTTTCCATGCATTGTTATTGTTATGTAAATATATGAGAATGTTTATACAGTTGTATATCTTTGCCACAATGTACATCACTTTTATATAATTTTCCTTGCCAATAATTGTATAATGTTCATAGAACACATGTCAGTCATGAAGGTTGTCAATTTTACTTACATGATTTGGCCACAACCCTTTCCAACGAGAAGGGAAATGGCTCCTGGGTTGACAGTGAAAAAACAAAACAAGAAAGCCAGGTTATCTTCAAGTAATAAATTCAGAAATAATTCTATTGTACACCACAAATAAAATAATATATATATATATATAAATATATATATATATATATATATATATATATATATATATATATATATATATACAGTATATACAAGGTGTCAAACAAAATATAATGAATGGTAACAAAAATGTGTGTATGTGCATCAATACTCTAGGGGTTAACCAAGATTCCCCTCATTCACCAAAAGTCACAAGTAACATCTTATATACATGTATAGTTCGAATTATTCACTAAACACTTTCACTGGGTAGATGAAATAATCCATAATTGCCTGCCTATTTCCCCTCATTCACCAAAAGTCACAAGTAACATCTTATATACATATATAGTTCGAATTATTCACTAAACACTTTCACTGGGTAGATGAAATAATCCATAATTGCCTGCCTATAGCTAGGCATGGTGGGTCAGAGGGAGGGAGCCCAGAATTTAAAGGGCCGGGACCTTGCCTCACAGTCTGGGGGCCGGGAAACTACTGACTTAACAAAGGCCCGGGCTCCTCAGAGAGGGACTCTATGGTGGTTGCTAGATACTTCCTTTTGTAACTTACTAATGCCTAACTTACCAGTCCAAATTGAGTCAAAATCGAGTCATAAACTTATTTTTGGCGAATATTTCTAATTTACAGGTGGCATTATGACGCGATTGCGTCATACGAGCACTCTTGGAGGGGTGGCGTTATGACGCGATCGCGTCGTAAGAATGCGGGAGGGTTAAGTGTCCTAATGTCAATGAGATTATATTTGTCACTGTATTAAAGTCAAACCCCAATCCTAAATATCACCGTTAACCCTTTTGATCAAATAATGCCAATATGAAATTCATTCTAGCTCCTTACTGACGATAATATTCAACTAAGGAAGGGCCTGTGGTTGTTGTTGTCGTTCCCTAGACTGCCTGGCCGAACAGCCCCGAGTTGGCCTGTGATTGTTGAGGGCTACTTAAGATACTCCTTAAGTATATGATTCTTAAAGGTCATACCTAAGTTAAGTAAAATCGTCTGGCAGTGATTAAAAAGTAAAAAGTAGTAATTTGAATGAAGAGGGTTAAGATAAATATAACCACCTCTACCATCATACTATAACTGGAGACATGAAACATAAGGGAAATATATTACCCAAGTACAGTCGGCCAAATCAGTGATGTCTCGGCATCAAGTATATTCTGATCAATAATTAGTGTCGGCAATATCTCAACTTTATTTCTTTGTTTCGAATAAGATATACGAACTTATTCCTACACTTACCCACCCTATTCAACATCTGACAGACAATAATTCAGCACAGAGCGAGCCAAGGTAATGACAGCCGGGACATGACTTATTAGCGCTACTGTACATTAGTGTTGCATGTAAAGGAAAAATGGTGACTTGTAGAAGAGGTGGCAACATTTTATTGCAGAGTCAATTTGAATGTTGTTGACGTTATGTTTTCTGTCCATATTTAACATGTTGACTTGGAGGGCTCCTTCGGGGTGTCTCACAGTCAGTTTTGCGGATGACTTTAACTCCTTCAGACATATATGACGCGTCATATGGCCGAGTGCGCCAAAAACTCATATGACGCTAGTGCGTCATATGGACTTATCTTCATGGCTCTCTAATAAGTTATATGACGCTCTAGCGTCATATGGAGCTCAGTAAGTCCGATAACTTAGCTTACGATAAAACCGTTGGTGGCAACCTCAGCCACCTCCGATAATTCTAACGGCCGCAGTGTTGTTGTGTGTGTAGTGCGAGGCGGTGGCAAGGATACCGGGCTCCCGCCTCCGTAGACTTACTGGAACATAATTTGTCTGAAGGAGTTAACAGAGTCGGGCTCTTCAGTATGTGTAGTTTATTAATTTTGAGGTTTTGTTCTGTTAGTCTGGTTTTAAACATGTGTGATACTCTGGTTAGTGTTATCAGAGTGATTTTGTTTTTTAATTAATCTTTGTTTAGTCTAGCTCTGCATGATTATGGGCTGCCAAAATCAAAACTCCTTTGTAGAAATTATTGGATATAAGTCTCTTCAAGATTGTGACTCTTAGAAAATCCTCCGCTAAACTCTGGTGACAAACCTTAAATCATCATCTGATTAAAAAGGTTTATCAACATATTGTAGCTTTTTAACCCCTTGATCAGATGACCACATTTTTATCTTAATACAGCTACATCCAGGTGATTCTATTCAGCTTTGGAATAACCTCTTCATGTCCAATGTCCTTCCTTGTTTTAATCAGATATTTGGGACAGTTTTTTATCAACAGAAATTCTTCCAATAATCTAGTTGTAAGGTAAACAACTCTAATAGTTACCACTGTAATAATGTCACTGCTTTTCCTAAATATGCCCTTATGGAGGCTTTCTCGGGAGGATCCCCTTGGGTGGTGTCAGTGGGTGAGTGCGGCCATGCGCTGTTACGGCGTATGCCCCCATTGATTGATTGATTGTCCTATAAATCAATCCTCTCTTCCAAATGGAACAGACAGTAGTGCCAACAAATCTAATTTGTTTCTGATCCATTTTCATCATTTTTTGGGAAGGTGTACTGAATAATGTCAAGGTCCAGCCATTAAATTTGTATGTTTTCACCAACCCACCAATTAACTTAAAAATAAACCTAATTAATGAAATCGATGAAACTCATGAATATATGTGGTAGGTACTCCAAGGACTTGAACCTATTTCGATACTCACACCGAAAAACAAAAACAAATATTGGAATCAGACTGCTTTGAATACAAAATCATGATTCTGATAAGTTCTATTCTAGTGGTTGGCTCTCGTATAAATCATGAAGATAACTAACTGACATTAATTCCAGTTACTACTGGAATACTGAATACTGAATACTGAATACTGAAGAGACAAACCCTTATATTATTGACCTGAATAAGCTTTGCGCAGTGGCAGTATCGTAACCAATGAGGATCTATCCGAGGTGCGAATATTGCTATAGGTAGCGCCAACGAACTTGACAATAATATTTATCCCTGACTTCTATATAACTCAAAAGGGCCTAGAGCAAACTGGCTGTAAATATCCACACCTATTTCCTGATAGATTCTTCTCAAATTATATAAAGGTCAACCCGACTGCTTTCATTAATTTGGAGTTATAAGAAGTTGATTATTGTCAAGTTCGCTGGCACTACCTATAGTTGAAAACTTTAACTGACCTGAATATGGTCACTTAAGAAAGTATACTAGTGATTTTTAGGATAGGTGGCAATATTATTGTATTGGTATTATTAGTGTTCTTATGGATCGAGGCATTTTTAACAGAGAGAAAACAAAGAGTCCATATCAAAGGGGTATACTCGGACTGGGCAGATGTTTTGAGTGGAGTCCCCCAGGGTAGTGTGTTAGGGCCAGTTCTCTTTGTTTTGTTTATCAACGACCTCCCTGACAACGTGAAGTCAAGAATCTTTTTATTCGCTGACGATACAAAATTATTTAGAAATATAGAATCACAAGACGACCAGGAAATATTACAAGAGGACATAAACATTCTCCATAGATGGTCCGAGGAAACTCTTCTTCCATTTCATCCTGAAATCATCTCAAAATCCTTCATCCTGAAGCATCTCAAAATCTACAGCAGCCGCAGACTACCGAAGGATACCGACTATTGCCTTGGAAGAACTGAGATAGCCAAGGTAAACAGTGAAAAGGACTTAGGAATAACTACCAATAAACACTTAACATTTGAGGAATAAATACACAATAAAGTGAACAAGGCTAACCAGATTATGGGATTAATAAGACGAACATTCAGTGCCTTGGATATACCTACATTCAGATGCCTCTTTAAAACAATGGTCCGACCCAATTTGGAATATGCACAGTCAGTGTGGTTCCCATATAAGAAGAAAGATATTAAAATAATTGAAAGTACATGTTCTCCGAAGGGCCTCTAAACTGTACCAGGGCTAAAAAATCTTACCTATCCTGAGCGATTGAGAACATTAGATATTCCAACGATGATATACGATAGATATACCGGCGTATAAGGGGCGACATGATTGCGGTGTGCAAAATATTGAACCAGCAGTACGATAATGAGGTGAACATTCATCTGGAGAGAAATATAGGACCAACAAGAGGGAACAGCAAGAAACTGACCAAGGAAAGGTGCAGGACCCAGAAGCGGCAGATGTTCTTCAATTCAAGAGTCGTCAATGTGTGGAATAGTCTGCCAATGAAGTGATAGACGCTAGGAGTGTGGTATCATTTGAAAGGCGGCTTGACAAGTACTGGACAAACCAAGAAGACAAATTAATAACCAACCCGGGCCACCACATTAGTTTGTATTTTGACGATGACATCGATCTGGACATAAGAGACCTAAGGGCCTGCGTCCAGTACTTCAGTAAGGTTCAGTAAGGTAAGGTATGTTAGAGCTTGGGGAAGTCCTTCCTATGCTCAAGAAACTATTGATTGGCAGCTTAAATTCAACATAAAAATGTGTCATTTGATGAATTAAGGACAAAGAAATCCTAAGCTATGTTACTCTAGGAATCTTTTAGAAGTGTTTTGTGAGCCATTGTGGTTAAGGGGAGATGGCCCATTTTTGTGGTCTATTAACCCACTGAGCACCAGGCAACATACTATAAATGTTAACCCACTGAGCACCAGGCAACATAATATAAATGTTAACCCACTGAGCACCAGGCAACATAATATAAATGTTAACCCACTGAGCACCAGGCAACATAATATAAATGTTAACCCACTGAGCACCAGGCAACATAATATAAATGTTAACCCACTGAGCACCAGGCAACATAATATAAATGTTAACCCACTGAGCACCAGGCAACATAATATAAATGTTAACCCACTGAGCACCAGGCAACATAATATAAATGTTAACCCACTGAGCACCAGGCAACATAATATAAATGTTAACCCACTGAGCACCAGGCAACATAATATAAATGTTAACCCACTGAGCACCAGGCAACATAATATAAATGTTAACCCACTGAGCACCAGGCAACATACTATAAATGTTAACCCACTGAGCACCAGGCAACATAATATAAATGTTAACCCACTGAGCACCAGGCAACATAATATAAATGTTAACCCACTGAGCACCAGGCAACATAATATAAATGTTAACCCACTGAGCACCAGGCAACATAATATAAATGTTAACCCACTGAGCACCAGGCAACATAATATAAATGTTAACCCACTGAGCACCAGGCAACATAATATAAATGTTAACCCACTGAGCACCAGGCAACATAATATAAATATTAACCCACTGAGCACCAGGCAACATAATATAAATGTTAACCCACTGAGCACCAGGCAACATAATATAAATGTTAACCCACTGAGCACCAGGCAACATAATATAAATGTTAACCCACTGAGCATAATATAATATAATATATAACATAATATAAATGTACACGCCAGGACCAGCAGGTTGTCAACAACAAACAAATCCAGAAAACACCTGGAATGGGCGAAAGTTGGAATTAACATGGGGAAATGGGTAGGCAAAAACATTGTTTTTACACGCTCACGCGCACACGGCTGGACTTTGAGGGTTTTCAACCATCGGTATTGTTGCATGGGATACTTACGCAGTTCCCATACACATCTGAGCCCTCTAGGTGCCATAGGACCGGAGTAATTAACCGCGATGCACCCTATGCGGCGCTGGGGTTTAGCGTTACATACATTGCCGACGCATAACGTTCGTCGCTGGTACTCGAGGGCTTAATTAATTTATTCCTTTATTTCTTAGTTTCCTCGCTAGACCTTCATCAGGCTTAGAAGAACACCCCCTAGACCTAGATTTAAGCTTGATGGAGATAATGTTATCTAAGTCATGTCAGATACAATTGAGACTTTAATATACTTTTACATTCTCATAGTTCAAATAAGTTATGATTAAGTAAGCCCATATATCCCAATATCTGGAGTAGGCATGTATTTATGTGTTTTACTGTATAAATACAATACTATTAAAACAAATCATTGACCCATTCATAAAATGGGTACCTTGATTCAATGCATTGAATATTAAAAGTTAAAAATATATGGTTACGTGTGTATTCTCAATACAGTATTCGCCTGTCAACCCACCGCCCCTTTAAATACGGTAGCTCACACTAATCTATTCATATTTCGTAACTAGTAAACGCAAACACACGGCCACACACATTAATGTAACATTACACATAGTTGCATGTTATTTTCTTACTTGAGGAGATTTGGCGTCTTTCAACTGCCTCAGCGAGCGCTGCTCCCTCCGAGATTAACCCCTTCCGTACCAGGGTTCCGTTTATTTTTTATTTAGCTATATTTAAGCAATTGTATGCAGCTAATGAAGGATCTGTGGTATTAAAAAGGGTTAATTGAGATGGTGTAAAGACGTTTAACTGTTAAACTTCCTTCTTTTACTGAATAATAATGTTAATACATAACTATGCTCCATTCACTGGAGAGGGTGAGATTAAAGTGTTCGGAGAGGCCTCCTGTAAGTGGTGAAGGAAGTGCTACAGTTCTCCCTCCTTCTGAATGGATAGATGGACCCAAGAGAGTTGGTCTGGTTCTTCTTGTCCCTTCGATTACCATAAACAAATACAGAAGTGCAGTTCAGTCAAATATATTTTTGGATTGCATGTATGTAAATTTACACCAAATTAATTTCGACTGTTTCATCATAACGTTGAGGCAAAATGACAATATATGGTATGAAATTTGTAAGACAAAACTGACTCTAATTCCTTAAACATGACTAACGTATAGAACTAATATTTCTATATCTATATCTATATTAATCACGTGTGAAGTAGCTTAAAGGATATCATTCCGCTGCAGGTGAATTTCTATATCATAGAGCAGAGGACCTTGGTGAATCTTAGCTAGGCCATAAATAGAGACATTTTAGTAACCCTTTTGGTACCGAAGACATCTCATATATATTTCACTATAACTATACTCAGACTATTATATGTAGATAAGTAAGGGGCTTTGGTAGCTATGGTGTTATTTGCGATAGTATGTAGCATTTCAAATAGTAGACGCCCTTGTTTAGCTTAATACAATCTTCTAATATTTGCCAGAATAATATTATGATGGAAACAATATCACAGGTACTGAATGAGTTAAACCTCATCATCGTAGCGTTAATTGGATGGGGAGATTCCTGCCCATACCATTATAATAAAACACCAACCAAAGAAACTAATACCAAAACCAACAACCTAATGATTCATGAAGTAGGATATAAATGTACTGGATAAGGAATCTTGTAAATACTGAAACAGTGGGAATTCACCTAATGTAAATATGATTATTGTTGTCCCTTTATTACTTTAAATATGTATAATGTCCAATTACTTAATAGGTGTTTCAACAAAATTGCTATTGGGTCAAACAGATCATACAATAAAACATTGAATTATTAAGCCTATTTATTTTAATGATAATAAAATTAGGCTGTCCTCCAAAGAGATTAGATTTACACTGGAGTGGTAAAGGTATTGTTAAACATGCAGCGGAAATGTTTTGCGTTTGATTATCGTCTTGTCCAACAATAAGATTACCGGTAAAGTTTTTGGTTTCCTATGCAACACGGCATTAAACTGAGAGCACTATTGCTATAGCCTTATTTATATACGATGGCATTTATTTGTACATTTGTTTTGTCCTAAATATTATTATATTGATTTTGTTTGTAGCTATTAGCTGTATACGCCATCAATTTGCTGAATATATTTTTGTTAATCCAATATTTCTCAAATTCATGATGTGAAAAGTAATTACGAGGGTTGGTTACATATTATGAAATACCGGTACCATTGTCTTTCTTCCACGTGCAATTAATTGATATAGATAGATATATACAATGTTCACGTGTTCGTATATAGCTTATACGTGAAGAGTGTCCATGTAAGGCATGTCCATGTTGTATACCAAGATACAAAAATAATCAGAAAAATAAAATAAAAATAAAATAATTGTATGAAATATATAAAATCACTTCTTCGCTCTGGGCTTTATCTACGGTACTTAAGAGAGAGAGAACACAAACACGTTGTAGAGAGTCCTAAGCCGAAGTGTTTGTTGTGGTTTCACCATATACTAAATTCCCCAGGCAGTTTGTTTCAAAATTGGTTATTACAATAATATGATGCATTGTAGATATTGTTTGAGTTATAGATTATTTGTTAACAAATTACAGACGTGCACTTAGTTAAAACACATAATTGGAAGTTATGTATAAACAGTTACAACAGAAACAATGTAACCTTGTGTCACCATTATAACTAATGGAGGTGATGGCGTGTGTGAAAACAAATGTGTGTGTGAAATGGTAGTAAATGAAGGCATATAAAGATGACAAAGATTCTACTTGTCAATTTATTATAAGTATTTGTGTCTGTAACTATCATAATATTACATGTGATAGCTTATCCTGCATCATTTAAGCTACTTCAATCGTGATTAATATAGATATAGAAATATTTCTATAATTTAATCACTGTTAACAAATTATAGCTTATCCTACATCCTAAAGATTCTTCTTACGCTGTATAAAATCGTCGAAAAAGGGTACAAGGGGTAAATGGTGTTGCAAGGTAAACCAAAGAATATCCTCCTCCTGTCGGAGGCAATATTCAAACTCGAAACAGTTTAGCTCTGTATTGAACACTTAATACCTCTACCACACATTTACACATTTAAATAGGCAGTCACAGCATATGTTCCCTTGTTTGTGTTTACTGTATGATATCTACGTTATACCCTGTATATGTGTTTTATGTGATATTTTATAGCTCTTAAGGTTTGGATATAACTTATCACATAAGCATTATAATTCTAATTACTAAGACTTATCTAGTTTAATGAACAACTATAGAAAAATAATAAAGATAAGTTTAATTAATTCAAATAATGTGATAATCTAGAGTGATATCCAAACCTTAAGAGCAAAGAACTATTACAGAAAACACATAAATAACGCAGATATAATACCGTAAACACAAGCAAGATATGAAATGCCATCCCTGCCTATCTTATTATTATTGTGAATAATAAGTGAAGCAGGGCCTGTGATTAGCATCCTGGGTTCGAATCCACGGACTGCCACATGTGTTTGTAAATTTCATTAATCGATTTTAGGAGTATGGTTGGTTGTTGGAAGGAACATAATAACTGGGTCTAAGACACGTGGGCCAAGTCAGTCAATATTCATCTCTTACTTACCATACTTTTTGGGTTTATCATTTTTTTATTTCACTTGTGTATACTGTATGCTATATATGTGATAAATGTGTATTAATATAATATATCATGACTCTTAAGATTTGGATATCACTGTAGTTAAGTAATCATTGACATTATTAAAGCGTGTCTAGTATAATGAATGAATATAAAATAATAAAGACAATAATACAGAAATTACCAGTTCTGCGACTCTTCTGGGCCAATGAGCTACGGTATTGATAAAATGGGAAATCATGAACGTCGATACAAACACCAACTAGGAGCTAGATATATGGTTCGAGTGAATGGATAGTAGCTACATTTATAAGTCTTTATTCAATTAAGGAAGGAAATGTAACAATGAAAAGGCTTCATATTAGCTCAATTCTATCTATCTATCTATTGCCTGACGCCGTGATCCCCGAAGGGGTGGCCACGAACGAACCGCCCCCATGCACCTCTGTCCCCAGTCAGTCGACGTCCCTCCCCCCAACCAGCACCACCTTCGTTCATGTACTTCCTCACTCCATCCTTCCACCTCATATTCGGTCTACCTCTCCCCCTCTGTCCCTCCACCTCGCTCTCATACACCCTCTTAGTCATTCTCTCGCTTTCCATACGTTCCATATGGCCGAACCATCTCAAGTTGTTCCTTTTCACACTTTCCAGCACATCTACCTCCACACCACACCTCCTTCTTACTTCCTCATTAGTCTGTCTATCCCTCCATGTAACTCCGCACGCACTCCTTAAGTAATTCATTTCCACTGCTCTCACTCTTGGTCTGAGTCTCTCAACCAACGTCCATGCTTCGCTTCCGTAAGTCAGTGTCGGGATTACCACACTGTCATGCAAGGACTTCTTCACTTCCATACTGACCACCCTATTTCTTGTTACTGCTTTTAGCGTTCCTACAACCCTCTTCCCCTGTTGTACCCCCTCTCCCGCACCTCTTCATCCATAGTCCCATCTTTACTCAACACACTGCCCAGATACTCAAAAGAGTTGTCGATCTCCATAGCCTGACCGTTCAGCTTCACCTCACACTCTGTGACTTCACCCCTTTCGAAGACCATAACCTTGCTCTACCCCGTATTTACCTTCAAATTCCGTTTTTCTCACACTGTTCCAAACTCATTTACCAGACCCTGCAACTCCCATTCATTATCACTCAACAGAACTGTATCATCCGCAAACAGCAGTATAGGTAGCTTCCACTCAATTCCCTCCCTTTTCAGCGATACACCAACATCCACTGCTCTTGATAGTATTTCTTTCATAACTCCATCCATATATACAGTAAACAACCACGGGGAAATCACACACCCCTGTTTCAAACCAACATTCAGGTCAAAGAACTCGCTCTGCTCACTCTCCACACGTACTGCCGCCTTTGCACCCTCATACATGCTCTTCACTGCTTTCAGCAACTTGCCCTCTACTCCGTATATTCTAAGTACTTTCCACAAACCTTCTCTATCCACTCTGTCATAGGCCTTCTCCAAGTCCATAAAGGCAACATACACCTTTTGTTTCTTCTCCAGATACTTCTCCACAACACAATTCAGGGTAAAAATCTGATCTACACATCCTCTTCCCTTCCTAAAACCTCCCTGCTCGTCGCCTATCCATTTCTCCGTTCTCACTCTCACTCTCTCAATCACTACCCTACTGGATACCTTCCCTACTACGCTTAGAAGACATATTCCTCGGTGGTTACCACACACTCCTCTTTCCCCTTTGCCCTTATATAGGGGGACTATTATGCCAGTCTTCCAGTCATCGGGTGCACTCCCCTTCTCCCATGCTAGTTTGCACATTTTCCATACCCATTCTATCACTATCTCACCACCATACCTCAACATTTCCCCACACACTCCATCTGTTCCTGGTGCTTTCCCCAACTTCACTCTTTTCATGGCTTCCCACACTTCTGACCTCCTGATCCCCACCTCCTCCTCCACTACTTCTCTTCTTCTCCCTCCCATACCATATCCAGCTATGTTTGCTGGCTCTTCATTCCTTTCATTTAGCAACTCACTGAAGTACTCCCTCCATCTTTCGACTCTCTCTTGCTTCTCGGCTAGCATTCTCCCATTCTTATCTTTCACACCCTTACTGTTTCCCTTGCTACCTTCCCTAACTTTCTTGACTTCTTTCCTGAACAGTTTCTTACTCTCCCTCCATTTTACACTCAGATTCCTTCCAAATTCCTCATCTACTCTTCTCTTACTTTCCTTCACTACTCTCTTCACCACCCTCTTACTCTCCACGTACCTCGCTCGTTTCTGTCTCTCGGAATCTTCATTCCCTCTGCTACCCAACCACTCTCTATATGCTTTCTTCTTTTCTTCCACAGCTATTCGTACCTCTTCTGTCCACCATGCTGTACCTTTCACTCCCCTCCCTCTTCTCCTCACTCCACACACCTCCTCACATGCTGCACAGATCTCATCCTTAAACACCTTGCTCATCTCCTCCACTTCCTCCATAACTTCCAGGTCGAACCCACCTAGTCGTCTTTCCACTGCTCTCCTGTACTCCTCCCTGATTTCCTCCTCCTGCAACCTCTCCACCCTCCTCACCATTCCACCCTCCTCTCGCCTCCCTCCCGCTCTCCTCACCCACTTCTTTTGTATCCTAACCTTAGCTACCACTACATAATGATCAGACAGACTCCCTCCAATACCCCTATACACCCTAGCATCCATCACAGATTTCTTCATTCGTTCATCCACACATACATAATCAATCAATGACTTTCGTTCCACCACTGTCTTATCCTTCATCGTCAACATCCGTTTCCACGTGCACCTGTGGATCATTCTGTGTCGGAAGAAGGTGTTGGCTATCCACAGCCTCCTCCCCACACATACGTCCACAAGTGCACTACCATTCCCATTCACCTCTGATGGTACCCCCCACCCTCCCACCACTCCCTCAACTTTCCTATCACCCACCTTACCATTCATATCCCCAATCAGAAATATTCTTTCGTTCTTGTCAAACTTCTCCAGGCACGCCTCCACATTCATCCAGAACTCCTCTTTCTTTCTTTCAAGTATATCCTCTGTCGGGGCATACACGCATACAATCACCCACGTTTGTATTCCTACTTTCATTCTCACCCACACAATCCTTGAACCCACAGACCCATACTCTCTTACACATTCCTTCCATTTGCTACTTACAAACAAACATGCACCTTCTCTCGCTGTTCCTTCACTCACTCCAGCACACACACCCATTCCACACTCCCACTCTCTCACATCTGAACCTTTCCATTTGGTCTCTGTCATTCCACATACATCCAGCCTGGCATTCACTAACACTTCCAGAACCTCTCTCTTTTGTGCCATCATTCATGCCACTAACATTCCACGTAGCCATTCTCAGAATGTCCGAAGGCATGTCCTTAGTCGGTCGTGGTTCGTCAACGTTGGTTCCGTCCGCATCCGAGGCTGTTCGTTCGTTTTTCCTTGCTTCGATATTTTTTCCGGGTGGGGGTCGCAAGCCCACCGACCCAACCTCTTTAGTCGCCTCTTACGACACGCAGAAGGCACGTGGAGTATATTCTATTCCCTAACCCCCAGGGGGGAAATTAATTCAATTAGCTCAATTAATTCTTCTAAATACCACAGATCCTTGCTTATCTGCACAACATTGTGTAAATATAGCTGTACTAAAACAAAACACAACCCCGATAAGGAAGGGGTTATTCTCGGAGGGAGCCATGTTCGTTGAGGCAGTTGAAAGACACCAAATCTCCTCAAGTAAGAAAATAACATGCAAGTTTGTGTAATGTAATGTCACATTAATGTGTGTTACCGTGTGTTTGAGTTGACTAGTTACGAAATATGAATAGATTAGTGTGAGCTACCGTAGTTAAGGAGGATGTGGGTTGACAGGCGAGTATTGAGAATACACACGTAACCATATATATATATAACTTTTAATATTCAATTAATTTAATATAGGAACCCATTTTATGTGTGTGTCAATTATTTCATTCAATAATGTATACACTTTGACAGTGAAATGCATGCTTACTCCAAACAGTGGGATATAAGGGCTTAGATAATTATAACTGAACTGAAATATGATAATGCAAAATTAAATGAAAGGTTCAGTTGTATTTGACTTTAAACTGAATAAAATAGTCTGATAGTAGCCAGAATGAAGTAAATAAGACGTCGCCGGTACAGAAGAGGTTAATGAAAGTATGTGATTCTCCCAAGATAGTTCGAAGCCTGTTAGTTGCTGGAGGACCTTTTTAAACTGAATAAAATAGTCTGATAGTAGCCAGAATGAAGTAAATAAGACGTCGCCGGTACAGAAGAGGTTAATGAAAGTATGTGATTCTCCCAAGATAGTTCGAAGCCTGTTAGTTGCTGGAGGACCTTTTTAAACTGAAAAAATAGTCTGATAGTAGCCAGAATGAAGTAAATAAGACGTCGCCGGTACAGAAGAGGTTAATGAAAGTATGTGATTCTCCCAAGATAGTTCGAAGCCTGTTAGTTGCTGGAGGACCTTTTTAAACTGAATAAAATAGTCTGATAGTAGCCAGAATGAAGTAAATAAGACGTCGCCGGTACAGAAGAGGTTAATGAAAGTATGTGATTCTCCCAAGATAGTTCGAAGCCTGTTAGTTGCTGGAGGACCTTTTTAAACTGAATAAAATAGTCTGATAGTAGCCAGAATGAAGTAAATAAGACGTCGCCGGTACAGAAGAGGTTAATGAAAGTATGTGATTCTCCCAAGATAGTTCGAAGCCTGTTAGTTGCTGGAGGACCTTTTTAAACTGAATAAAATAGTCTGATAGTAGCCAGAATGAAGTAAATAAGACGTCGCCGGTACAGAAGAGGTTAATGAAAGTATGTGATTCTCCCAAGATAGTTCGAAGCCTGTTAGTTGCTGGAGGACCTTTTTAAACTGAATAAAATAGTCTGATAGTAGCCAGAATGAAGTAAATAAGACGTCGCCGGTACAGAAGAGGTTAATGAAAGTATGTGATTCTCCCAAGATAGTTCGAAGCCTGTTAGTTGCTGGAGGACCTTTTTAAACTGAATAAAATAGTCTGATAGTAGCCAGAATGAAGTAAATAAGACGTCGCCGGTACAGAAGAGGTTAATGAAAGTATGTGATTCTCCCAAGATAGTTCGAAGCCTGTTAGTTGCTGGAGGACCTTTTTAAACTGAATAAAATAGTCTGATAGTAGCCAGAATGAAGTAAATAAGACGTCGCCGGTACAGAAGAGGTTAATGAAAGTATGTGATTCTCCCAAGATAGTTCGAAGCCTGTTAGTTGCTGGAGGACCTTTTTAAACTGAATAAAATAGTCTGATAGTAGCCAGAATGAAGTAAATAAGACGTCGCCGGTACAGAAGAGGTTAATGAAAGTATGTGATTCTCCCAAGATAGTTCGAAGCCTGTTAGTTGCTGGAGGACCTTTTTAAACTGAATAAAATAGTCTGATAGTAGCCAGAATGAAGTAAATAAGACGTCGCCGGTACAGAAGAGGTTAATGAAAGTATGTGATTCTCCCAAGATAGTTCGAAGCCTGTTAGTTGCTGGAGGACCTTTTTAAACTGAATAAAATAGTCTGATAGTAGCCAGAATGAAGTAAATAAGACGTCGCCGGTACAGAAGAGGTTAATGAAAGTATGTGATTCTCCCAAGATAGTTCGAAGCCTGTTAGTTGCTGGAGGACCTTTTTAAACTGAATAAAATAGTCTGATAGTAGCCAGAATGAAGTAAATAAGACGTCGCCGGTACAGAAGAGGTTAATGAAAGTATGTGATTCTCCCAAGATAGTTCGAAGCCTGTTAGTTGCTGGAGGACCTTTTTAAACTGAATAAAATAGTCTGATAGTAGCCAGAATGAAGTAAATAAGACGTCGCCGGTACAGAAGAGGTTAATGAAAGTATGTGATTCTCCCAAGATAGTTCGAAGCCTGTTAGTTGCTGGAGGACCTTTTTAAACTGAATAAAATAGTCTGATAGTAGCCAGAATGAAGTAAATAAGACGTCGCCGGTACAGAAGAGGTTAATGAAAGTATGTGATTCTCCCAAGATAGTTCGAAGCCTGTTAGTTGCTGGAGGACCTTTTTAAACTGAATAAAATAGTCTGATAGTAGCCAGAATGAAGTAAATAAGACGTCGCCGGTACAGAAGAGGTTAATGAAAGTATGTGATTCTCCCAAGATAGTTCGAAGCCTGTTAGTTGCTGGAGGACCTTTTTAAACTGAATAAAATAGTCTGATAGTAGCCAGAATGAAGTAAATAAGACGTCGCCGGTACAGAAGAGGTTAATGAAAGTATGTGATTCTCCCAAGATAGTTCGAAGCCTGTTAGTTGCTGGAGGACCTTTTTAAACTGAATAAAATAGTCTGATAGTAGCCAGAATGAAGTAAATAAGACGTCGCCGGTACAGAAGAGGTTAATGAAAGTATGTGATTCTCCCAAGATAGTTCGAAGCCTGTTAGTTGCTGGAGGACCTTTTTAAACTGAATAAAATAGTCTGATAGTAGCCAGAATGAAGTAAATAAGACGTCGCCGGTACAGAAGAGGTTAATGAAAGTATGTGATTCTCCCAAGATAGTTCGAAGCCTGTTAGTTGCTGGAGGACCTTTTTAAACTGAATAAAATAGTCTGATAGTAGCCAGAATGAAGTAAATAAGACGTCGCCGGTACAGAAGAGGTTAATGAAAGTATGTGATTCTCCCAAGATAGTTCGAAGCCTGTTAGTTGCTGGAGGACCTTTTTAAACTGAATAAAATAGTCTGATAGTAGCCAGAATGAAGTAAATAAGACGTCGCCGGTACAGAAGAGGTTAATGAAAGTATGTGATTCTCCCAAGATAGTTCGAAGCCTGTTAGTTGCTGGAGGACCTTTTTAAACTGAATAAAATAGTCTGATAGTAGCCAGAATGAAGTAAATAAGACGTCGCCGGTACAGAAGAGGTTAATGAAAGTATGTGATTCTCCCAAGATAGTTCGAAGCCTGTTAGTTGCTGGAGGACCTTTTTAAACTGAATAAAATAGTCTGATAGTAGCCAGAATGAAGTAAATAAGACGTCGCCGGTACAGAAGAGGTTAATGAAAGTATGTGATTCTCCCAAGATAGTTCGAAGCCTGTTAGTTGCTGGAGGACCTTTTTAAACTGAATAAAATAGTCTGATAGTAGCCAGAATGAAGTAAATAAGACGTCGCCGGTACAGAAGAGGTTAATGAAAGTATGTGATTCTCCCAAGATAGTTCGAAGCCTGTTAGTTGCTGGAGGACCTTTTTAAACTGAATAAAATAGTCTGATAGTAGCCAGAATGAAGTAAATAAGACGTCGCCGGTACAGAAGAGGTTAATGAAAGTATGTGATTCTCCCAAGATAGTTCGAAGCCTGTTAGTTGCTGGAGGACCTTTTTAAACTGAATAAAATAGTCTGATAGTAGCCAGAATGAAGTAAATAAGACGTCGCCGGTACAGAAGAGGTTAATGAAAGTATGTGATTCTCCCAAGATAGTTCGAAGCCTGTTAGTTGCTGGAGGACCTTTTTAAACTGAATAAAATAGTCTGATAGTAGCCAGAATGAAGTAAATAAGACGTCGCCGGTACAGAAGAGGTTAATGAAAGTATGTGATTCTCCCAAGATAGTTCGAAGCCTGTTAGTTGCTGGAGGACCTTTTTAAACTGAATAAAATAGTCTGATAGTAGCCAGAATGAAGTAAATAAGACGTCGCCGGTACAGAAGAGGTTAATGAAAGTATGTGATTCTCCCAAGATAGTTCGAAGCCTGTTAGTTGCTGGAGGACCTTTTTAAACTGAATAAAATAGTCTGATAGTAGCCAGAATGAAGTAAATAAGACGTCGCCGGTACAGAAGAGGTTAATGAAAGTATGTGATTCTCCCAAGATAGTTCGAAGCCTGTTAGTTGCTGGAGGACCTTTTTAAACTGAATAAAATAGTCTGATAGTAGCCAGAATGAAGTAAATAAGACGTCGCCGGTACAGAAGAGGTTAATGAAAGTATGTGATTCTCCCAAGATAGTTCGAAGCCTGTTAGTTGCTGGAGGACCTTTTTAAACTGAATAAAATAGTCTGATAGTAGCCAGAATGAAGTAAATAAGACGTCGCCGGTACAGAAGAGGTTAATGAAAGTATGTGATTCTCCCAAGATAGTTCGAAGCCTGTTAGTTGCTGGAGGACCTTTTTAAACTGAATTAGTCTGATAGTAACAGAATCGAATTAAATAAAGGACGTCGCCGGTACAGAAGAGTGGTTTAATGTGGCTGAGAGAGTCTGATAGTACCATTACGTTTAATGAAGAAAACTATCCATCATACAAGTTCGAAGCCTGTTTAGTAGGACCTGTTTAAGGGTTAAACTGAATAAAATAGTCTGATAGTAGCCAGAATGAAGTAAATAAGACGTCGCCGGTACAGAAGAGGTTAATGAAAGTATGTGATTCTCCCAAGATAGTTCGAAGCCTGTTAGTTGCTGGAGGACCTTTTTAAACTGAATAAAATAGTCTGATAGTAGCCAGAATGAAGTAAATAAGACGTCGCCGGTACAGAAGAGGTTAATGAAAGTATGTGATTCTCCCAAGATAGTTCGAAGCCTGTTAGTTGCTGGAGGACCTTTTTAAACTGAATAAAATAGTCTGATAGTAGCCAGAATGAAGTAAATAAGACGTCGCCGGTACAGAAGAGGTTAATGAAAGTATGTGATTCTCCCAAGATAGTTCGAAGCCTGTTAGTTGCTGGAGGACCTTTTTAAACTGAATAAAATAGTCTGATAGTAGCCAGAATGAAGTAAATAAGACGTCGCCGGTACAGAAGAGGTTAATGAAAGTATGTGATTCTCCCAAGATAGTTCGAAGCCTGTTAGTTGCTGGAGGACCTTTTTAAACTGAATAAAATAGTCTGATAGTAGCCAGAATGAAGTAAATAAGACGTCGCCGGTACAGAAGAGGTTAATGAAAGTATGTGATTCTCCCAAGATAGTTCGAAGCCTGTTAGTTGCTGGAGGACCTTTTTAAACTGAATAAAATAGTCTGATAGTAGCCAGAATGAAGTAAATAAGACGTCGCCGGTACAGAAGAGGTTAATGAAAGTATGTGATTCTCCCAAGATAGTTCGAAGCCTGTTAGTTGCTGGAGGACCTTTTTAAACTGAATAAAATAGTCTGATAGTAGCCAGAATGAAGTAAATAAGACGTCGCCGGTACAGAAGAGGTTAATGAAAGTATGTGATTCTCCCAAGATAGTTCGAAGCCTGTTAGTTGCTGGAGGACCTTTTTAAACTGAATAAAATAGTCTGATAGTAGCCAGAATGAAGTAAATAAGACGTCGCCGGTACAGAAGAGGTTAATGAAAGTATGTGATTCTCCCAAGATAGTTCGAAGCCTGTTAGTTGCTGGAGGACCTTTTTAAACTGAATAAAATAGTCTGATAGTAGCCAGAATGAAGTAAATAAGACGTCGCCGGTACAGAAGAGGTTAATGAAAGTATGTGATTCTCCCAAGATAGTTCGAAGCCTGTTAGTTGCTGGAGGACCTTTTTAAACTGAATAAAATAGTCTGATAGTAGCCAGAATGAAGTAAATAAGACGTCGCCGGTACAGAAGAGGTTAATGAAAGTATGTGATTCTCCCAAGATAGTTCGAAGCCTGTTAGTTGCTGGAGGACCTTTTTAAACTGAATAAAATAGTCTGATAGTAGCCAGAATGAAGTAAATAAGACGTCGCCGGTACAGAAGAGGTTAATGAAAGTATGTGATTCTCCCAAGATAGTTCGAAGCCTGTTAGTTGCTGGAGGACCTTTTTAAACTGAATAAAATAGTCTGATAGTAGCCAGAATGAAGTAAATAAGACGTCGCCGGTACAGAAGAGGTTAATGAAAGTATGTGATTCTCCCAAGATAGTTCGAAGCCTGTTAGTTGCTGGAGGACCTTTTTAAACTGAATAAAATAGTCTGATAGTAGCCAGAATGAAGTAAATAAGACGTCGCCGGTACAGAAGAGGTTAATGAAAGTATGTGATTCTCCCAAGATAGTTCGAAGCCTGTTAGTTGCTGGAGGACCTTTTTAAACTGAATAAAATAGTCTGATAGTAGCCAGAATGAAGTAAATAAGACGTCGCCGGTACAGAAGAGGTTAATGAAAGTATGTGATTCTCCCAAGATAGTTCGAAGCCTGTTAGTTGCTGGAGGACCTTTTTAAACTGAATAAAATAGTCTGATAGTAGCCAGAATGAAGTAAATAAGACGTCGCCGGTACAGAAGAGGTTAATGAAAGTATGTGATTCTCCCAAGATAGTTCGAAGCCTGTTAGTTGCTGGAGGACCTTTTTAAACTGAATAAAATAGTCTGATAGTAGCCAGAATGAAGTAAATAAGACGTCGCCGGTACAGAAGAGGTTAATGAAAGTATGTGATTCTCCCAAGATAGTTCGAAGCCTGTTAGTTGCTGGAGGACCTTTTTAAACTGAATAAAATAGTCTGATAGTAGCCAGAATGAAGTAAATAAGACGTCGCCGGTACAGAAGAGGTTAATGAAAGTATGTGATTCTCCCAAGATAGTTCGAAGCCTGTTAGTTGCTGGAGGACCTTTTTAAACTGAATAAAATAGTCTGATAGTAGCCAGAATGAAGTAAATAAGACGTCGCCGGTACAGAAGAGGTTAATGAAAGTATGTGATTCTCCCAAGATAGTTCGAAGCCTGTTAGTTGCTGGAGGACCTTTTTAAACTGAATAAAATAGTCTGATAGTAGCCAGAATGAAGTAAATAAGACGTCGCCGGTACAGAAGAGGTTAATGAAAGTATGTGATTCTCCCAAGATAGTTCGAAGCCTGTTAGTTGCTGGAGGACCTTTTTAAACTGAATAAAATAGTCTGATAGTAGCCAGAATGAAGTAAATAAGACGTCGCCGGTACAGAAGAGGTTAATGAAAGTATGTGATTCTCCCAAGATAGTTCGAAGCCTGTTAGTTGCTGGAGGACCTTTTTAAACTGAATAAAATAGTCTGATAGTAGCCAGAATGAAGTAAATAAGACGTCGCCGGTACAGAAGAGGTTAATGAAAGTATGTGATTCTCCCAAGATAGTTCGAAGCCTGTTAGTTGCTGGAGGACCTTTTTAAACTGAATAAAATAGTCTGATAGTAGCCAGAATGAAGTAAATAAGACGTCGCCGGTACAGAAGAGGTTAATGAAAGTATGTGATTCTCCCAAGATAGTTCGAAGCCTGTTAGTTGCTGGAGGACCTTTTTAAACTGAATAAAATAGTCTGATAGTAGCCAGAATGAAGTAAATAAGACGTCGCCGGTACAGAAGAGGTTAATGAAAGTATGTGATTCTCCCAAGATAGTTCGAAGCCTGTTAGTTGCTGGAGGACCTTTTTAAACTGAATAAAATAGTCTGATAGTAGCCAGAATGAAGTAAATAAGACGTCGCCGGTACAGAAGAGGTTAATGAAAGTATGTGATTCTCCCAAGATAGTTCGAAGCCTGTTAGTTGCTGGAGGACCTTTTTAAACTGAATAAAATAGTCTGATAGTAGCCAGAATGAAGTAAATAAGACGTCGCCGGTACAGAAGAGGTTAATGAAAGTATGTGATTCTCCCAAGATAGTTCGAAGCCTGTTAGTTGCTGGAGGACCTTTTTAAACTGAATAAAATAGTCTGATAGTAGCCAGAATGAAGTAAATAAGACGTCGCCGGTACAGAAGAGGTTAATGAAAGTATGTGATTCTCCCAAGATAGTTCGAAGCCTGTTAGTTGCTGGAGGACCTTTTTAAACTGAATAAAATAGTCTGATAGTAGCCAGAATGAAGTAAATAAGACGTCGCCGGTACAGAAGAGGTTAATGAAAGTATGTGATTCTCCCAAGATAGTTCGAAGCCTGTTAGTTGCTGGAGGACCTTTTTAAACTGAATAAAATAGTCTGATAGTAGCCAGAATGAAGTAAATAAGACGTCGCCGGTACAGAAGAGGTTAATGAAAGTATGTGATTCTCCCAAGATAGTTCGAAGCCTGTTAGTTGCTGGAGGACCTTTTTAAACTGAATAAAATAGTCTGATAGTAGCCAGAATGAAGTAAATAAGACGTCGCCGGTACAGAAGAGGTTAATGAAAGTATGTGATTCTCCCAAGATAGTTCGAAGCCTGTTAGTTGCTGGAGGACCTTTTTAAACTGAATAAAATAGTCTGATAGTAGCCAGAATGAAGTAAATAAGACGTCGCCGGTACAGAAGAGGTTAATGAAAGTATGTGATTCTCCCAAGATAGTTCGAAGCCTGTTAGTTGCTGGAGGACCTTTTTAAACTGAATAAAATAGTCTGATAGTAGCCAGAATGAAGTAAATAAGACGTCGCCGGTACAGAAGAGGTTAATGAAAGTATGTGATTCTCCCAAGATAGTTCGAAGCCTGTTAGTTGCTGGAGGACCTTTTTAAACTGAATAAAATAGTCTGATAGTAGCCAGAATGAAGTAAATAAGACGTCGCCGGTACAGAAGAGGTTAATGAAAGTATGTGATTCTCCCAAGATAGTTCGAAGCCTGTTAGTTGCTGGAGGACCTTTTTAAACTGAATAAAATAGTCTGATAGTAGCCAGAATGAAGTAAATAAGACGTCGCCGGTACAGAAGAGGTTAATGAAAGTATGTGATTCTCCCAAGATAGTTCGAAGCCTGTTAGTTGCTGGAGGACCTTTTTAAACTGAATAAAATAGTCTGATAGTAGCCAGAATGAAGTAAATAAGACGTCGCCGGTACAGAAGAGGTTAATGAAAGTATGTGATTCTCCCAAGATAGTTCGAAGCCTGTTAGTTGCTGGAGGACCTTTTTAAACTGAATAAAATAGTCTGATAGTAGCCAGAATGAAGTAAATAAGACGTCGCCGGTACAGAAGAGGTTAATGAAAGTATGTGATTCTCCCAAGATAGTTCGAAGCCTGTTAGTTGCTGGAGGACCTTTTTAAACTGAATAAAATAGTCTGATAGTAGCCAGAATGAAGTAAATAAGACGTCGCCGGTACAGAAGAGGTTAATGAAAGTATGTGATTCTCCCAAGATAGTTCGAAGCCTGTTAGTTGCTGGAGGACCTTTTTAAACTGAATAAAATAGTCTGATAGTAGCCAGAATGAAGTAAATAAGACGTCGCCGGTACAGAAGAGGTTAATGAAAGTATGTGATTCTCCCAAGATAGTTCGAAGCCTGTTAGTTGCTGGAGGACCTTTTTAAACTGAATAAAATAGTCTGATAGTAGCCAGAATGAAGTAAATAAGACGTCGCCGGTACAGAAGAGGTTAATGAAAGTATGTGATTCTCCCAAGATAGTTCGAAGCCTGTTAGTTGCTGGAGGACCTTTTTAAACTGAATAAAATAGTCTGATAGTAGCCAGAATGAAGTAAATAAGACGTCGCCGGTACAGAAGAGGTTAATGAAAGTATGTGATTCTCCCAAGATAGTTCGAAGCCTGTTAGTTGCTGGAGGACCTTTTTAAACTGAATAAAATAGTCTGATAGTAGCCAGAATGAAGTAAATAAGACGTCGCCGGTACAGAAGAGGTTAATGAAAGTATGTGATTCTCCCAAGATAGTTCGAAGCCTGTTAGTTGCTGGAGGACCTTTTTAAACTGAATAAAATAGTCTGATAGTAGCCAGAATGAAGTAAATAAGACGTCGCCGGTACAGAAGAGGTTAATGAAAGTATGTGATTCTCCCAAGATAGTTCGAAGCCTGTTAGTTGCTGGAGGACCTTTTTAAACTGAATAAAATAGTCTGATAGTAGCCAGAATGAAGTAAATAAGACGTCGCCGGTACAGAAGAGGTTAATGAAAGTATGTGATTCTCCCAAGATAGTTCGAAGCCTGTTAGTTGCTGGAGGACCTTTTTAAACTGAATAAAATAGTCTGATAGTAGCCAGAATGAAGTAAATAAGACGTCGCCGGTACAGAAGAGGTTAATGAAAGTATGTGATTCTCCCAAGATAGTTCGAAGCCTGTTAGTTGCTGGAGGACCTTTTTAAACTGAATAAAATAGTCTGATAGTAGCCAGAATGAAGTAAATAAGACGTCGCCGGTACAGAAGAGGTTAATGAAAGTATGTGATTCTCCCAAGATAGTTCGAAGCCTGTTAGTTGCTGGAGGACCTTTTTAAACTGAATAAAATAGTCTGATAGTAGCCAGAATGAAGTAAATAAGACGTCGCCGGTACAGAAGAGGTTAATGAAAGTATGTGATTCTCCCAAGATAGTTCGAAGCCTGTTAGTTGCTGGAGGACCTTTTTAAACTGAATAAAATAGTCTGATAGTAGCCAGAATGAAGTAAATAAGACGTCGCCGGTACAGAAGAGGTTAATGAAAGTATGTGATTCTCCCAAGATAGTTCGAAGCCTGTTAGTTGCTGGAGGACCTTTTTAAACTGAATAAAATAGTCTGATAGTAGCCAGAATGAAGTAAATAAGACGTCGCCGGTACAGAAGAGGTTAATGAAAGTATGTGATTCTCCCAAGATAGTTCGAAGCCTGTTAGTTGCTGGAGGACCTTTTTAAACTGAATAAAATAGTCTGATAGTAGCCAGAATGAAGTAAATAAGACGTCGCCGGTACAGAAGAGGTTAATGAAAGTATGTGATTCTCCCAAGATAGTTCGAAGCCTGTTAGTTGCTGGAGGACCTTTTTAAACTGAATAAAATAGTCTGATAGTAGCCAGAATGAAGTAAATAAGACGTCGCCGGTACAGAAGAGGTTAATGAAAGTATGTGATTCTCCCAAGATAGTTCGAAGCCTGTTAGTTGCTGGAGGACCTTTTTAAACTGAATAAAATAGTCTGATAGTAGCCAGAATGAAGTAAATAAGACGTCGCCGGTACAGAAGAGGTTAATGAAAGTATGTGATTCTCCCAAGATAGTTCGAAGCCTGTTAGTTGCTGGAGGACCTTTTTAAACTGAATAAAATAGTCTGATAGTAGCCAGAATGAAGTAAATAAGACGTCGCCGGTACAGAAGAGGTTAATGAAAGTATGTGATTCTCCCAAGATAGTTCGAAGCCTGTTAGTTGCTGGAGGACCTTTTTAAACTGAATAAAATAGTCTGATAGTAGCCAGAATGAAGTAAATAAGACGTCGCCGGTACAGAAGAGGTTAATGAAAGTATGTGATTCTCCCAAGATAGTTCGAAGCCTGTTAGTTGCTGGAGGACCTTTTTAAACTGAATAAAATAGTCTGATAGTAGCCAGAATGAAGTAAATAAGACGTCGCCGGTACAGAAGAGGTTAATGAAAGTATGTGATTCTCCCAAGATAGTTCGAAGCCTGTTAGTTGCTGGAGGACCTTTTTAAACTGAATAAAATAGTCTGATAGTAGCCAGAATGAAGTAAATAAGACGTCGCCGGTACAGAAGAGGTTAATGAAAGTATGTGATTCTCCCAAGATAGTTCGAAGCCTGTTAGTTGCTGGAGGACCTTTTTAAACTGAATAAAATAGTCTGATAGTAGCCAGAATGAAGTAAATAAGACGTCGCCGGTACAGAAGAGGTTAATGAAAGTATGTGATTCTCCCAAGATAGTTCGAAGCCTGTTAGTTGCTGGAGGACCTTTTTAAACTGAATAAAATAGTCTGATAGTAGCCAGAATGAAGTAAATAAGACGTCGCCGGTACAGAAGAGGTTAATGAAAGTATGTGATTCTCCCAAGATAGTTCGAAGCCTGTTAGTTGCTGGAGGACCTTTTTAAACTGAATAAAATAGTCTGATAGTAGCCAGAATGAAGTAAATAAGACGTCGCCGGTACAGAAGAGGTTAATGAAAGTATGTGATTCTCCCAAGATAGTTCGAAGCCTGTTAGTTGCTGGAGGACCTTTTTAAACTGAATAAAATAGTCTGATAGTAGCCAGAATGAAGTAAATAAGACGTCGCCGGTACAGAAGAGGTTAATGAAAGTATGTGATTCTCCCAAGATAGTTCGAAGCCTGTTAGTTGCTGGAGGACCTTTTTAAACTGAATAAAATAGTCTGATAGTAGCCAGAATGAAGTAAATAAGACGTCGCCGGTACAGAAGAGGTTAATGAAAGTATGTGATTCTCCCAAGATAGTTCGAAGCCTGTTAGTTGCTGGAGGACCTTTTTAAACTGAATAAAATAGTCTGATAGTAGCCAGAATGAAGTAAATAAGACGTCGCCGGTACAGAAGAGGTTAATGAAAGTATGTGATTCTCCCAAGATAGTTCGAAGCCTGTTAGTTGCTGGAGGACCTTTTTAAACTGAATAAAATAGTCTGATAGTAGCCAGAATGAAGTAAATAAGACGTCGCCGGTACAGAAGAGGTTAATGAAAGTATGTGATTCTCCCAAGATAGTTCGAAGCCTGTTAGTTGCTGGAGGACCTTTTTAAACTGAATAAAATAGTCTGATAGTAGCCAGAATGAAGTAAATAAGACGTCGCCGGTACAGAAGAGGTTAATGAAAGTATGTGATTCTCCCAAGATAGTTCGAAGCCTGTTAGTTGCTGGAGGACCTTTTTAAACTGAATAAAATAGTCTGATAGTAGCCAGAATGAAGTAAATAAGACGTCGCCGGTACAGAAGAGGTTAATGAAAGTATGTGATTCTCCCAAGATAGTTCGAAGCCTGTTAGTTGCTGGAGGACCTTTTTAAACTGAATAAAATAGTCTGATAGTAGCCAGAATGAAGTAAATAAGACGTCGCCGGTACAGAAGAGGTTAATGAAAGTATGTGATTCTCCCAAGATAGTTCGAAGCCTGTTAGTTGCTGGAGGACCTTTTTAAACTGAATAAAATAGTCTGATAGTAGCCAGAATGAAGTAAATAAGACGTCGCCGGTACAGAAGAGGTTAATGAAAGTATGTGATTCTCCCAAGATAGTTCGAAGCCTGTTAGTTGCTGGAGGACCTTTTTAAACTGAATAAAATAGTCTGATAGTAGCCAGAATGAAGTAAATAAGACGTCGCCGGTACAGAAGAGGTTAATGAAAGTATGTGATTCTCCCAAGATAGTTCGAAGCCTGTTAGTTGCTGGAGGACCTTTTTAAACTGAATAAAATAGTCTGATAGTAGCCAGAATGAAGTAAATAAGACGTCGCCGGTACAGAAGAGGTTAATGAAAGTATGTGATTCTCCCAAGATAGTTCGAAGCCTGTTAGTTGCTGGAGGACCTTTTTAAACTGAATAAAATAGTCTGATAGTAGCCAGAATGAAGTAAATAAGACGTCGCCGGTACAGAAGAGGTTAATGAAAGTATGTGATTCTCCCAAGATAGTTCGAAGCCTGTTAGTTGCTGGAGGACCTTTTTAAACTGAATAAAATAGTCTGATAGTAGCCAGAATGAAGTAAATAAGACGTCGCCGGTACAGAAGAGGTTAATGAAAGTATGTGATTCTCCCAAGATAGTTCGAAGCCTGTTAGTTGCTGGAGGACCTTTTTAAACTGAATAAAATAGTCTGATAGTAGCCAGAATGAAGTAAATAAGACGTCGCCGGTACAGAAGAGGTTAATGAAAGTATGTGATTCTCCCAAGATAGTTCGAAGCCTGTTAGTTGCTGGAGGACCTTTTTAAACTGAATAAAATAGTCTGATAGTAGCCAGAATGAAGTAAATAAGACGTCGCCGGTACAGAAGAGGTTAATGAAAGTATGTGATTCTCCCAAGATAGTTCGAAGCCTGTTAGTTGCTGGAGGACCTTTTTAAACTGAATAAAATAGTCTGATAGTAGCCAGAATGAAGTAAATAAGACGTCGCCGGTACAGAAGAGGTTAATGAAAGTATGTGATTCTCCCAAGATAGTTCGAAGCCTGTTAGTTGCTGGAGGACCTTTTTAAACTGAATAAAATAGTCTGATAGTAGCCAGAATGAAGTAAATAAGACGTCGCCGGTACAGAAGAGGTTAATGAAAGTATGTGATTCTCCCAAGATAGTTCGAAGCCTGTTAGTTGCTGGAGGACCTTTTTAAACTGAATAAAATAGTCTGATAGTAGCCAGAATGAAGTAAATAAGACGTCGCCGGTACAGAAGAGGTTAATGAAAGTATGTGATTCTCCCAAGATAGTTCGAAGCCTGTTAGTTGCTGGAGGACCTTTTTAAACTGAATAAAATAGTCTGATAGTAGCCAGAATGAAGTAAATAAGACGTCGCCGGTACAGAAGAGGTTAATGAAAGTATGTGATTCTCCCAAGATAGTTCGAAGCCTGTTAGTTGCTGGAGGACCTTTTTAAACTGAATAAAATAGTCTGATAGTAGCCAGAATGAAGTAAATAAGACGTCGCCGGTACAGAAGAGGTTAATGAAAGTATGTGATTCTCCCAAGATAGTTCGAAGCCTGTTAGTTGCTGGAGGACCTTTTTAAACTGAATAAAATAGTCTGATAGTAGCCAGAATGAAGTAAATAAGACGTCGCCGGTACAGAAGAGGTTAATGAAAGTATGTGATTCTCCCAAGATAGTTCGAAGCCTGTTAGTTGCTGGAGGACCTTTTTAAACTGAATAAAATAGTCTGATAGTAGCCAGAATGAAGTAAATAAGACGTCGCCGGTACAGAAGAGGTTAATGAAAGTATGTGATTCTCCCAAGATAGTTCGAAGCCTGTTAGTTGCTGGAGGACCTTTTTAAACTGAATAAAATAGTCTGATAGTAGCCAGAATGAAGTAAATAAGACGTCGCCGGTACAGAAGAGGTTAATGAAAGTATGTGATTCTCCCAAGATAGTTCGAAGCCTGTTAGTTGCTGGAGGACCTTTTTAAACTGAATAAAATAGTCTGATAGTAGCCAGAATGAAGTAAATAAGACGTCGCCGGTACAGAAGAGGTTAATGAAAGTATGTGATTCTCCCAAGATAGTTCGAAGCCTGTTAGTTGCTGGAGGACCTTTTTAAACTGAATAAAATAGTCTGATAGTAGCCAGAATGAAGTAAATAAGACGTCGCCGGTACAGAAGAGGTTAATGAAAGTATGTGATTCTCCCAAGATAGTTCGAAGCCTGTTAGTTGCTGGAGGACCTTTTTAAACTGAATAAAATAGTCTGATAGTAGCCAGAATGAAGTAAATAAGACGTCGCCGGTACAGAAGAGGTTAATGAAAGTATGTGATTCTCCCAAGATAGTTCGAAGCCTGTTAGTTGCTGGAGGACCTTTTTAAACTGAATAAAATAGTCTGATAGTAGCCAGAATGAAGTAAATAAGACGTCGCCGGTACAGAAGAGGTTAATGAAAGTATGTGATTCTCCCAAGATAGTTCGAAGCCTGTTAGTTGCTGGAGGACCTTTTTAAACTGAATAAAATAGTCTGATAGTAGCCAGAATGAAGTAAATAAGACGTCGCCGGTACAGAAGAGGTTAATGAAAGTATGTGATTCTCCCAAGATAGTTCGAAGCCTGTTAGTTGCTGGAGGACCTTTTTAAACTGAATAAAATAGTCTGATAGTAGCCAGAATGAAGTAAATAAGACGTCGCCGGTACAGAAGAGGTTAATGAAAGTATGTGATTCTCCCAAGATAGTTCGAAGCCTGTTAGTTGCTGGAGGACCTTTTTAAACTGAATAAAATAGTCTGATAGTAGCCAGAATGAAGTAAATAAGACGTCGCCGGTACAGAAGAGGTTAATGAAAGTATGTGATTCTCCCAAGATAGTTCGAAGCCTGTTAGTTGCTGGAGGACCTTTTTAAACTGAATAAAATAGTCTGATAGTAGCCAGAATGAAGTAAATAAGACGTCGCCGGTACAGAAGAGGTTAATGAAAGTATGTGATTCTCCCAAGATAGTTCGAAGCCTGTTAGTTGCTGGAGGACCTTTTTAAACTGAATAAAATAGTCTGATAGTAGCCAGAATGAAGTAAATAAGACGTCGCCGGTACAGAAGAGGTTAATGAAAGTATGTGATTCTCCCAAGATAGTTCGAAGCCTGTTAGTTGCTGGAGGACCTTTTTAAACTGAATAAAATAGTCTGATAGTAGCCAGAATGAAGTAAATAAGATGTCGCCGGTACAGAAGAGGTTAATGAAAGTATGTGATTCTCCCAAGATAGTTCGAAGCCTGTTAGTTGCTGGAGGACCTTTTTAAACTGAATAAAATAGTCTGATAGTAGCCAGAATGAAGTAAATAAGACGTCGCCGGTACAGAAGAGGTTAATGAAAGTATGTGATTCTCCCAAGATAGTTCGAAGCCTGTTAGTTGCTGGAGGACCTTTTTAAACTGAATAAAATAGTCTGATAGTAGCCAGAATGAAGTAAATAAGACGTCGCCGGTACAGAAGAGGTTAATGAAAGTATGTGATTCTCCCAAGATAGTTCGAAGCCTGTTAGTTGCTGGAGGACCTTTTAAACTGAATAAAATAGTCTGATAGTAGCCAGAATGAAGTAAATAAGACGTCGCCGGTACAGAAGAGGTTAATGAAAGTATGTGATTCTCCCAAGATAGTTCGAAGCCTGTTAGTTGCTGGAGGACCTTTTTAAACTGAATAAAATAGTCTGATAGTAGCCAGAATGAAGTAAATAAGACGTCGCCGGTACAGAAGAGGTTAATGAAAGTATGTGATTCTCCCAAGATAGTTCGAAGCCTGTTAGTTGCTGGAGGACCTTTTTAAACTGAATAAAATAGTCTGATAGTAGCCAGAATGAAGTAAATAAGACGTCGGTACAGAAGAGGTTAATGAAAGTATGTGATTCTCCCAAGATAGTTCGAAGCCTGTTAGTTGCTGGAGGACCTTTTTAAACTGAATAAAATAGTCTGATAGTAGCCAGAATGAAGTAAATAAGACGTCGCCGGTACAGAAGAGGTTAATGAAAGTATGTGATTCTCCCAAGATAGTTCGAAGCCTGTTAGTTGCTGGAGGACCTTTTTAAACTGAATAAAATAGTCTGATAGTAGCCAGAATGAAGTAAATAAGACGTCGCCGGTACAGAAGAGGTTAATGAAAGTATGTGATTCTCCCAAGATAGTTCGAAGCCTGTTAGTTGCTGGAGGACCTTTTTAAACTGAATAAAATAGTCTGATAGTAGCCAGAATGAAGTAAATAAGACGTCGCCGGTACAGAAGAGGTTAATGAAAGTATGTGATTCTCCCAAGATAGTTCGAAGCCTGTTAGTTGCTGGAGGACCTTTTTAAACTGAATAAAATAGTCTGATAGTAGCCAGAATGAAGTAAATAAGACGTCGCCGGTACAGAAGAGGTTAATGAAAGTATGTGATTCTCCCAAGATAGTTCGAAGCCTGTTAGTTGCTGGAGGACCTTTTTAAACTGAATAAAATAGTCTGATAGTAGCCAGAATGAAGTAAATAAGACGTCGCCGGTACAGAAGAGGTTAATGAAAGTATGTGATTCTCCCAAGATAGTTCGAAGCCTGTTAGTTGCTGGAGGACCTTTTTAAACTGAATAAAATAGTCTGATAGTAGCCAGAATGAAGTAAATAAGACGTCGCCGGTACAGAAGAGGTTAATGAAAGTATGTGATTCTCCCAAGATAGTTCGAAGCCTGTTAGTTGCTGGAGGACCTTTTTAAACTGAATAAAATAGTCTGATAGTAGCCAGAATGAAGTAAATAAGACGTCGCCGGTACAGAAGAGGTTAATGAAAGTATGTGATTCTCCCAAGATAGTTCGAAGCCTGTTAGTTGCTGGAGGACCTTTTTAAACTGAATAAAATAGTCTGATAGTAGCCAGAATGAAGTAAATAAGACGTCGCCGGTACAGAAGAGGTTAATGAAAGTATGTGATTCTCCCAAGATAGTTCGAAGCCTGTTAGTTGCTGGAGGACCTTTTTAAACTGAATAAAATAGTCTGATAGTAGCCAGAATGAAGTAAATAAGACGTCGCCGGTACAGAAGAGGTTAATGAAAGTATGTGATTCTCCCAAGATAGTTCGAAGCCTGTTAGTTGCTGGAGGACCTTTTTAAACTGAATAAAATAGTCTGATAGTAGCCAGAATGAAGTAAATAAGACGTCGCCGGTACAGAAGAGGTTAATGAAAGTATGTGATTCTCCCAAGATAGTTCGAAGCCTGTTAGTTGCTGGAGGACCTTTTTAAACTGAATAAAATAGTCTGATAGTAGCCAGAATGAAGTAAATAAGACGTCGCCGGTACAGAAGAGGTTAATGAAAGTATGTGATTCTCCCAAGATAGTTCGAAGCCTGTTAGTTGCTGGAGGACCTTTTTAAACTGAATAAAATAGTCTGATAGTAGCCAGAATGAAGTAAATAAGACGTCGCCGGTACAGAAGAGGTTAATGAAAGTATGTGATTCTCCCAAGATAGTTCGAAGCCTGTTAGTTGCTGGAGGACCTTTTTAAACTGAATAAAATAGTCTGATAGTAGCCAGAATGAAGTAAATAAGACGTCGCCGGTACAGAAGAGGTTAATGAAAGTATGTGATTCTCCCAAGATAGTTCGAAGCCTGTTAGTTGCTGGAGGACCTTTTTAAACTGAATAAAATAGTCTGATAGTAGCCAGAATGAAGTAAATAAGACGTCGCCGGTACAGAAGAGGTTAATGAAAGTATGTGATTCTCCCAAGATAGTTCGAAGCCTGTTAGTTGCTGGAGGACCTTTTTAAACTGAATAAAATAGTCTGATAGTAGCCAGAATGAAGTAAATAAGACGTCGCCGGTACAGAAGAGGTTAATGAAAGTATGTGATTCTCCCAAGATAGTTCGAAGCCTGTTAGTTGCTGGAGGACCTTTTTAAACTGAATAAAATAGTCTGATAGTAGCCAGAATGAAGTAAATAAGACGTCGCCGGTACAGAAGAGGTTAATGAAAGTATGTGATTCTCCCAAGATAGTTCGAAGCCTGTTAGTTGCTGGAGGACCTTTTTAAACTGAATAAAATAGTCTGATAGTAGCCAGAATGAAGTAAATAAGACGTCGCCGGTACAGAAGAGGTTAATGAAAGTATGTGATTCTCCCAAGATAGTTCGAAGCCTGTTAGTTGCTGGAGGACCTTTTTAAACTGAATAAAATAGTCTGATAGTAGCCAGAATGAAGTAAATAAGACGTCGCCGGTACAGAAGAGGTTAATGAAAGTATGTGATTCTCCCAAGATAGTTCGAAGCCTGTTAGTTGCTGGAGGACCTTTTTAAACTGAATAAAATAGTCTGATAGTAGCCAGAATGAAGTAAATAAGACGTCGCCGGTACAGAAGAGGTTAATGAAAGTATGTGATTCTCCCAAGATAGTTCGAAGCCTGTTAGTTGCTGGAGGACCTTTTTAAACTGAATAAAATAGTCTGATAGTAGCCAGAATGAAGTAAATAAGACGTCGCCGGTACAGAAGAGGTTAATGAAAGTATGTGATTCTCCCAAGATAGTTCGAAGCCTGTTAGTTGCTGGAGGACCTTTTTAAACTGAATAAAATAGTCTGATAGTAGCCAGAATGAAGTAAATAAGACGTCGCCGGTACAGAAGAGGTTAATGAAAGTATGTGATTCTCCCAAGATAGTTCGAAGCCTGTTAGTTGCTGGAGGACCTTTTTAAACTGAATAAAATAGTCTGATAGTAGCCAGAATGAAGTAAATAAGACGTCGCCGGTACAGAAGAGGTTAATGAAAGTATGTGATTCTCCCAAGATAGTTCGAAGCCTGTTAGTTGCTGGAGGACCTTTTTAAACTGAATAAAATAGTCTGATAGTAGCCAGAATGAAGTAAATAAGACGTCGCCGGTACAGAAGAGGTTAATGAAAGTATGTGATTCTCCCAAGATAGTTCGAAGCCTGTTAGTTGCTGGAGGACCTTTTTAAACTGAATAAAATAGTCTGATAGTAGCCAGAATGAAGTAAATAAGACGTCGCCGGTACAGAAGAGGTTAATGAAAGTATGTGATTCTCCCAAGATAGTTCGAAGCCTGTTAGTTGCTGGAGGACCTTTTTAAACTGAATAAAATAGTCTGATAGTAGCCAGAATGAAGTAAATAAGACGTCGCCGGTACAGAAGAGGTTAATGAAAGTATGTGATTCTCCCAAGATAGTTCGAAGCCTGTTAGTTGCTGGAGGACCTTTTTAAACTGAATAAAATAGTCTGATAGTAGCCAGAATGAAGTAAATAAGACGTCGCCGGTACAGAAGAGGTTAATGAAAGTATGTGATTCTCCCAAGATAGTTCGAAGCCTGTTAGTTGCTGGAGGACCTTTTTAAACTGAATAAAATAGTCTGATAGTAGCCAGAATGAAGTAAATAAGACGTCGCCGGTACAGAAGAGGTTAATGAAAGTATGTGATTCTCCCAAGATAGTTCGAAGCCTGTTAGTTGCTGGAGGACCTTTTTAAACTGAATAAAATAGTCTGATAGTAGCCAGAATGAAGTAAATAAGACGTCGCCGGTACAGAAGAGGTTAATGAAAGTATGTGATTCTCCCAAGATAGTTCGAAGCCTGTTAGTTGCTGGAGGACCTTTTTAAACTGAATAAAATAGTCTGATAGTAGCCAGAATGAAGTAAATAAGACGTCGCCGGTACAGAAGAGGTTAATGAAAGTATGTGATTCTCCCAAGATAGTTCGAAGCCTGTTAGTTGCTGGAGGACCTTTTTAAACTGAATAAAATAGTCTGATAGTAGCCAGAATGAAGTAAATAAGACGTCGCCGGTACAGAAGAGGTTAATGAAAGTATGTGATTCTCCCAAGATAGTTCGAAGCCTGTTAGTTGCTGGAGGACCTTTTTAAACTGAATAAAATAGTCTGATAGTAGCCAGAATGAAGTAAATAAGACGTCGCCGGTACAGAAGAGGTTAATGAAAGTATGTGATTCTCCCAAGATAGTTCGAAGCCTGTTAGTTGCTGGAGGACCTTTTTAAACTGAATAAAATAGTCTGATAGTAGCCAGAATGAAGTAAATAAGACGTCGCCGGTACAGAAGAGGTTAATGAAAGTATGTGATTCTCCCAAGATAGTTCGAAGCCTGTTAGTTGCTGGAGGACCTTTTTAAACTGAATAAAATAGTCTGATAGTAGCCAGAATGAAGTAAATAAGACGTCGCCGGTACAGAAGAGGTTAATGAAAGTATGTGATTCTCCCAAGATAGTTCGAAGCCTGTTAGTTGCTGGAGGACCTTTTTAAACTGAATAAAATAGTCTGATAGTAGCCAGAATGAAGTAAATAAGACGTCGCCGGTACAGAAGAGGTTAATGAAAGTATGTGATTCTCCCAAGATAGTTCGAAGCCTGTTAGTTGCTGGAGGACCTTTTTAAACTGAATAAAATAGTCTGATAGTAGCCAGAATGAAGTAAATAAGACGTCGCCGGTACAGAAGAGGTTAATGAAAGTATGTGATTCTCCCAAGATAGTTCGAAGCCTGTTAGTTGCTGGAGGACCTTTTTAAACTGAATAAAATAGTCTGATAGTAGCCAGAATGAAGTAAATAAGACGTCGCCGGTACAGAAGAGGTTAATGAAAGTATGTGATTCTCCCAAGATAGTTCGAAGCCTGTTAGTTGCTGGAGGACCTTTTTAAACTGAATAAAATAGTCTGATAGTAGCCAGAATGAAGTAAATAAGACGTCGCCGGTACAGAAGAGGTTAATGAAAGTATGTGATTCTCCCAAGATAGTTCGAAGCCTGTTAGTTGCTGGAGGACCTTTTTACTCTCCCAGACATATATGACGCGATCGCGTCATATGGCAGAGTGAACCAATAACTCATATGACGCGATCGCGTCATATGGACTTATTATATTGCTAGAAAATAAGTTTATGACGCAATTGAGCCGGTCTTTTTGGCTGGTAAGTCCGATAAGTTAGATGTACATGTGGACACATCTAGCAACCCCCTAGCGTCCCTGTGAGGGCCCCGCGGTGGTAGAGAGAGCCAGTCTCTTCCCTTCAGCCAGCCTAGTAGGTGGGTGTGCGCGGCCCTTTAAACCAAGGGGCCTCCATTTTGCCCAGCCTGGCTGGTAGTACCGCCCTAATATAACCCAAACGAAGTGCTATATCATTGGGTTATCGATGGATTATTGTGTATTTCTTATTTAGGGTAAAATAACCATGTTAGTGATGTGTTTTGCTAGTCTGGTGTACGTGACCAAGGTGGGCTCTACGAGGGGCCATGGCTTCGCTTGTTTGTGGATCACTTTCATACCATATCGAGTCAATTATATTGCTATTTATCACATGAAGTAGTGTATCTTACTTGTATAAGTATTTCGTAGTGAAAACACTTTTATTACTGGTTGAGCATTCTCTGGTGTAGGCTACGTGACCAAGGTGGCCCACGAGGGGCCATGCTTTTTGCCTATACGTTTTGCTTGTTTGTGGATCAATTTCATATAAATATCAGTCAATTATATTGCTATTTATCTGTTCAAGTAGTGTATCTTACCTTGTAATAGTGTTTCATAGTGAAAAAACTTTCATTACTGGTCGAGCATTCTCTGGTGTTTACGTGACCAAGGTGGAGGAGCCCACGAGGGGCCATGCTTTTTGCCAAACGTTTTGCTTGTTTGTGGAACACTTTCATATAAATATCAGTCATTTATATTGCTATTTATCCGTGCAAGTAGTGTATCTTACCTTGTATTAGTGTTTCTTAGTGGAAAAAACTTTCATTACTGGTCGAGCATATGTCGCCATGCTCCCTCAGCCCTGTGCATTTTTGCTCGAAAATTTAGTGGTGGAAAGTGCTTGCATTTTTGCTCGATAATTTATTGGTGGAAAGTGCTTGGGAGGTAAGTTTTTTATTGGCAAAAGCACTCTACATATACGGCTTGGTGGCCACGAGGGAATCTCAGCAGTGTGAGTAAGTACAGTCAACATTTTTGGTGGTGGTGGCGGTGGACGTGATGGTGGTGGTGGTGGTGGTGGTGGTGGTGGTGGTGGTGGTGGTG
The DNA here is from genome assembly GCA_032716605.1 of Paralithodes platypus. NCBI lineage: Eukaryota > Metazoa > Arthropoda > Malacostraca > Decapoda > Lithodidae > Paralithodes > Paralithodes platypus. Next base: position 41,834,992 of record CM064519.1, read on the forward strand.
GTGGTGGTGGTGGTCGTGGTCGTGGTGGTGGTGGTGGTGGTCGTGGTGGTGGTGTTGGGGGAGATGGTGGTGGTGGTGGTGGTGATGATGGTCGGGGTGGTGGTGGTGGTGATGGTCATGATGGTGGTGGTGGTGATGATGGTGGTGGTGGTGGAGATGGTGGTGGTGTTGACACCAATAGGGTAGGGTCCCTTTTCTGACCGTGGGTCAGGTCAGAGAATGAACTCAACCCTATTTGTGTCAACACCACCACCATCTCCACCACCACCACCACCATCTGCACCACCACCACCATTTTATTATTTTTGTGTTTAGGCCTATTTTATTATTTGTATTATTATTATTTATGATTATACCTGTTATTCCTGTGTATAGGATCACCCATAAAAAAGTATTTATATTGGTATTTAATTTATATTTTTGCTTTATTATATTATAATTTATTATTATTATTATTATTATTTATTATTATTTATTATTTATTTATTATTTATTATTTATTATTTATTATTATTTATTATTATACCCAACATAAATGTCCCCCACCACAAACTCTTATTCTATATAATATATATATATATATATATATATATATATATATATATATATATATATATATATATAATTATATATATATTTTTGTTTTCTTTTCTTTTTCTTTGTTTTTCTTTTTTATTAGGGGTAGGCCCAGCATATATATATATATATATATTATTTTTTTTTTTTTTTTTTGAGGGGGGAGCCTATATATATATATTTTTTTTTATTTTTTTTTTTTTCCCTATACCCCACCTCCCCCCGCCTTCCCCCTATTATGTATGTATAATTATATATATATATATATAGCCTACTGTATATATATGCCTCCACATTTCTGTCAACACAGTGGTGTTAGTTGTGGTGGTGGTGTTAGGTGTGGTAGTTGTGGTGGTGGTGATGGTAGTTGTGGTGGTGGTGATGGTAGTTGTGGTGGTGGTGATGGTAGTTGTGGTGGTGGTGGTGGTGATGATG
>CM064519.1:41843502-41850075 GCA_032716605.1 Paralithodes platypus
ACTTCCTCATGGGTGTCAACAAACTCCCCACTGTGCGTCACTACTGGCTAAATGATGGAGTCCATAATTATCCAACGTTTCGCACGACCATGCAGGTCACCAAGTTCCAAGCCTTGCTGAGCAATTTTCACACGTTCAACAGCAAGGCAGTCATCAAGCAGACCAAAGACAGGCTAGTGAAGATCCGCACGGTGATGCGCTACCTGCTTGCTGGCTTCAAGCTTGCCTACGTCCCGGAGAGGAAGGTGTCCATCGACGAAGGCTGCCTTGGGTGGAAGGGTCGCCTTTCATTCAAGTGCTACAACCCGATGAAGCCGAAGAAGTACCCTATCAAGCTGTACATCCTGGCAGAGTCCACGACTGGTTTCGTGTATGACTTTGAAGTCTACACTGGTATTGGTCAAACTCTCCAGAAAACGGTTGAGGGTTTAACGGAGTCCCTGCAAGGCATGGGTTACAAGTTGTTCATGGACAACTTTTACAACTCAGTTGACCTGTGCCACCACATGCTCACACACCACCAGATCTATGTGTGTGGCACCCTGAGGCTTGCACGAGGGGCTCCGAAGCGGTTGCGCGACATTGCCCATGCATCGACACTGGAAGACGATGCAATTGAGGCGATGAACAACGGCACAACCCTAGTGATGCTTTGGAAAGACAAACGGATTGTCAACATGGTGTCCACCTTCCACGACCAGAGCACCATTCCAAAGCAGTCATTTGTCAAGAAGAAGGTACAAGGCAGGTGGCAGCGGACTCGTAAGAACATCATGAAGCCCGTTTGTGTTGACGACTACAACCGCCACATGGGTGGGGTGGATCATTTTGATCAGATGATCCAGTACTACCCCATCCAGCGAAGAACGGTCAAATGGACGAAGAAGATCGTATTCTACTTCATCCAATTGGCCCTCTTCAATGCCTTCGTACTCTTCAAGAATTGCAACCCCCGCAGGAAGATGACTATGCTGGCGTTCCAGGAAAGCGTAGTCCGTTCCTTGTTGCACTTCAACCCTGCAGAGTGGCCTTTGTCGGGGAGACGCATCCGGCGTGCACAGGATTTGCCAGAAGGTCAGTACGAGCCATGCACCCGTCTCAGGCGAGACAGGCGGCGTCGGCGGCAATCCTCCGGAAGCTCAGCTGGGTCGCCCCCACCGGACGACAATCCAGACTCCCCAGCCGCTCCTGCTGATGATCCTGGCACTCCTCCTGGTGCTCCTGCTGCTGGTGGAGGCGTTGGGGGAGCACTCTTTCATGACCCCCCCCCATCACCAGGTCCAGATGCTGCTGCTGCTGCTGTTGCCGTCGGGGGAGCACTCGCTGAGAATGCACCCCAGGCGGCACCAGTATCGGACTCGGACGATGCTACTGATGATGAGGAGGAAGTGGATGACCTACCACTTGACCCCCCCGCACCAGTAGTACTGCTGCTGGTGGCGCTCGGGCAGCACCCCTCATGGATGCCGCCTGGGTTCCACTAGTAATGGACGTTCAAGCTAGGGCTCAGGCACCAAGAGGCCGTCGGATAGGTCCTCTTAGAGGACGGGGTTCCAGGCCACGTCCTGTTGTACTGGACCATGACCGGTACAGCAGGAACTTGGAACACGTTTTCGAGACTATCCCAGGCGGAAAGCGAAAGCGGTGCCGTGTGTGTTACAGGAGCCAAATTCGCAAGGACACGAGCTTTCGCTGCAGGTCTTGCCGCGTTAGCCTCTGCATCGATGTCAATGGTTGCTTTAACAAGTACCATCAACTCGATGCAGATGTCCTATAGCCAGGATCTTTGCACGATTCATTCATTCATTTATGCATTCTCCTATTCACCTTCATTATTCCTTTCCAATCACTATCACCCATTCATTCATTCAGTCTTTATGCATTCTTCCATTCACCTTCATCACCCTTTCATTCAGTCATTCAATCATTCAATAATTCATTCATTCATTCAATCATCACTTCCGAGGTTCGGGGCCCACCTTCATTCACCCACCTTCATTCACCCATCATCATCATCATCAATAATTCACCTTCATCACCCTTTCATTCAGTCATTCAATCATTCAATAATTCAATCATTCATTCAATCATCACTTCAGAGGTTCGGGGCCCACCTTCATTCACCCACCTTCATTCACCCATCATCATCATCATCATCAATAATTCACCTTCATCACCCTTTCATTCAGTCATTCAATCATTCATTCATTCATTCAATCATCACTTCCAAGGTTCGGGGCCCACCTTCATTCACTCATCATCATCATCACCATCATCATAAAAAAAAAAAAAAAATTGCACTACAGTGGATATAGGCCTCCTGGGGAAACCACTCTAAAAAAATAACGAGTCCAGTGCAGTACCTCTTTGGGTGGCTTGGAAATTTGCACATATTTCTATGGTTTGACACCATATATATATATATATATATATATATATATATATATATATATATATATATATATATATATATATATATATATATATATATATATATATATAAATATATCCACACATACATTACCATTACCATTTACCAATCTTTATATTTTGTTTGACACCTTGTGTGTATATATATATATATATATATATATATATATATATATATATATATATATATATATATATATATATTACTTTCTTTTATTTGCATGTACAATAGAATTATTTCTGAATGTATTACCTGAAGATAACCTGGCTTTCTTATTTTGTTTTTTCAGTGTCAACCCAGGAGCCATTTCCCTTCTCGTTGGAAAGGGTTGTGACACAATTCAATTTGCACTAGAGTGGATATAGGCCTCCTGGGGAAACCACTCTAAAAAAATAACGAGTCCAGTGCAGTACCTCTTTGGGTGGCTTGGAAATTTGCACATATTTCTCTGGTTTGACACCATATATATATACACACAATCACACATTGATTTTACCATTATTTATTTTGACACCTTGTATATTATATATATATATATATATATATATATATATATATATCCACACACATACATTACCATTTACCATTCTTTATATTTTGTTTGACACCTTGTATATATATATGTATATATATATATATTTATATATATATATATATATTACTTTATTTTATTTTCGTGTACAATAGAATTATTTCTGAATTTATTACCTGAAGATAACCTGGCTTTCTTATTTTGTTTTTTCATAGTGTCAACCCAGGAGCCATTTCCCTTCTCGTTGGAAAGGGTTGTAGCCCTACCAGGTAAGTAAAATTGGCAACCTTCATGACTGACATGTCTTCTATGAACATTATACAATTATTGGCAACACAAATTATATAAAAGTGTTGTATATTGTGGCAAAGATATACAACTGTATAAACATTCTCATATATTTTCATAACAATAACAATGCATGGAAACAATTGCGCATAGCTCACGAACCATTTACGCTATATTATTTTTATTTTCACCATTGGAAAGAGCACAATTTTCCGATTCCGGTGATATATACAGTTATATACGTATCCGACCAAATAAAGCAACCACGAGGTGGGGAACAGCTCGGAACCCGGCTAGATCGCCCGAACAGAGACTGGTGAAGCGTAAATATTCGCATTTTGGCTCTTCATTTCAAATATTCATAGCGCAAAAAGTATTTGTCCTAGGAACTTCTAGTTTGTTTTATACTCATCAGCATTATTTGCCGTATTCATTCAGCCTAAATTTAAAACCATACACTTCGTAGCAACGAAATAAATCGAAAATGTTATAAACCATATCAATCAAAATCATATATTTTTTTTTTTCGGTCACTGCATGGAAACAATTGCGCATAGCTCGCGAACCAATTACGCTATATTATTTTTGTTTTCACCATTGGAAAGAGCACAATTTTCCAATTCCGGTGATATATACAATTATATACATATCCGAGCAAATAACGCAACCACGAGGTGGGGAACAGCTCGGAACCCGGCTACCATCGCCGGAACAGAGATGGGTGAAGCGTAAATATTCGCATTTTGGCTCTTCATTTCAAATATTCATAGCGCAAAAAGTATTTGTCCTAGGAACTTCTAGTTTGTTTTATACTCATCAGCATTATTTGCCGAATTCATACAGCCTAAATTTAAAACCATACACTTCGTAGCAACGAAATAAATCGAAAATGTTATAAACCATATAAATCAAAATCATATATTTTTTGTTTTCGGTCACTGCTTGAGAACTATTGAAGATAAACAATTTCTGTTTTCAGATTTGGAAAGAGGAGAAAAAATACTATTATTTGAGCAAAACAAAAATATGGTCATCACTCACAATTTAGAGCTAGGACGGTGTGAAGACAATTGCATGGGAAATAATTGTATTCCGGACTCATTTACACTTTCATATTTCGATTTATTTACATTTTTTTTTATTTTATCATGTACTATAAATATTCCTCTTTCCACTGATATATGATACATCACAATAAACAGCATTCTGGTGGATGGAAATCGCGAAAAATGTAAGGCTTCGACAACACTCATGAGCCAAATTCAAGACCTAAAATACTTGTCAACCGCCTCCTCGGACTTATTGGAACATAATATGTCGCAAGGAGTTAATTTGATTTTGTTTTCCGGGTTGGTTGGGTGGACATGCTTGGAGATTATTTCTTTTATGACGGCCTCGTCATTTTTGTGTTCAGAGGACATGTAATTGCGGTAGAAGATCTTAATTTCATTGGGGGGCTCAATGTTGGGAGGGCTTTGGGTGTACCATTTTTCAAGATGGTGGTTGATGGTGCTGGAGATGTCGGAGTTGGAGTATCCGTTATTTACTAAAACTTGGGATAGTCTTTCTAGTTCCTGGTGGGTGTCGGCCCAGGTAGAGCAGTGCGTGAGGGCTCTCCTAACATAGGCGGAGATGGAGGATAGAAGATAACGGCGGGGGCATTCACTATGACCTCCTCCGGACTTAACTTCACCTTTGAAAAATCTAACAATGGACAACTCCCCTTCCTCGACATCCTCGTAGCTCTGAACGACCATGGGTTCAAAACCACCGTCTACATTAAACCTACTAACACAGGACAATGCCTCAACGGCGATAGTGAATGCCCCCGCCGTTATCTTCTATCCTCCATCTCCGCCTATGTTAGGAGAGCCCTCACGCACTGCTCTACCTGGGCCGACACCCACCAGGAACTAGAAAGACTATCCCAAGTTTTAGTAAATAACGGATACTCCAACTCCGACATCTCCAGCACCATCAACCACCATCTTGAAAAATGGTACACCCAAAGCCCTCCCAACATTGACCCCCCCAATGAAATTAAGATCTTCTACCGCAATTACATGTCCTCTGAACACAAAAATGACGAGGCCGTCTTAAAAGAAATAATCTCCAAGCATGTCCACCCAACCAACCCGGAAAACAAAATCAAATTAATAATTTATTTCAAATCCCCCAAGACCTCCAACCTCGTTCTCCGCAACAAACCAGCCTCCACCAAGATAAAGAGCCCGATGACCGACGATCACGTCATTTACCAACATACCTGTAATTATGAGGACTGTGGACCTCATTCCTATATTGGTATGACGCAGACTCGTCTTTCACGTCGGTTAACTCTTCACCTTCAGGCTGGAGCCATCAAAGACCACTATCTCACCCCTAACCACCCTCACCTCACACGCAACGAGTTAGAGAAACACACCACCATACTCGATAAAGAAAGTGACCCAAGGAGATTACCTATACTCGAAGCTTTATATATCCAAGCCTTACATCCCAACATCAACAACCAAACTCTGGACCTTCAGATCCTTCCTTCTGCCAAAAGGCACTACCCTACAGGACCTAACACCCCTCCTCGCCCCCCGGTGCCCTTGACGCAGCCCCCCGCGCTACCTCCTTCAGCTTCGTCTTCTGCAGGCGCCACACAACTTAGGCCACGCCCCTCGACACGCAGCCAATCAGCTTCGACCCCACCTACTGACCACCATCCCGCATCCAGTGCGCATGCGTGAAGCGGTTAACCCCTTCTCTCTCCTAGTTTACGCTTCCACCAATAGCAGACTTTTGCCCCCTGTTTTCCGCCTCCTCTGATCCTCCACCCTCTATATATACCCTTCCTGTTTACCTTTTATATCATTCCTTCCTTACTTGATAATGCTGGTTGTCCAGTGAAACGCGTCGTATATCCTGTATCATCATGTACATTTATGTAACCCTGTACCACCATGAATTTTGCTCATCTCCTTCATCTACTTCCTGCCACCCAGCGAAAACTCATCAGAGACCTGGAAACTTTGAATAATAAAATTTCCAACGCAGAAATTGCCATTTCTTTCAACCTCGTATATATATATATATATATATATATTTATGTGGTATATATATATAAAATAAATAAAATAAAAATATGAAATAAATAAAATAAAATAAATAACAACAGTAATCAATAAAATAAATAAATATATAAATAAAATAAAAATATAATAATATATAAATACTCGATTATGGGCCTTGGGCTTGCTCGGGACCTTGAGGCTGATCCGCTAGATACCCTGGGCAATAAGATATATATATATATATATATAATATATATATA
>CM064519.1:41850175-41872675 GCA_032716605.1 Paralithodes platypus
ATTCTCTCTCTCTCTCCCTCCCACACACACACACATTTCCATTGTTATAAACAATTGAGAGATAAGGCCGACAGCCTCCCAACTGCATTCACAAATTCACAAAAACTGTCATACACTGTCACATACAAATACACCTACTTTTTTCTCTCTCTCTCTCTCTCTTTCTCTCTCTCTCTCTCTCTCTCTCTCTCTCTCTCTCTCTCTCTCTCTCTCTATGCAAACGCTCGTAGCATACGCAATAAATTTTCAGATTTAGAGGAACTAGTGTTTACAGAAAATTATGATGTGATTGGCATAACAGAATCTTGGCTCAATACACAAGATAGAGACTTTTTAGAAGAGTATTCACTTCCCGGTTATGTAATGTTTGAGAACAGCCGAATAAATAAAAATGGAGGTGGCGTTTTATTTTATATCAAAGAAAGTCTTAACCCGACCCTCGTGTCAAAACCTCAAATTGTGAACGTCGACACATCTTTTGTGCTAATAAAGAATAATAAAGGTACAAAAATAATACTTGCGTTAATATACAGACCTCCAGCTCAATCAGTGCAAACTGACCGAGAAATTTACGAACAAATTGCAGATGTAAGTAACTCACAAGATACCGTAATTTTTGGCGACTTTAATTTACCTGTGACCAAGTGGGGCGATACTCTTACTTCACACTCCGGACATGACTTGTATACGAACTTGCAAGAGAGTTCGCTTTATCAATTTGTTCGAATGCCGACCCGTGGTAATAACGTTCTTGACATTGTACTTGCAACAAAAGAAGAATTGATAGAGAATTTGAATGTTGGTGATGAATTCAGTAACAGCGACCATCGTACGATAACTTTCACTTTAAAGTTTACTAGTAACGAACCAAATAGTAGCATCGAAAAAGTCCCTAATTTCAAGAAAGCAAACTTCCATAAACTTAGAGCTATGTTTAAAGAAACTGACTGGAGCTTTTTAATTAACAATAACGACATAAATACATCTTGGAAGTTATTCGAAACCACTTACCTAAAAGCAGTGCAAGACTGCATACCATCGAAAATACGGCGTCCAGGCCATAATAATAAGCCCAAATGGTGGAATAAAGATATTTCAAACTGCCTGCTTGCTAAAAAATGTGCTAATGATAGATTAAAATCCTCACAAAATGACGAAGAACGGGTGAAATTTGTAGAGCTACGACGCAAAGCCAAAAAGTTAATTAAGCAAAGTAAAAAGACCTTAGAGTTACATATTGCGAATCAAAGTAAAACAAACCCGAAAGAATTCTATAGTTATATCAGAAAGAAAAAAGTAGTTACTTCAACTGTTGGACCGTTAGTCGATGAAAAAGGAGAATACACCAAAGACGAAGTACAAATGAGTAATGCCCTCAATACCTTCTTTGCATCAGTTTTTACAAACAGAAGACCTCCGTGATATTCCCCCTACACCATCCGCCGATTCAGATTGATAATTCAGATGTTCTAAGCAGCAATATCACTGTTACAGAGAGAGAAGTATTGAATTGGTTTAGATAAACTCAAGGTAAATAAAACCGCCAGGACCTGATACAATCTCGCCTAGAGGTTTCTAAAGGAAGCTAAGAATGAGCTCTCCAACCCGCACAGTGACATTACTATTCACTAAATCCTTGCAGTCTGGAACTATGCTTGATCAGTGGCAGCTAGCCAACGTAACACCGATATTCAAAAAAGGCAGACAAATCCCTACCCAGTAACTATCGTCCAATCGTTAAACCTCAGTTGTATGTAAGATGCTAGAAACCGTTCATACGATACAGACTCGTAACTCACTTAGAGGCAAACTCACATACTTAAAGATACTCAACACGGCTTTCGTAAAAAACGGTTCCTGTTTAACAAACCTCTTTGACCTCTTCCACGATAGCCTCAATCACTACGATGAGAGTAAAGCTGTAGATATTATATACCTTGATTTTCCAAAGGCCTTTGGACAAAGTTCCCCACAAACGTTTACTTGCTAAAACTAAAAGCGCATGGACTACAAGAACGTGTGTTGAAAATGGATAGAAAATTGGCTCAGCAACAGAAAGCAAAGGGTATTTCATAAACGTAAAGGCATCTAAATGGCACCAATGTAAGTAGCGGGGTCCCCCAGGGTAGCGGTACTAGGACCAATTCTCTTTCTAATTTACATCAACGACATAGATGAGGGTCTCACCTTTACAATCACAAAATTTGCTGACGATACAAAAATTGCCAATAGCGTACTCTCAAAAGAACAAGGTGAACTATATGCAACACAATCTAGATAAATTGTCATGTTGGGGGGCCCAAATTTGGCAAATGAGTGTTGCCATGCGGATAAATGTAAAGTACTACATGTCGGATACCTAAATGAGAAAGCAAACTATTCGATGAATGTCACTCAGCTTGAGAATGTAAACAGAGAAACTGATCTGGGAGTAACAAATTATCGAGTAACCGAAAACCTAAGTCAACAATGTTCAGAAGTTGTTAAGAAGGCAAACACAATAATTGGCTTTATAGGCATGTCAATTTGAGCATAAATCGCAAAGAAGTTATCCTAACCCTGTACAATTCCTTAGTCCGGCCCTCATTCTGGAATACTGCGTTCAATCCTTGTGCCCTTATTAGCAAAAAGATATAAACCGATCCTAGAACGAGTTTCAACGTAGAGTTACCAACATGATGACCTAGCCTAAAGAACAAACCATACGAATAGCGTCTTTATAGAATTAAATCTATTTCCTTTAACCCAGCGCAGATTAAGAGGCGACTTAATTCAAGTGTTCAAAATCATCAAAGGCATCGACAATATGAACGGTAGTAAGTACGTCACTTTATCCCGAAACCCCAAATCTAATTTACACGCGGGGAAACGGTTGCAAAATTATTGGTAAGCTTTTTTTTTTAAAACAACCTCGCACGAATCTAAGACTTCTTTCTTCAATCCGAGTTGTCAACTTGTGGAATGGGCCTTCCCCTAGACGTTATAGATACGGCAAGCAGCCGTTGATTCATTTAAATTCCGCCTAGACAAAGGCTCGCATCAACCCCCGCAACTGACTGCGTTTTGTAAATGAATAACTTTATCGGCTCCCCCGCATTTACTAACCCATATGTCCCCTAATAACTTCCTAGTCCTAGCCACGTTAGTGGCAGGGCAGTATTTCCCTTTCCAATGTTCCCTTACCCACCTCTAAACCACTGTTTTTGGACACTTGAGCCGCCAGTGTTTTGGAGGACAAGCAACCTAGAAGGGTCGCTAGAACCTGTTTTTGCTTGATTTCCTTTGTACTCTCTGCTCTCGTCCACTCTCCGCGTCTCTCTCATCGCTCTCTCCCCCTCTCTCGCTCTCTCTCCTCTCTGCTCATCGTCTCCATCTCATCTCTCTGTCTCTGTCCTCTGCTCTGTCTCTGGGTCTGCCTCTTTCCCTCTGACAATGTCTTGCTGCTGGGTTCTCTCTCCTGTCTCTCTGCTCTCTCTCGGCCTCTGTCTCTCCTCTCTGGTCTCTCTCTCTCCCCTCTCTCTCTCTCTTCTTCGCTCCTCCCTCTCTCTCATCCCCTCTCTCTCAATCCTCTCTCCTCTCCTCTCCTCTTGTCTCTCCCTCCGCTCTCTCCCCTCTCGCTCTCTCCCCTCTCGCTCTCTCCCCTCTCTCTCCTCATCTCTCTTCTTCCCCCATCTCTCTCCTCTCCTCTCCTTCGCTCTCCTCTCCTCCTCGTCTCCCCCCGTCTCTCTCTCCTCTCTCTCCCTCCATCGGCTCTCTCTCCTCTCTGTCCCGTCTGGGTCTCTCTCTCCATCTCGACTCCCTCTCTCCCTCTCCCCCTCTCCTCCTCGTCTCATCTGTCTCTTTCTCTCCTCCTCCCTGTCTTCTCTCTCTCCTCTCCCCCTACTCCTCTCTCTCCATCTCCTCCTCTCTTCCCTCTCCTCTCCACTCTCTCTCTCCCCTCTCACTTCTATTCTCCCCCTCTCTCCCTCCTCTCCTCCCTCGTCTTCTCCTGTCTCCTTCTGTCTCTCTCTCTCATGTCTCTCTCCTCCGCCTCTCCTCTGTCTCTTCTGCTCGTCTGTCTCCGTCTCTCCCTCTCCATTCCGCTCGTCTCCCTCTCGCTCCTCTCCCTCTTCTCCTCTCCACTTATTTTTATTCGTCCTCTCTGTCGCTCTCTCCACTCTCTCTCTCTCTCCGCTCTCTCCTTCTCTCTCCTCCTCCCTCTCACTCGCCTTCTCTTCTCCTCTCTCCTCTCTCTCATCTCACTCCTCCTCTCGCCCCCGCTGTCCTCGCTCTCCCTCCTCCAGCTCTCTCCATCTCTCTCTCTCTACCTCGCTCTCCCCTCTCTCTCTCTCTTGTCTCCCCCCCCTCCTCTCAGCCTCTCTCATCCTCTTTACCTCCTCTCTTCTCTGTCTCTCTCCTCCATTTCCTCCTCTCTCCTCCCTCTCCCTCTCTCTCTTCTCTGTTCCTCATCTCATCCCTCTTACCTCCTCTCCATCTCTTCTCATCCTCCGATCACTCCTCCCCTCCCTCTCCCCTCTCTCCATCTCGTTCTCTCTCTCCTTATTGATATTTTTGTCTCCCTCGTTTTCTCCCTCTCTTCATCACCTCCTCTCCTCGCTCAGCTTCTGTTCTCCCCTCTCCTCTCTCTCACTCCTCTCTCGCACTCTCTCTCGTTCCTCTCTCTCACTCCCACTCTCTCCTCTCTCCTCTCGTCTCACGTACGTAAGTTCAGTTGTTGTCCTGCCTCGCTCTTGGTCGGTCCTACTGCCTCTCCCCTCTCGTCTCTCTCTCTTTCTCTCACACTACCGCGCTCTCTCCCTCTCTTTTGCACGCACGCATTTACACGTGCGTGCATGCACATAATCACGTACACCCACATTTAGCCTACATATTCAGTTTTCTCATTATTCTATTTATACCGGCATAGCTAGATAACAATATTAAGCTGATTAAAAATTAGTTGAAACCAATACACCTGCCGTCTACTTTTCCCAAGACACTTGTAAACATTGGGTTTGTAGCCTATATTTAGAATGCTACCGTACTTTGAGGGAGGGACTTCCAAAGGGGTAACAGGCTAGGTATAGGCTACTTAGGTTATCTTCATATTATAATTAAGGCTCTAGTGTATTTATAATTTATCCAGGGAGACATATCGTACTAGTCATAGGCTATAGTAAAATACATTATTGTAGTTTATAGTAACATGAACTTAAGAACAGCTGAACAGGATCTCTCTCTCTCTCTCTCACACACACAAACACACACACACATATATATATATATATATATATATATATATATATATATATATATAAGAACATAAGAACATATTTATAAATTATATATATATATAATATATATATATATATATATTTATATATATATATATATAAATATATATATATATATATATATATATATATATATATATATATATATATACTGTATATATATTTATTTATATATATATATATATATACAATTACTCCTACATAGCAACACACATTAACAAATTCAACCTTTATTAGTTATGCAACGAACATTAACCTCTGACAAGAAAGACTAGTACTCAGTAATATTATGCTTGAAATAATAATATACCGGTGTTGAGGTCACCAAATTCAACGAACATTGTATTCTGTTTAAATTCAGAAATCTCCGAATCGAATTAATATACTGTAGCCTATAGTGTTTATTGTGACATTAAAAGTGCCGATAGTATGACATGGAATAATAATAATAATAATAATAATAATAATAATGCAGAAAATACACAGCAAAACTATTAAATTCAGGATATCCCATTTAATCGTTCCAAGAAAATGCTTAATACAAGATAATTAACATGTCAAAGGTGATCTGAATGAAAACGGGGGAACTGATAAGGGTAACTAATGCGAATAATCCTTGCTCCCGATATGACATTTTTCCACCTAGCATTTACTTATAATGTGATTATATTATATGTTCTTTGTTTACATTGATTTTCATTTTGTGACTTGTTTCCAATGAAGTGCGTGCAAGGTGTTAAACCGAGACAATGCAGTTTTAAGACTGGAATGCATATGAGAAGCAATGTAAGAACATGAACATGAAATTGCGTTATATTGACCTGATAAGAATTGTAAAAAAATGCTTTATATCTTACACATTTAACCCCTTCTGTACCGGCGAGTTTTAGATTCATTCTAGCTATATTTTCACGATTGTGTGCAGTTTGAGAAGGATCTGTGGTAGTAAACATTATTAAGTGAGATAGTTCGAAGCCTGTTAAGGGGAGATCTCCACTTGAGGGATTTTTTTCTTGACCCCTTTCTTCCTCATGTTTAGCCCCATTGCTTTTGATATTATAAAATGTTTGCCCCATTAGTTTAGCGATTTTAAGAACTTTCACCCCATTTTAAGACCTTTCGTGGAATTCAGGTGTCGATTTTATCCTGGCGAGCGATAGCGAGCCTGTAATTTAAGAGGAAACGGCCTTCGGCCGGGACATTTTTCTACTGAAAAATGTACAAATTTATCTTGAAAGGGGCTCAAGGGGGTGTAATTTTAAGCTTGATGGAGGTCTAGGGAACAAACTAAATACCTCCCCTTAATTGTTGGATGCCCTTTTTAAACGGGACGGCACCTGTAAAAAAGGGGTTTATGATAATGACAAAAAGTTCGGTTTTAAGACAGGTTTTAATAGTGTTTTGTTTACCAGTCCGAGGTGTGATCTTCAATGTAAAGTCCCCTAGAATGTTGGGGTTAGTTATAAACATGTCACAATATGTTAAAATAAACTCCTAAAACTTGACATAATCAATATAAACGTCATAATTATGAGGAGGAGCACTTTATTGACAACGTTTCGCAGATAGAAGCTATCTGCGAAACGTCAATAAAATGCTCCTCCTCATATGGTGCTTCTCTTTATGTAAACATATAACCCATTTTCGTCTGACACCTGTTATCGGATTAGCTCCCACAAAACAAAATTACCGATAATTGTATTGTTATTTCCGGTAATTGTCATTGAAATAACCCCTTCTGTACTGGTGACGTATTTTTAATGTTATTCTAGCTATATTTACACGATTGTATGCAGTCTAAAAGGATCTGTGGTAGTTAAAAGAGTTGAATGAGATAGTTCGAAGCCTGTTTATTACTGTAGGCCCTTTTTAAACTGAATAAAATCGTGTAATAGTAGCCAGAATAAAGTTAAAAGGACGGCACCGATCCAGAAAGGGTTAATGGGGGTTTCTGGACCACATCTCCCTCATGTTTAGCCAAAGAGCGGTTCCTCCTAAATTTCTGCCTCGCTATCGCTCGTTAGGGAAAAATCGGCACTTAAATGGCACGAAAGGACTTGAAATCGCTAAACTAACGACGCGAACGTCTTAAAATCTCAAAACTCAAGGGGCTAATCATGAGGGAGAAGGGAGTCCAGATACCCCTTCCCCCTTTTATAGTATGGAAGGTTTTGCAACGCCCCCTTTGTTTGTCCGTAAGATGTGTGGCATAATAACTGTTTTACTTTCTCTCTCTCTCTCTCGCGTACCAATGGGGCTAAACATTAGGGAGAAGGGGGTTTAAAAGCATGAAAGGTTCTGCTACTACGGTACCCCCTTTGTGTGTCAGTAAGATGTATAGCATAATAGCTGTTCTACTTCATCTCTCTCTCTCTCTCTCTCTCTCTCTCTCTCTCTCTCTCTCTCTCTCTCTCTCTCTCTCTCTCTCTCTCTCTCTCACACACACACATATATATCACTCACTCTCTCTCTCTCTAACTTCAGCCAGACTACAATTCAAAATGCCATTATCGTGCTGAAAGGGTTACATTGTTACGGTAGCATATACAGTATATATAGGCCTACCGGTATATGAAAAGGGTAAAACTTGTTGGGGGAGGGAGGGAGGATTGGACCCCTTCTCCCTGATGTTTAGTTCCATTAGTTTTGAGATCTTAAGATTTTCGTCCCATTAGTTTGGCGATTTTAAGACTTTTCGTGCCATTTAGGTATCGATATTTCCTTGGCGAGCGATAGTGAGGCTGCAATATAGAGGGAACCGGCCTTCGGGCCCAAACAATTTTCTACCGAAGAATGTACACAAAAGGGGTAGGTCTTGTGGGTACCGGTATTATTTTCAGCTTGAAGGAGGTCTAGGGAGTAAACTAATATATATATATATAATATATATATATATATATATATATATATATATATATATATATATAATATATATATATAATATACCCTTAGTATTATATATATATATATATATATATATATATATATACCGGTATATATATATATATATATATATATATATATATCTAGTATATATATATATATATATATAATATCTATATACAGTATATATATATATATATATTAATAAATTAATAAATAAACAAGTAAATAAAAGACCCCTTAAATATAGGATTACGAGACCTTAAAAAACCTGGGAGCCAAATATAAAAATAGTTGCTGCCATAACATGATAGGTAAAAAATATCTAAAAATAACTTGGATGTGTGGGGTGAAATTCTTGTTAATGGAGAGAGAGAGAGAGAGAGAGAGAGAGAGAGAGAGAGAGAGAGAGAGAGAGAGAGAGAGAGAGAGAGAGAGAGAAGGGTAGTCGTTATATTAAAGTGGAAATATTAATAAAAGAAAACTGATATATACAGTATTTGAAATTTTTAACCTAGTCTATAGGAACAATGAATAGCTTATGCAAAACCAAAATGTATACAAATATATGATAAGTATGGTATATATTATTGGTTTGTGTAAAAATAATAACAAACATAAAACAAAGAAAAAGTTTAAAATCCGGTGCTCTCTCTCTCTCTCTCTCACTCCCACACACTCACACACTCACTTACTCTCTCTCTAACCCCGAGCCGCATACACATTTTCTTAATTGCGGCGTAAAATCAATGTCCGGAGATCCCCCCCCCCCCCCCCCCGTGGAAAGAGTCCGACAATGTGGTGGGTGTGTTATTATGGTGGTGGCTGGCTTTGTGATGTGACCCCCCTGTGTGTGAGAGAGAGAGAGAGCGAGAGAGAGTACGATGCTTCATGTGACCCCGTGTGTGTGTGTGTGTGTGTGTGTGTGTGTTTCCAAGAAGCCTTTTATGACTGTGTTCATATATTCATATTGTGTACCATGTCTTATAATATACAGTAGTGCCTTTCTTGGTGTGTGCACGTATGAGTTGCCTATGCTTGATTGACTGTTTGTGTGTGTGTGATTAGCTTATGCTTGATTGACTGTGTGTGTGTGTGTGTGTGTGTCAGACTTGTATTTAATTACCTAATACAAGGCTGCAGTATAGGGCTTATGGAAGACATCGATTGAATCTCACGTATATCGAATTATTGGGTTTCAGTAAACAATGTTCACTGTCTTTTGTTGATAATTAGGAAATGTTCAGTTGTTCAAGGCCACCACTGTACAACCAAAATCAATAGACTGGCGAAAGCTTGATGATAATTTGTATGGAATCAAGAGAGAGAGAGGCATTAACTGAACACTTCTAACACATTTAAGAGACAATTAATGGAGGAAGGAAAAACAAAATGGTCCATGTGCCTAAAGGCATCCTCCATTCATAAAATGTTTGTAACAACTGGATTAAAACGGTTGTAGGTTGTAAGCAAAAAGTAATATTCACAGTCTATTAGAAAACCATGAAGCATTTCAAGGAGTGACACGAACTTGAATATACAGAATAAAGGAAGATCGCGAAGAACTGTTGATTTCGACTATATGTATGCAATTTGGCTTACACATGTAGGTTATTTACAAGCAAATGATCTTAACCAATGCTCGTTCACATAATCTCCATTTGCATTCCAATCCCCAATACTCCTGTAGTCTGAGCCTCTCTAAGCTCCACCCACGACTGAAGGAAGATATTCAAGATGGTAAAATACAATTACGGTATTATACAAAGATTCGGTGATATGTTCCGTGAGGTCGTGCAAGTGTAGTGTGTGTGCGTGTGTGTGTGCGTGTTTGTGTGGAGGGATAGGAATGTAGCACTCCATTTTAGACTGAGGCCCTCTTAGCTCCGGCCACGACTGAATGCTACCACACTCGAAATGCGAATTTATTCAAGATGGTAGGTCGCAATTACACAAATAGTTGGTGATATTTTCTGTATGTATGTGTGTGTGTGGATGTGATATTGTGTTGGGTGTATGAAGGGTAAGGATTTGATTGTGTATGTGTGTGTGTGTGGATGTGATATTGTGTTGGGTGTATGAAGGGTAAGGATTTGATTGTGTATGTGTGGGTGTGCGGATGTGATCTTGTGGTGGGTGAATGAAGGGAAATTATTTGTTTGTGTGTGTGTGTGGATGTGATATTGTGTTGGGTGTATGAAGGGTAAGGATTTGATTGTGTATGTGTGGGTGTGTGGATGTGATCTTGTGGTGGGTGTATGAAGGGAAAGGATTTGATTGTGTATATGTGTGTGTGTTGATGTGATCTTGTGTTGGGTGTATAAAGGGAAAGGATTTGATTGTGTATGTGTGGGTGTGTGAATGTGATATTGTGTTGGGTGTATAAAGGGGAAGGATTTGATTGTGTATGTGTGGATATGTGGAAGTAAAGGGTAAGGCTGGAGAGAATGTGTGGGTGTGCATGAACGTGTAGTAATTCCCTGTACCACTCCTCTTAGACTGAGCCCATCTAAGCTGCCTCCACGACTGAGTGCCACC
Organism: Paralithodes platypus; assembly: GCA_032716605.1. Lineage (NCBI taxonomy): Eukaryota > Metazoa > Arthropoda > Malacostraca > Decapoda > Lithodidae > Paralithodes > Paralithodes platypus. Next base: position 41,860,870 of record CM064519.1, read on the forward strand.
AGACTCGGATGTGGGAGTAGTGTCTGATAGTAAGATACAGTTATACTCACCCATTGTAATAGTGTGTGTGTGTTTTGTGTGTGTGTGAGTATGTGTAGATTGTGTGGGTAGTCAGTATGAGGGTGTGGGTGATAATGTTGTGGGTAATTTGTATGTGGGTGTGTCTGGGTGTATGGAATGAAAGGGTACAGATGGAGAGAGAGTGTGTGTGTCTATGAACGTGTACCCAATACCCTATACCACTCCTCTTAGACTGAGCCCCTCTAAGCCTCCGCCAAAACTGAGTGCCTCCAGACCGGTGGCCCTGGGTGTGGAAGTAGCGTCCTGATGATAAGATATAGTTATACTCAGACACTCTAATATTTCGTTTGTGTGGGTGTGTGAGGGAGGGCTTAGAGGGATTATGTGTGAGTTGGGGTGTGTGTGTGCGTGTGGGTTGGAGTGTGTGTGTGTGTGTGGGTTGGAGGCTGTGTTTACGTGTGTGTTGGAGACTGTAGGCCTATATGTGTGTGTGTGTGTGTGTGTGTGTATGGAAATTAATTGTATAAATGTGTGTCTAAGCCAATTAACTTCTATATAAGATTTGTCCATAATTGATTGTTCGGAGACCCGGGTGTTGGGGTATAGTGTGATAGGAAGATACAAGCGCGCGCGCGTGCGTGTGTGTGTGTGTGTGTGTGTGTGTGTGTGTGTGTGTGTAAACAAGTGTATGTGGGGGGGGGAGGGTCGGTAGGGAGTTCTGTGTATTTTGTCTCTATTTGCTTGAACCATAAACATTGATAGCCTATTTATGACCAGTGGTTAGCTGAGGGGAATGAACTATAGGCCTACAATAAATCGCTCGACCAATATTCATACCGATATTCTTTAAGTGAGTATTTGCAATGATTTATGAACAGCTACTGACAAATGTTCGTGATTTTTGTTTGCGATTCTCTTTATGCAAATGTATCCATTTAGATTGTTCAGATTAAATCAGCTACATAGGTATACATGCATAATATGTATTTATTATTATGTACAGTAGCTAATTTGTTCTGAACATCTTTTCAAATGGATATATATGCATTAAGAATAAAGGTAATTGTATATAAGTGTGTTTTCAAATGTGACCCGCTCTCTCGCTCTTTCTTTCTTTCTCACACTCCCATTCTCTCTCTCTCTCTCTTTCACTCACACACACACACACACTCTCTCTCTCTCTCTCTCTTTCACTCACACACACACTCTCTCTTTATTGAACTATACTGTTATATATTGTCAGTACGCTATTCGCATCATTAGCAATATTAGGTTCTGCTCTCGATAAATTATTTGGCCAGTTGGATATTATTAGGATAATGCATCTGGTAGTGTTATTGCGTATGGGGGGGGGGGGGGGGTAAAGGTAATTGGATATAAGTGTGTTTTGAAATATGGCCTGTTCTCTCGCTCTTTCTTTCTTCCTCACACTCCCCCACACTCTCTCTCTCACTTCACTCACTCACACATAGTCAAACACTCTCCTTCTCTCTATTGAACTATACTGTATATTATATTGTCAGTACGCCAGTCGCATCATTAGCAATATTAGGTTCCGTCCCTCAGTATATGATTTGGCTTGTTGGATATTAGGATAATGTAGCTGGTAATGTTATTGTGTTGGGGGGGGGGGGCCCCCCCCCAACATATATGTTTGTTTTTTGGAATAGGGTTCGCTCTCTTAATTTCTTTTTTTCTCACTCACACTCTCTTTTTTTCTCTCTCTCTCTCTCTTCCTAATAAGTTACATAAAATGTATTCAGTTAAAAAAGGGCTTCCAGCAATTAACAGGCTTCGAACTATTTCACTTAACCCTTTTTACTACCACAGATCCTTCTTAAACTGCACTAAATCCTCTAAATATAGCTAGAATAAAATACAGAAGACGTCGCCGGTACAGAAGGGGTTAATACAAATGAACTTCATAAAATATAATGGAAAGACATAAGCTGTTATCCTCAAAGCGATAAGCATATAATAATATTCTCAATAACTTCCAAAGTACAGTAACACAAGTGAATACCGTAAAATGCAATGCTTATAAATAAACTACAATATGAACAGTACTGGATGTAACCTTTAAGACCAATAATATTCTCAAAAATATTAAAATGCGTTAGAAAGAGTTTTAAAATCGAAAGACTAACTAAAAACGTCTTAAAATTTGAAAACTAACGGGGCCAAACATGAGGAAGAAGGGGGGGGGGGGGGACCAGAAAAGCAACCCATCTCCCCTTAAGACCAATATTATGTTTACAAACTAATGAAGTACACTGATACATATGCCTAACCTAAATTACAATAATTTTAAATCTAAATACTTTATGCGATAAACTAATTATACTCAGCCCAATACTATTCTCAATAACTAATCCTTTTCAAGACAATTACGCATTTTTTTCTGTTTCCTGGCTATCATTAAACGATTTTATTCAGATTAGGAATGGTATATGGAAGTCATAGTGTTAACTTAGACAGGCTTCACAGATCTATCTATCTATCTATTGCCTGACGCCGTGATCCCCGAAGGGGTGGCCACGAACGAACCGCCCCCATGCACCTCTGTCCCCAGTCAGTCGACGCCCCTCCTCCCAACCAGCACCGCCTTCGTTCATGTAGTTCCTCACTCCATCCTTCCACCTCATATTCGGTCTACCTCTCCCCCTCTGTCCCTCCACCTCGCTCTCGTACACCCTCTTAGTCATTCTCTCGCTTTCCATACGTTCCATATGGCCGAACCATCTCAAGTTGTTCCTTTTCACACTTTCCAGCACATCTACCTCCACACCACACCTCCTTCTTACTTCCTCATTAGTCTGTCTATCCCTCCATGTAACTCCGCACGCACTCCTTAAGTAATTCATTTCCACTGCTCTCACTCTTGGTCTGAGTCTCTCAACCAACGTCCATGCTTCGCTTCCGTAAGTCAGTGTCGGGATTACCACACTGTCATGCAAGGACTTCTTCACTTCCATACTGACCACCCTATTTCTTGTTACTGCTTTTAGCGTTCCTACAACCCTCTTCCCCTGTTGTACCCTCTCCCGCACCTCTTCATCCATAGTACCATCTTTACTCAACACACTGCCCAGATACTTAAAAGAGTTGACGATCTCCATAGCCTGACCGTTCAGCTTCACCTCACACTCTGTGACTTCACCCCTTTCGAAGACCATAACCTTGCTCTTCCCCGTATTTACCTTCAAATTCCGTTTTTTCGCACACTGTTCCAAACTCATTTACCAGACCCTGCAACTCCCATTCATTATCACTCATCAGAACTGTATCATCCGCAAACAGCAGTATAGGTAGCTTCCACTCAATTCCCTCCCTTTTCAGCGATACACCAACATCCACTGCTCTTGATAGTATTTCTTTCATAACTCCATCCATATATACAGTAAACAACCACGGGGACATCACACACCCCTGTTTCAAACCAACATTCAGGTCAAAGAACTCGCTCTGCTCACTCTCCACACGTACTGCCGCTTTTGCACCCTCATACATGCTCTTCACTGCTTTCAGCAACTTGCCCTCTACTCCGTATATTCTAAGTACTTTCCACAAACCTTCTCTATCCACTCTGTCATAGGCCTTCTCCAAGTCCATAAAGGCAACATACACCTTTTGTTTCTTCTCCAGATACTTCTCCACAACACAATTCAGGGTAAAAATCTGATCTACACATCCTCTTCCCTTCCTAAAACCTCCCTGCTCGTCGCCTATCCATTTCTCCGTTCTCACTCTCACTCTCTCAATCACTACCCTACTGTATACCTTCCCTACTACGCTTAGAAGACATATTCCTCGGTGGTTACCACACACTCCTCTTTCCCCTTTGCCCTTATATAGGGGGACTATTATGCCAGTCTTCCAGTCATCGGGTGCACTCCCCTTCTCCCATGCTAGTTTGCACATTTTCCATACCCATTCTATCACTATCTCACCACCATACCTCAACATTTCCCCACACACTCCATCTGTTCCTGGTGCTTTCCCCAACTTCACTCTTTTCATGGCTTCCCACACTTCTGACCTCCTGATCCCCAGCTCCTCCTCCACTACTTCTCTTCTTCTCCCTCCCATACCAGGCTTCACAGATCCTTCCAGAATAATCTGTTAAAATGCGTCATAATCTTCAAAGGGTTAAGCCCAATAATATTCCCAATAACTATTAACACACACCAATATAAAATATACTTTATACTATAAAATGCTATAATTGTAAACACAATACTTAATGCCATAAATGTATTATATTAAGACCCCTAATATTAATAATTCAGGAAGTACACCCTGGTTGGGCTATTCCGGCATTGGCTGCTAATGGAAAAATTTTGTAGCAGCCAAAATGATAATGATATTAAGTGTAATTATAAATTTGGTCGCTGGGATATTAAATTCAATTACCGTAGAATTTTAATGCGGTGGGGTGCTGCTTCTCGCTCTCTCTCTCTCTAGCACCCTCTCTCTCGTATTTTGCTCTCTTTCTTGTGCGCGCGTGTGTATGCGTGAAAAAATGACGGTATGATAATTATTATGTTAATGTACCGGTAATATATGTGTAATATATGTGCATATATTTATTCTCGAACAACAACGTTAACATTAACAGCTTGGGAACAGGAGATAAAAAAGTAAAAACTAGACAAAAACCCTGGTTATATGACCGTGTTTATACCAAAGGCTTGAACAAAAATAATATAATGTAGTATGTATTGGAAAGCAGATTTTGAATTTAAGTATTGGATCCTGCTGGTAATTATGCTTTTATAGAACAGAAACAATTATCTATAACAGAAAGTGCTTTATTATCCTAACTTCATAATGTATTGCAGTTACACTTAGTATCTCTGGAACACGACACAGAACCATGAATTTTCATTAACTGAATTATAGTGAAGTCTTGAAAACTAACTGGCAGAAGAGGTGAACTAGAAAGGGAGAGCATTGCCCCTTGCGAACTGCTTATCTGGTTTTTATACAGACAGTTTAAAAGGAGAAACATCATCCCATATATAGTTTGTTTTAATCTGATAACAATACGACAAAGATAAACTAGAACAAAGAAAGGAAACATCACCCCGTGTAAGCCAGTATTCTAGAAAATAAATATTGACTACATAGAAAGAAAACGATCGCCCCACACAAACTGCACTAACTAGAAAGAAAACGATCGCCCCACACAAACTGCCCATCCCACGAGCAACAGAAAACGACGAACCCTCCCCCAAACGTAAACAATGAAGCTCCGACGCCGCGTACTGGTGTGTGCTGCCATGACAAGCTGTGTGGTGCTGACGGTGCTGCTGGTGACTGGGGACCTAGGGCAGCCTCAGCACCTACCCCTGGACTCAACACTACAGCAGCAGCACGCCCATACAGCCCTCAACTTAGCCTTCCAGCAGCGCCACCTTCAGAGGACGATGAACGGTTCTAGGGAGGCGTCTCTCTCGTCCGGACAGCTGGGCGGAGGTTCGTATTGTTGAGTGCTTAGGCATTTTAACCAGTTGGGTTTTTTTTTTTTTTTTTTTTTTTAGCTCCTTGGTAAATATAGCGTTTCGAAAATTAACGAAATTTACCTCATTACATCAATTAACTGAAGTCATGTTCTGGTTTAAAATTAAATTTTTCCTTTATTCCTTTACTTTATACAGTATATTACTTTATATGATAATATTCAAGGACACTAGTGCGACGTTATGAGAAACAATTTATTAGGGAAAATAGGCACCAATAGATTCGCCATATTTTTCTCCATATAGTCCGCATGGAGGATTTTCGCGTAATTGTTTAATCGATGTCCTCTCTTTCTAGTTATTAAAAACGTATTCTATGGTGTATTATATGATATATAGAAGCAATATAACTGTTCAAATGACCTGGGAAGTGTATATTAAACCAAATACAAAACTTTGAATAATGAGGTAAGAGATTTTGTGGTTTTTTTATCACTTTTCAACCCAAGATCAGCGGGGGTCTGGGGGCAGCAGCCCCCAGGATGCCCAGGTTAGGTTAGGTTAGGTTAGGTTAGGTTAATGACCAGCTATGTAAATACAGTAGTGAACATTTGGTCTAGTCTGTGCTCAAAAATCCATTTTCTTTAGGAGGAGGCCATACACTAAACAATTACCGATTTTCGTTATCAACAAATTGAAAAATACCCACTTCACAGACAAATACACCAAAAATCTAAGTCAAAGCGAGGGTGTGGGGGCGGAATCCCCCACCTATAATACTAGGATAGGTTAGGTAAGGTTGTTAGCTTAGGCTAATGGATAAATCTACAGTTATACTACCCCTATTTTGTCGCTATTCTGTTGGTACTAATGGGATAATATTATTAGTAGTAGACTTAGTATGGATTGATGATGCGCGGAAATGTATATTTGACTTGAAATAGAATCATTGAAGTATTACAAACCTTCGCGAACCCATAAACAGGGAACGTGAGCTGGGTTTAGACCGTCGCGCACCCATAAAGAGGGAACATGAGCTGGGTTTAGATCGGTCTCGAGACAGGTTAGTTTTCGGTTAGGTTAGGTTAAGTTAGGTTAGGTTAGGCTAGGCTAATGTTAAAATTACTAAAATGTGACGGTCCTCGGTATTAAACAACACTGAATATCAAATAAAAAATAAAAAACAACAACAAATTACCTGAAAAACTCGGATCTGGTTGGTGATAAATTTTTATCAAAATACGTGTTTTTCCAGTTTCCGCGTCTGCTGAACCATCCAAAAACACGCTAAAAGGCGTGTTTTGAAAAGGGGAGGTGGTGGGGGGTAGTATAACTGTAGATTTACCCTTAATTTAGCTACTGACTGGATGACTAACTAGTTATTAAATAAGTAATTGGCTGTCTAACTAACCTAACCTAAAACGTGAACACGTCTTAATTTTAGTAGATTATGTTTTAAGCTGAAATAATTAAGAATAAATTATTGCAAATTTAAACTGGAAATGCATATATGATGATATTTGACGTATTTATATACTGATACATACACTGTCACACACGCACTCACATAATATACACACGTTTACATATTTGCAGGTATAGACACATAATTACAAGAATAAATACAGTCTCAAACACACTTTAGCTACGTACACTCCCAGGCAGTCTTTCACAGAACCCATTCACATCCCACAAAGTCCATCAACCAGATCCCGAAGCATCACGAATCGGTACAATAACATCCAAGGGTCAAACTTTCCGAACCATGCTTCAATATACAGTTACCGTAATACTGATATAGGTTCTCAATCACCACGATTATCAACTCAAAATAACGCATCTATAATAACATAAATACTGTAATGTATATTATTATAACTATTAATACATTGAGGATTATGACGCATTTTGACAGTTTATTTGGGCTATCCTTATACGATTTTATACAACTAAAGAACGATATGTGGGAATTAAAATGGTAAAAACTATCTCGATTAACCCTCTGACTTCCATATACTCTTCTTAAACTGAATAGAATCGTCTAATGATAGCCAGAATATACTGTCAAAACATGTCATGATTACAAATTGTCTGAAAGGACTGGAGTTCTCGAAAAGGGGCTCCAGTCCTGACGTTATTCTTGACTTAGGTGTGCTGGCTCATTAATCCAATAGGGTTGATAGCCTCTGAAGTCTTATTTTAACTAACAAACAAATCGTCTCTTCTCCCCACTAGTGTACCGCGAACTGGCCACGGAGGAGCTACCCCCATCCATTCGAGACACCACCACCACCACTACCAGCAGGCGTCACCACCACCAACGGCCCCCTACCTCGCCCCCCACCAAGCCCCCGGACCCCTACCTGGACCTGCAGCGGCTGGTGAAGGGTGGCACGGAGGGGACACAAGGGGGCGGAGAGGGACGAAGAAGGGGACATTGGAACCCTACTGTAGGGGAGCTCCTCGGGAGAGAAATAAGGTCAGTGTTATTGCTTTGTTTATCCTTGTATCTTCTGTTGGTGGGTTATTCATGTTCAATAATGTCATACGGGAAATATGGTAGGTTTTAAAATGTGTATCTCTATTTCCTGTTGGTTATTTCTGGTCGTATCCGATTAACGATCAAGCTTCTCTTACCTCTCATAACTTATAATCTCAAGAAGTGTAGGGTATATAGGTTGTAGTGGGAGATATTTTTAGTGTAGGGAAATAACTAATCGGGATGTTGAGATGGGCCAATAGGCCTTCGGAAGATTTCCATTGTTTTATGTTCTTATCCTTTTATGATTTCTATTGTATACTGTATAATACATACATTATAGGTTATTGTCGCTTTTCTCATCTGGTATACATATTCACTGAGTGACAGTTCAGAATCATATAGAGCATCGAAAGTTAGTGCTCGTCAGGTAAGTGGTGGAAAAGTAACTGCCTCGTTTAGGTACACTCATCCATAAAAAAAAGGTACCCCCTGATCGAGAGATCTGAAGCCTCATGCTATTTAGTTATGGTAACACTGGCCCCGAACCATCGACGTCACGAAAGTGGGTGGTACAGTACCTGTGGATTGTTGGAGGGGAGCTGATTCCATAATTCACAGTCACCACCCACTTACGTGCCGTCGATGCTTCAGTGCCAGTGTTACCACAACTAAATAGCATGAGGCTTTAGATCTCTCGATCAGGGGAGTACCTTTCTTTTATGGATGAGTGTACATATATCCTCCTTGGTGGTGAAAAGGAACTGCCTCGTTTGAGCCAGTAGTTTGCAGATTTCATGTTTTTTATATTCGTTCGCTCAATATTATAACTACTCCAAAGATTTAAACCGTATGTTCTGGGTAACAGGACACCTGGACGGACATTTTGACACTCTTGCTCGATAATAGCAAGCCATATCTGACCGGCTGGGGCACTGTTTTCAACCAGATCCTTAACAAATATATTCAGAGCTACATAGTCTAACGTAGCAACTTAACCCATTCAGAACCGATGATATCCTTTTCATTATATTTTGGCAACTACTAGACTATTTTATTGAGCTTAGAAAGGACGTCTACCAATTGATAGCCTACAGACTATCTCAATTAATCCTTTTAGCTACCATATAATCTACCTAAGCTTCATAAAATCGCCTAAATGTAGTTGAATTCAAATAAAAAATACATCGCCGGTACCAAAAGGGTTAAATTGGTCTTGCTAGAGGTCACCTGAAAAAACATGGAAGGTTAAGCCAACGGAAGAGCATACCTCTTACGACAAGTAGAGGCGAGGTACCGAAAGATACTATTTGAGCGGGTCTCTTCTATCTGAAGATCGAGGGAAGGATTTTATTTAATCTGTGGTTATCTTGGTGACGCATTTAGACGAACCAAAACACTATTCCCGGATTAATTTCCTGATAAATTCTTATTTTTGTATTTATATATTTGTTAATACAAATTATTATCTATATTATTAAATCAGTTCGTGTGTCTGTGTGTTCTTAATAGGCGGCCGCAGTTTTGGACCTGGGGAGCTAAAACTTGCATGTGGGTGTCAATTGACCTGGGTCAGGTCATAGAGGGGGCGAGGCCACGATCGGAGGTCGTTTCGAGGCCGAAATTGAAAAACAAAAAATGAAAACAAATTGCCGTTTGGGGCAGAAGGAGGCATCCGATCGAAAAGGTGTATGGAACGAAAGTTGTTCGCAGCCACCCAAAATGGGGGTATGGATGAGGTTAGATCCAAAATCGGAGGTCATTTAGCGGCCGAAATCGAGGTCGCCGTTTAATGAGGCACAGGGAGGTCGAGGACGGTGATTATGGTAGTAGTAGTATTGTGATGATTGTGGTAGTAGTGATTGATGATGGTGATTATGGTAGTAGAATTTAAACCCGGGCAACTCCGGGTACCCCTGCTAGTTATTATAATTATAATAATGATTAATATTATTATATATATTTATATATTTCTTAATGTATTTATTAATGTATTGATTTATCTAATTTTATTTAATCTATATATATTATTAGTATTAATATTTTTTGTTGGGGTGGGGTGAGTGGGTGGGGAGTGAATAGAAAAATTTATCAGCGAAAGTTAGGGTAGAGATAAATCAATCTTTTGTGGTTACAATCAGGTCAGCTGCTATGAACTTACGTAGACTACTAATGCTGCTGGCTTTGTGTCCACACCACCACTACCATCCAAGTTAAGGGGAGACGGGCCGTTTGCTTGGTCTATTAATTAATTTATTCATATATTTTTTTAGTTTTCTCCCTAGACCTCCATCAAGCTTAGAAAAACACCCCCTAGACCCCCCTTCAAGATAAATTTGTACATTTTTCGATAGAAAAATGACACGGCCAAAGGCCGATTCCTCTTAAAATTGCAGGCTCGCTATTGCTCGCCAGGAAATAATCGACACCTAAATGGCACGAAAGGTCTTACAATTGACAACGAAATGGGGCGAAAGGTGTTAAAATCGCCAAACTAATGGGCCGAACGTCTTATATCTCAAAACTAGTGGGGCTAAACATTAGGGAGAAGGGGATCCAGAAAAACGGTCTGCCTCCCCTTAAGACCAACCATTCATCGCCACCACCACCCCACCAATATTAACAACACTATACTCGGTTCCAAATAGGTAGGCCACCACAACCACCAGCAGCACTACCACTACCAACCGTAACATTCTCACCACCAATGTTACCAAGATATACACACAATATATATCTTCAGACTTCCACTACCACCACCACCTCCACCACCATCAACAACAGTAACAATAATACTAATCTTACTACTAACATCACCAAGATATACAATTATACACCCCCTCTAACCAGTAATGACAATAGTAATATCCTCACCACCACTATAACCACTACCACCACTTTCACTTCCAACAATAACATTCTCATCACCAAGATATAGGCCTACAGTACATACAGACTACCACCACTATCACCACCACTATTTTTACCCTAACAACACCAACTACGACCCCAACAAACGTCATAGCAGACACGTGACGACATGTAAACATAGATTTCCCAGAGGACCTAAACTGTCACAGCGAACGTTTCCATCATCCCCTAGCAACGGACACCATCACGCCACGCAAAAGAGCCCCACTTCACCCAAACCAATACAAACATGACAATTGTAACCTTTTTATGCACCACCACCACTATCCCCACCACCATCATCATCCCCACCACCACCACCACCACCAACAACAACAACAACAACAACAACTATGACCCCAACAAACGCCATAGCAGACACGTGACACCATGTAAACATAGATTTCCCAGAGGACCTAAACTGTCACAGCGAACGTTTCCATCATCCCCTAGCAACGGACACCATCACGCCATGCAAAAAACCTTCACTTCACCCAAACCAGCTTGTTTGTAGATAAAAAAGTGGAAACACACATGACAAATTTAAGATGGATATAGAAGTAGATATATAGCTGGATACCTTTTAGAAAACTAATATTATATGCAACACAATTCGAAATATTCAATTTGAAGATTAGTGTACAGAGACATAGATGGAGGCATACAAAAGTACTGGAAAAACAATGATTAGTAGCTTATAGATCAATAGAGAGATGGGCAAGGTCACAGCATAAGTAAAATTCGGTGAGATTACCATTATAGATTTCGATTGTATTCCTGTCGATCAAAGTAGGGGATCGTGAATATAGGGTAATAAGTTTATGAAGGGTCTATGGAAATTAAGGAGTTGGGTACTAAAGTAAATCAAATAGTCTAATAATAGCCCAGATATATGGAAAACCAGTGTCCTCGTCTGATTGGGTTAGGATTAAAT